>CAXIVR010000014.1:63284229-63656312 GCA_964035755.1 Teleogryllus oceanicus
TATATAATTATTTCTATTAAATTAATAAATCATTTTGAGCGCGTTCCGGGACCTAAAATTTTAGAAATCAATCACTTGATATGCCTGCATATTTTATGAATTTGTGTAATTTTCTTTCCGCTGCTTTTTCTAAAATTATTCCTCTCTTTAGTTTTTCTGTACAGTATCCAGAATTTGTTATTGTAATTCATAAGTATTTAACTTCGCCTGCCATGTATATCACTTCTCCGTTGATGTTCAGGCTTCCTTTTTTACCAGTTAACATAAATGTTGTTTTCTTTAAATGTAAGTTCATAGAATATTTAAATATAATATTAATAATATATTTAGCTATCATTATTACATAATTCAGACTTAAGTACAAATAAAACTGCATAATTTTGATGACATAACATTTTTGCGTTTTCTCGAAAAGGAGTAAAGTGGACATGTCACGTTTTGAATGTTTGCTCCTCATTTCGCGCTCCTTTCTATCCAAGCCCAGCACCGCCAGGGCACGCGCTCAAGTGTAGTCACCCTTCTGAGCTGGAAGCAGGGTCGCAACTCTGGCACACTGCTGTTCTGATAGCGTGACTTTTCTGACCTCTGCAGACATCTCGCCGCGTTCTTCGGCGGGCTGCGTACTACACAAGGGCAATTCGATATGCCCAAGCGTAGGAAGTGGGCGGTGAACAGTTTTCAATGGGCGAGAACATTGTGCAGTGACGAATGGAGATTATATTTACTATACAAGAATTAGTGGAATCATTCGCGTATCGTTAATTATTAGTAACCGAGTATTATATATGAACAAAATAATAATTCAAACAATAAATAACAATTATAAAAGTATATATAATAAACATTTTGTGAGATATTATTAACTAAAATAACTTATTTAGTCGACATTTATGGATGGTAAGCTATTGTTTTTCATTGAAAATACAGGTATAATACCCTTATAACCTTTATGTACGTCCATACCGTTATAGACGTCCTATTTTACCGGTATAAAAGAACATCGGTATTTGAAAAAGGTATGTAAAATACCGGTATCTAATACCTTTCGGTCCCTGCCTATTCCTCATTGCCAGTTTACACTCCCTGGTCATATTTCGAATGACCCGGAACATTTCTTTAGGTCTCCTTTTGTTATGTTCTTCCACTTCTTTCGAATTTTCTTTTATTTATTTATTTAACGTAAAAAACAGTTAAAAACTGCGTATGACGTGCTATATTTCTTGAAGAAACTTTTCTTTATCTTGTCTTGGTCTACGCTGGAATACCCTGCTGAGTTCTCTGACTTTTATCCTTTGCTTTCTTAGCAGAGAAATATACTTGAAAAGAACGAAACATTAGGACTTTATTATTATTATTATTATTATTATTATTATTATTATTATTATTATTATTATCATCATCATCATCATCATCACGCGAATGGAGAGGAATCGAAGGTAAAGTGTATATACTCGTACTATATAATCCTTCGAATCTTCACTTCGATGACTGAGTTTCCAAGATTTATAACAATTGTGAGGCTCCATCTTTATATTTCACGGTGAAAATCTTGAAATCTCTCTACAGGTCTGATTCAGTTTGCCCATCGTGAAACCATGGAGCAGGTTGTTACTCTGTGAGAACCTCTAGACACCGGGCGGGCGTTCTTTCAGCGCCCGCCGCGAAGGGCTAGGCTAAAGTGGCCGTGGGGGAGGGGTTCCGGGATTTCCAAATCCGAGAGTGACGCTACTGCGTGAAGCGGAAGGGGGGGGAAGGGTCAGGTATTTTTTCCGAAATTTCACTTTACGCCGCTCCTATTCATCCGATTTGCATGATTGACACGGCGTTGGATTCAGGAAGCACGTCGTCATCGCGCTATAAGCCCACATTTTTTAATTTCTTCCCGAAACTATGAGAAATCATTAAAAAAAATTTTTTGGAAATATTTTTTGAAAAAACGGCATCGTAGCGTGAATTCTATTTTAAAAGGGAGTTCAATGCCGTTTACAGATCGAAAATCGGACTATTTGTTCAGACGTTATCAATCTAGTAAATTCCGTGTGATAGTGCTGCGATCTATTGATTTTTCCTATAAGTATTTTTCGGTGCATTTAGCCTTAAAATAGTAAATATTTCACAAAAATGCCTGAAATTTTCAAAAAAACGTACATGACCTTAATGAAAGAACTATTTACGGACAACAAATTACATTTGAAGGAAAAATCTTTATCTTTAATTTTATAGTTATAGGAAGATGCAGAAAAATATCCACTTCTTCAATTTTCAAAAATTCAGTGTTAATAGTGAAAAATGGACCTAGGCCACCTATACAAGTACTTTACTCTATTTTTACAAGAAATTTAAAGAAAAAAATTGAAACCGTTTTTGAGACAAGTTTGAAAATGTCCGGGAAGCTTCATGTAAAGTATCTCCAAATTTTAAAGAATGTTTTTCAAAATTTCAAAGCTTCGATATGTATGAATACGAGAAAGTAAATTTTTTGTTGTTGTAATTTTTGAAAAAAACACAAGAATAGATGACGCACGATGTTTATGTCATCGAATAGAGAGTATTTAGGCACTATGAGCATTTAGGACTATCCCTACCAAAACTTTAAAGAAACGAGAGATGCTACAATTTTTTCTAATTTCCTTGATGCGGTCTGGCTTTCAAGTCTTGAACCATTTTCTGGCCAGTTGCCATCTATCGTCGCCAAAGTTCATTTTTTTAAAACATTTTTTGAACTTTTTGCTTTCCTAATAGTACAACCGAAATATTACTTCAAGAATATTAAAGAAGAGTAAAACTTCGACCTAAATAGAAATTTTCATTAAAAAATTTAAAGCCGTTTTTAAGAAATGGCAATTAAGCGTTACTGTAAATGCGAAATTTGAAGCTCTTTTTCACAGGATTCTATTGAGTTTTTGAAAAACTTCATTTGAAGACATTTCAAGCACCTTCACTCACATATACAATAATGTATACAAATGTGGTGTTCAAGCATTTCTGAGGTTGATGAAGAAAATCACTGTTTTAAAAGGGATCGATGCAAGAAAAAGGTTGTAAATATCTGATTTATACAAAAGGCATTATTATAGAATACAATTTTACAATCAGAACTAGAAAAGTGAAAGTTCATGCTTATATATTAACAAGTAAAAAAATGGTCAACCCCATTATCATTATCTAACGACAATAAATGTTAACAACATTAAAGTAAAAACATTACTTTAAGTAATGTAATAAGATATTGTTAGTAATAGTACAAATAGTAACAGTTAGTAATACAAATAGTTAGTAATAGTACAAAAATGCAATATGGTATACAAAGTATAAAATATGATTGGTAGTACATGAGTAACTAGAGGTGTTACAGAATGACACAGATTTTCTCGTAGCAAATTTTTCTAATTTCCTTGGTGTGGACTAGCTTTGAAGTCTTCCACCATTCTCTGGCCAGTTGCCATCCCAAAGTACATTTTCTTAAGTTTTTGATTTCTTAACAGTAGAACCGAAATATAACTTCAAGAATATCAAAGAAGAGTAAAAACCTCGTCCAAAATAGAAATTTTCATTGAATAATTTGAAGCCCTTTTAAGAAAATGACGATTAAGCATTACTGTAAATGCGAGATTTGACTCTCTTTTTCACAGGAATCTATTGACTTCATTTGAAGTACTCACACAAACAAAAAACCAAAGATGGAAATTAAGGAAATTTTAAAAAAAATTAGTTTATTAATTTTTGAAAAAAAAAAAAAAATTTTTTAAAAAGCAATTTGCACTATCCATTGGAAAAGTTTGAAAAAAAAAATTTGGAGCCATTTTTGAGAAAATGGCGTTTGAGCATTTTTGAAAATGCGGAATATAGAGCTCATTTTTACAGAAATTGAGACACAGAGAATTGAGTTTTCAAGAAAATTTATTTGACATTATGTAAAGCACATGTACTTGTAAATATAATAAAGTGAAGAAATCGCCTCTAGTGTAAATATTTCTGACGTGAGAGACAAGTAAAACAAATTACATTTTAGTATTTTTTTAAAAAACAAAAGAATAGAACAATATGATGTTCATGTCATTGGATAGGGTGCATTTGGTACCATCCCTACAAACAATTTAAAGAAAAAAATTGGAGCCATTAATGAGAAAATCTTGTTTTTGTTATTTTTTAAAATTGCAAATATTGCATGCACTATTAAAAAAATTTTCAAAAAATCTACATGACCTTAATCAAAGAATATTTATGGGCAACAAATTTCATTTCTAGCAAAAATCTCTTTCTTCAATTTTATAGTTGTTGAAAGATGCCGAAAAAATTCAAACTTTTGCAGTTTTCAAACCTTCAGAGTTAACTGTGGAAATCGGACCCATGCTACTTTTATAAGTGTATTTTACTCTGTATTTACAAGAAATTTAAAGAAATAATTTGAAGCTGTTGTTGAGAAAATTTTAAAAATGCCCGCGGGGCTTGGAACCCCAAATTTTAAAGAATGTTTTTCAAAATTTCAAAGCTTCAACTAGAGCCAGGGTCTTCTTCAATTTGGGAAAGATCGTAAGTGTGGTTTAGGCACTAGGTTTGTTCACATACGACATCAAGAACAGTTTTCAATGTGTTAGTCATTAACATGTGATCTGCTTTCTGGGTGCAAAAACTGTATGGAGGTATACAATTGGGCCATAACACTCCCCACCCCACCAACGTTTTTTTGTAATTTTACTCACTTTATTTACCATTTATTTATTATTATTATTACCACATAGTTGGCATCTCATCTAAAGGAGTATTCCCATTATGAATACATATTTTTTTAATTCAAATAAATACTTGAACAGATTTGTATATTAATACAAAATGATCAGGGTCTTCAGTGAATTTATTAAGGAACGTATTCATCTTCTCTTATTAGTTTTCAACAAGTAGAGTGGCTGCCACACCAGACACCTGCACTAATGAGGTCAACAATAATTTATTAAAATGCAGTACTTTGAGATCTTGCTCAAGGGAACATAATTCATTACAAATTATAAATGCACAAACATATTTCAGAAGAAGTTTATTTATGAAAACAGTCCATTTAAAGAATAAAATTTCAGTTTTTGTGTGTTGGAATCAGAATCACTTGAATCAGACTCTTCAGTATCATTTGTTTCATCATCATCTTCACTATCTTCATCATCATCCTCATCACTGTCTGTCTCACTCTCACTGGAATGTTCACCAGGAATTTGCCGATTAACATTCACAAATAAATCCTCTTCTCCCTTTACCTCTTTAGTTGCATCAATTTCTTCAAATTCCTGAGGCCAGCAGCCATTAGCCCGATAAAACTTCTGATGATCGTGAGTCAAAATGAGTGCAATTTCTGCTTTAACTTTGTCACCTTCTGGAATAGGTTCCACCAATATAAAGTCACCACGCTTTATCCAGAAATGACGCCTAAATTTTGTTGGCATAGATGCAAGATATCGTGCACCGTTTGGTTCCTCAACTTCGTGTAAGTTGTTGCCACGCCCTGCAAGCACACGAACTATTTTCTGTTGTTCTGAAGGTACCTGCAGGGTATCCTCCAACACTTCACGTTCTACATGTTTACGTTTTGTAAAGGCTGACATCTGGAACAGGAAACATAATATGTAAATCATGGTTATTGAAGAGAAATATTTATTAAACAAAGCAAAAGAAACCATGGTTCTCCAAATTTGATTCTCAAATCTTACAACATTTTTTTTTGAGATTTTACTTTAAAATATTACACAGGCATTTGTATACTCAAAAACATTCATTTTTAAGTTGTAATCTGCAGAAGGTTAAAATTGCTAAATTCACATTTTTTTTGTATTTTTGTTGTCTCAAGACAGGAACACACAGTAATATTTATTGTTACCACATTTATTAAAAGCAGAGAGAAAAGAACTTCACACTTATTAATTTTTTCAGGCTCTTGTTAATGTTATGAAACAATGTCAGTGATCAAAGTTTATAACAAAAGATACTGCTAAAAGCTAGGGACAAAAATTCGTCACTATGCAAGTGTGACAGATATTAAATAACTACATACACATTATATAAAACTATTTTTTTAAAAACAAAATAAAATAAGCCCAATGAAATGATTACTAAATAATTACAAAAATAATTAATGGTTAGGGCCAAAATTTTAACGCCCTCAAAAAATTCTAATGATCACAAAGATCAATAAAATCACCAAAAAATATTAGATTTCAGCACAAAAAATAATAAATCATTGGCTACACAGATTGTAAAATATCATAGAAAGGAAAGTTAATTTTATGAATGCAATCTTGATTAGACTGAAAAAAAGCATGGAAATTTTCTGAAGCATTAAAGCTTTTAAAGGTTTTACTTTAAAAAAATAATATACATTAGAATTGAATAAGCAAACAAATGAAAATTAATAAAAAATGTGATTAAATTTTAAAAAAATTAAATATTACACACAAAAAAAAAAGTTCAATTAAAAATTGAGTTCCTTATGTCAGAATTCATGGTAAGGATTTTGAACAAATTCATGTGTATTTCTTTCTGCAAATATCAATCATCAGATAAAAGATAATGTGCCACCGTAATTAATTTATGTTATTAAAAATATTAAATATAACTAAGTTTTTCAAACTCTCCCATAAAATTAGTATAATGTAACAACATGTAATGGAATAATGTACAGTGAACATAATGAACAAATTACTTCATATGTTCAGACAGATTCAAAACAGACTCGTGGTTAGGCGGAAGAGCGGGCCTGATGGCCCGAGTCTCGCCACATAAATAAAGTCATTATTATTATTATTATTATTATTATTATTATAAATTGTTTTTATATCTAATTTTCATTGGATTCATTCATTACCAAGTAGCCCTATTGCCCTGATGAAGGAACCTGTTGCAAGTTATTTAATTTCTTTAAGCCATAAAACTTGCTTAATGCGAAACCTCAAGGGACCAGTATTTTTTTCCATAATAGACAAGATTCTGCATTATGCATAACATAATGCATATAGTGCAGAAACACATGTAGTGAATATTATTGTAGAATTTTTTGCAGGACTGCCATTTATGTTCACATTAGTCAAATTTCCACATTTACATGTTCCAATTTTTTCCTTTTTTAAAGGAATGAAAAAGAAACTATTAAAACTCATATATAAATGGCGCTGACATGTTCTTTCAAACTTGCCACTAATTTCTTGCAAAATAGAAATGCCTTTTTTACACACCATAAACAAAATAGATACCACTTTATAATACGCAAATGATTCCTGAGAAAACTCTTTCAGAACTCGAATCAAATGAACAAAAAATTCAGAAGTAATGAGAAAAAGAATTTAAAGAAATTTTTTCAATGATGTAGTACCTGTAACAAAATTTATGAATGGATATGCACTTTGGAGGAAATTCACTTCGTTGACTTTTTACAAAACATTTGTATCTGACACCTCGAGGTAAACATTTAAGTGCAACTTCAAACTGTTCTTTTTCTCTGAACAGAAATTTCTTTAACAATAAAAACCTCATTTCAATTTCATATGAACCAAATTTATATTTTCATTTTTTAAAAAAAACTTTACAACAAAGTGAAAAATCAAAAATAATTTAAAGGAAAGAATGTCTTTTGCAACATCTTTCAATGAAATCAATACTGTCATTTACAGCTTGGTGTTTTAATACCTTATCTTATCTTTACATGTATCAAAACGTATTACTTTGCAAAAATTAGGTATCATCAGCATACAAATGTAATTAATTATACTGAGAAATTGCAATAAATGAATTCAATTACATGGCTATTTTCCTTGAAAGATTAAGTTACATCATTATAGTTACCTAAAATTCCCAAAGGCTTTTGAAATGAAAGTCCCATAAGAATTTGAACTTGGGTAAGGCAATTAAGAATTGATGGGAATTTACAGAAGGCACTGATAATCTAGCGGTGGTTGATGGGTATTTATTTAGAGTAAGAGAGAGTAGAGTATGAGGCAGTGAAATTTTTATAAAAATACAAATTACAGACCTGAAATTTACTGTTTTCAACAGCAGTGGAATTGATTTTAAATAGTGTTAAGTATATTTGTATCTGAAACTTTTCTGTCAAACTCTAGAGCGGTGAGCTGTTATAAATATGGAATTCATCTCAAAAAGTAACTGAAATCATGATTTGCTGGACACTAACACCATATAGAGGATTCCAGTGGCAAATTCAAGGTTTAGTAGGTCTTTTATGGCATCAGTGATGGCAAAGGTCACACCTTTTTCGCTCACATTTTCACTTTTGATGAAACTCAATAAAAAATCATGTTACCATGACACATCAAAGAAATATCCAAAGTCAAAAAGCACAGGGAATAACCAAATACAACATGGGGCATTAGCAGTTGCTCATGGCAATGAGGTTGTGACTAGTTCCTAGGTTTCAACAACTGATACTGCCTCTTCCAAGGAAAATCAATTAATTCTACAGAAATACATAATATTTTGTGTTTCAAATGTAATAGTACAGAAATGCTTTAAATTTAATAATAATTAAATAAATAATATTACAAACAGAATTAAAAGGATAAAATAGAGGTTTTTCTTTCCAGGAATCCCTAAAGCCCTTAATAATGAACTCATTCTCAAAAAGGGTTTTCCCCAACCCCTTCCAGGATATGGAACAGAGATCAAATATCAAATTACTACTTCCTTCCTGTTCATGACATCTAATGCCAGTCATAACAATTAATGGAATAAGAGAATTATCAATTGTTTAATAGCAACTGAACTGGCCTACATGAGAAGACTGGTCATCAAAACATTACAAACATATTCAAAGGAAATAAACATCAAAAGTATAACTCTGAAAGGTGAACAAATCAACATAACAGGCAAGGATGCCATAACAAAATTAATATTAAAACTAAATACTACATAATTAAAATACAGAAGAATAAGTACTACACACCACCATCATTAAGTACAAAAATTTACATTATGTTTTTTACAATTATATATAATTCATATTTTATGAACAATTCTGTGAGTGTGTTACATTGAAAACAACAAAAATAATCATTTACAATTCACACTAATTAAAGAGAAAGTATTATTAACCTTACATTGTTCAGACTGAATCCACAAGGCCCATTTGGTTTCTTACAAGTGTTGATCGCTCCTGACACAACCTGAGGGGTCTGTTAATCTTATAAACCAAAGGTTCCCAACCTTTTGCTACTTGCAAAACCTTATAAAAATTAAAGTAATGGTGAAAACAATAATATTGGATCATTGTTAACATTTATTTTCCATATTGCATAATAGTTCACAATGAAAAATGAACACACAATCATAAAACATTTACAAACATCAGTACAATGAAAGTGAGCGATTAACTTACAAAAAAGTACGTACACAGTTAATGCAACAAAACAGAACATTAATTCTTGAAACTTAAAATCAAACAGAATTATCTTTAATGTCAATGGTTCTTAGGTATAATTAAAACAAAGAGTGAGTGACGAGTGAAGGGTTTGACGAGTTAAGTTTCTGATTGTGAGATATTTTCCAGCAGGACATGAATAACAATATCTTTTGGAAGAATTTTAAAACTTAGCTTGTTCTTCATTGGATCTTTTCTATTTTCATATAAGATTCAACTATTGTTAATAATATTATCAAAGAACACATGTCCTCACTTCCTATGGTTTTTGCATAGGGCAGCATTTACACATGGAGCAAATTTACACTTTGTACTTTGCTCAAAACCAATTACCACTGGTTATGTGTCTCTCCCCCCTCTCTACCCTTAATTTTATTATATAATTTGATTAAAAAGTTGATGAAACTTAGCAATATGGCAAGTTGCTAAGCTGCTGCAATAAATCAAAGATAAAGGAAAGAAAAAGGATAAAATCAGTAAAGGAAAGGGAAGAAATAGTAAAAGCAAGAAGAAATAAAAATATCAGATGAAAACAGTGATGGTTGTTTTTCTACTTACCAATTCAAACAATTGAAACACTCCAAAAATACAGATGAATGGGTTAAATAAAGAATGAACACTTTTTTGCATAAATTGCAACAGAAGTAACAATGATTATAAAATAATTTGCAATTAGTGAAAGAGCCTGTAATTCCTCTGGGCATAATTATTTTTTAATTGAGAAATTCTGTTTTGAGTTTTGTTGGTAGAGCATTTCAAGGAGGTGAGTGTGAGTGTGTGAGAGTGTGTGTGAGAGTGTGTGTGAGAGTGTGTGTGAGAGTGTGTGAGAGCGCACGAGAGTGAGAGCGTGTGTGCGTGCGTGTGTAAGGGAAAGGATCAGACAAGGAAATGGAAGGAAAGAACTTGGTGCATGGATTTAGCTAGGGTTGGAACTCAAACCTCCAAGTCAGAACTGCTGTACAGGAAGCAGCAGCAGCAATGATGGTTCTGCACTAACTCAGCTGGTAAGCTCAAGGCAATTTCATTCAGTGGTACCAATGTATATTATCACCAAAAGAATGTGAGCTAGAAATATTGCATAAAAATATAATTAATGTGGAAGATCTACATTGTTTGTATTAGACATGGTCCTGTTTTTTTATATTACTTAAAATACTCTTTTGATCTTCACAAAGTATCTTCAAACCACTTTTGACTTCTTGACTCTTCGGAAATCAATTGATCACATTGGGTCGAATCCCAAATTTCGGAATGAAACTGAATTTCCAATTGCACACAACTCACCACAGACATAGTCAGTTTGCAGAAGGTGGCAGAGTGTTCAGAGGGACAGCAAGGGAAAATTTAGTTGACACTGTCTCGCTCTCAGAGTATTTTTTTTAATCAGTGCCCTGAATGCTTTGTATTGTTTTATTAACATGAGTAGTTTTAATTGCTGTGAGCATGTGATTTGGTCGATAGTCTGTAATTTAAATTGAAATAATTCCAGGAAAAAGTAAGGCATGATATAGTTTTATGAGGCTAATGATTTAGTGAACACTGTGGAAAGCAGCTAAAATCAAGAAGAAATATGTCAAATAATTTTTCAACATTGAAAGTTTAAACATCCACAGATAATGAATGGCAAAGACAATTTATCCCTGTTTATTCTAATTTTATCTTCCTTTAAATGACACCAAAAACACTACAGATTAGTTTTGTTCTTGTTTTAATTGAATTAATCGATTAATTATTACTTTTCAACCAGTTACTTGATTTGAAATTTGTAATTTTTTCAATTATAATTAATGGATTACAACAAATTGAAAGTTTTGTCATCACTACTCCCAAATATTTTGTACCTTATCTATCCCCCCATCATTTAATGCTGTTGAAAGAAATGGATGTTCCTAATACTCATCAGTAAAGGAGAAAAATAAATATTCACCTACATTATCCATGAAATAGTCATTTTGTGTGTAAGGCAACAACAGAAGAAAATATTTTATAATTCTTCATTAAAACGTACTTTAAATGATGCGGAGGGCATACAGCAAACAAGTTCAGCCTTGAAGGTTCTACACAAGCAAAATGTGTTGAATGTTGGCACGAGCTATGCAGGATTAAGTGGACTACCTGCAGTAGTAAACCTGCGATATGTATCTTGAAGTCGGAATGGCAAAACCCAAGTGATGATAAGAAGATAGGGCCGTATTTATAAACTTCTGACAGGAGGCTGCCAGTGTTCGGTTTTGCGATTTGTGAACGACCACCAGCCAATTCCATTCGCCCCTTGAGCTCCTAGCAAGCCCCCAGGTGGCAGGTCCCTAAGAGCGCTGCTGGCAGGGCTTCATAAATACGACCCCATGCTAACTGTACTATGCTAAGTGCGTTTTGTCACAGGCTTCTTGGCGCTGGGGGCGCGGAGCACGGGGCCGGCGCGCGCCACCGCCTCGTACACGTCGAGCGCGCGGCCGGGCGGCACGCCGTACCCTCGCAGCAGCCCGTGCGGGTTGGAGGGCGTGGCGCAGTCGTGGCTGGCGTCCTTGCGCAGCGCCGCGTCCACCTCGACGGACGCGAAGAAGGCGACGGCGGCGGGCAGGTCGGCGAGGCCCAGGCGGCGCGCGCAGAAGGCCCGCGCCAGCAGGTTGGCGCGTGGGCAGGAAGCGCTCGTCGCCCGCCACCGCCTCCTCCAGCGCGCGGCTCAGGCCGCCCAGGAAGGGCGTGGCCGGCCGCGCCGCGCGCGCGCCCTCCGCCGGTTGAACATGGCGGACTCGGTGCCGCCCTCCCAGCGCGGCGCGCGCGCGCGCCTCCGCGTCGCCCAGCGCCGGGTTGAAGCGCTGCAGCAGGCGCTGCGCGAAGCGCGGGCCCGCGCCGTAGATGCGCGCGCCCCCCCCCTGGCCTCCCACTTAGGACCCGGGGGGCGCGTCGCCCAGCACCGCGGCGATCCACAGCTCCTGCGACCGACGTCACTCATCTCAACACCAACCAGACATATATATACGAAACTTTCGTGAGGGCATGAACGGAGGAGGCACATTATAAAGATAAACGACAAGAATCTTCGTCATTGCTGATTGTATACCGACAATCTGTAGTAATATATAGCTGGAAACATATTCCCTGCCAAATAACAAATTACTGCCTTGCACGGACAAAGGAAGTAACCCGCCAATAATAAACGGTAAAGTTAGAAAAGCCGATGGTACCTGGGAGTCGACGTCGGCGCCGACGAAGCAGTGTCCCGGGGGCGCGTGCACGAGCACGCGCGCCGCCCCGCGCCCCGCGCCCGCCAGCACGCCCGCCTCCAACGCGCACACGAAGTCGCGCGCCATCGGGCTGCCCACGCGCGCCGCGCCGTCCTTGTGCGGCAGCTTCAGGAACCAGCAGCCGCCCACCGACGCCCCGCACCGCACGCCCGCGCCGCTGTACCAGTGGGGGTCCACGTCCCCGCGCGCGCCGCCCCCCGGCCCGCCCCCCCTTCCCCACCCGCGCCTCCGCCGCCACCGGGCACATGGCGCGGAGCGCCTCCAACGGCGGCTTCGCTTCGGCGTCCTCGTCCTCGTCCTCGTCCTCGTGAGCCTCGCGCGGCACCAAGAAGCCCCAGCCGTGCTCGCGCACGTAATGCAGCGGGTAGCCCTCCCACGTGAGGCGCAGCAGCTTGGGCGTGAGCTGCAGGCCCGTGCTGGGCGGCGGTACCACGCGGGGTAGCCCGGCAGCAGGGGGCGCTTGGCGGGCAGCTGGGCGCGCGTGGCGGCGAGCGGACGGAACTTGTCGGGCCACTCCTCCGCGTCGAAGCCCTCGTCGGCGCCCTTCTTGGGCGCGCCCTTGCGCAAGCGCAGCTCCTGCACGCTCCAGTCCTGGTCCCACTAGGGTCGCGGAGGCGGGCGCAGCCTGGCGCCTCGGCGGCGGCGAGGAAGCGGGGCCAGGCGGCGCCCACGGGCAGGTACGCCCCGCCCAGCTCCAGCAGCCCGGCCAGCGACACCGGGTGCGGGAAGCGCTCCAGGAACAGCGGCAGCACTTGCGCCAGCACGCGCCACGTGGCCGCACGCCGGGGCCCCCCGCCTCTCGGCGGCGGGCGACGGGCCGCGCGGCCCGCTGGCCAGCCCGCCCACGCACACGTGCAGCGACATCGTGTCCACGAAGCGCAGCGCCGACCGCTCCAGCCAGTACTGCTCGCGCACGCGCGCGCGGTCGTACGACACGTTGTGCCCCACCACCACGCGCGGCCGCTCCAGCGCCCCCGGCGCCAACGCCCCCGCCGCGGGCGCCTCCACGGGCAGAGGCGGCGGCGGCGGCGCGGCCGCCAGCCCCTGCAGCAGCGCGCGGTACGCCCCGCTCTGCTCCTCGCCCAGCGCGCGGAAGTGCTCCTCCACGTCGGCGCCGCGCAGCCGCGGCAGGCGCAGCCCGGGGTCCGCGAGGGCGCGGGCGGCGCGCGCAGCAGCCCCCGCCGCCGCAGCTCGCTGCGCGCCCGCGCCGCCGCTCGCGCCCGCTCCGCCGACGCATGCGCAGACGCCGACGCGCCGAACAAGTGGCGGTGCAGCGACGCAGGCAGCATCTGGATGTTCATCTCGTTGAAGCGGTAGGGGCCCTCGGGAGGCGGGGGCGGTGGCAAGTCGTCTTCTGGCGGCTCGTTTTCTGATGACAAGTCATCTTCTGGCGGCTCGGTGTTTTCTGATGACTTGCGGGGTGGCTGTTTGCACTGCGAAGGATAGCATTCCCCCAGCGCATGGTCGAGACTCCGTAAAGATGCTGGAGAAACAATGTCATAGTCCTCGGGATGGCGGTGGCGGCAGCGGCGGAAGGCGCTTGAAGGTGTGTCGTTGCAGCCTATCACAGTCACACTTTTCTTTCCACGGGTTGTACTAGATCCAGCTAGTCGTTTTGACGCTATCGCGTACCTTTGTAGGCGTGATGTGCGATGACCACCTACTCTACATACATTGCAGAAGTGCAGATAATGACGAAAGCTTTCCATGGTACTGGTAGTATTTCCCAGTAACCAGCAGGTAAAAATTGCACGAGTATTCTGCAATTGCACAGAAAATAGCAGGGCTGCTATCCGCCGCAGCAACCTCGCGACATTTCAACATTTGAAAACAAGGCCTGTTTACAACTTTGCTTTGTTCTTTTCTCTCTGTGTAAGAATGAAAATAATCATGGACCGTTTTCTCTTCTGAACAATTTCCTCGCTACAACTTAACATTTATACAAGTTCATGACATAAGAAAACGCTGTACAAAAAATTGTAATGGTAACAAATATTGTGAGGTAGCAGATTGTGGGCGAATAAGATCTAATAACACATTACATATTTCCTCAGTGGAAGAAACACAATATTTTTATTACTTTCCAACACCAACAATATTCCACCAACAGGAGCACGTGAAACACATACTTCACTTTTGCAATGCGAAGTGATACAACTGCTTACATACTAAGCTACATTTTCCCATTTTACAAGCTTGAACATACCTTACAATTTCATCTAGAAGTTGTTTAATTCTTGTTGCTGTTGAATATTCTTCAGCGAAATCCTTTTATTTGTAACCACACAATTTTTATGCCAAGACTGCAATAACCTAAAATTTCGTGGTCGCACTGTACGGGAACAGAGTAACCTTACTCCAGGACACTTTTTATACTTAGGTTTTCGTAACGTGGCGCGTGAGGAACTTGTCTTCACGATGGCGTATGGCACGGCTTTTCGCGTCTTTCTCAGTCGCGTCGCTAATATCGCTTGATCCCAGCACTGCTTGATATGGTCGCGATCATGCGACAACTGGCGGGACGATCGACAGTCATGACATATTTTATCATAAGACAAGTACCTCACGTGCCATATTACGAAAATCCAAGTATGCAATATCAGTTCCAGAGAGTGTACAGAAACGTTCAAATTGCGACAGCTTTTAGCCAATTAACACATTATTTGGCGTCTATTCAACTAAGTGCAAGTTTATTATTAAATTTTCTGGAACTACATCAATTAATTTATTATTTGCCAGTATGATGCCGGAAATAGTGGTAAACGCAACTAGTCAATTAGAATTGAGAATCCAAGAATTTGGATTACATTTTGCGCTGTCGCTTAGTTTAATTAGATGAGTTACAGTTTGTATCCCATGTTTCGATATGTTTTAGATTATATTTCTTCAAAGAACCGAAGCTTTATCCCAAAATTCTAATGCATTATTTATGCACTTTTTAAAATTTGTTTAATGGCTAATAATTCGTTGGGAAACTTTACTTGTAATAATTTAAATGGACTGCTTAGCTTTTGGAAAGCGCTGCCTTCTGTATGAAAATACTGATAAAATTACAGAAGAGAATCCTTTCAAACAATATTGTAAAATACATATATAACCTGCAACGAATCTGTAAATGTGTTCAGAAAATCAGAGAAGATTAAGGACTGAAAATAATGCTAGGTAGTATCTGTTACATAACCAGTGGTTATAAACTTGCCTTATGTATAAATGCCCCTTATGTATTATGCCCATCTTGTATAAATATTGAGTTTAGTTAAAATAAATAAGAAACTGAAGTTCTTGAAAACTTTGAATTACCAGACACAGACAATATCATAACAAAAGAGGTGGTCTTATTAAATTGGTGATATTAAAAGAATGAAAATTAACCCTCAGATGTACACTTTAGCCTTTCATAGAGACACTGTAAAAGCTGTTGTTGAAAACAGCTGGGAACTAGATGACTGCGGTAAATGTGAAATTCTTTAAAAGATTCCAAATGTATTATAATACATAGAACATATAATATTTCAGCAATAACTCTGAAGAATTAGAAGTTGCACTAAACACAAGATGCAGTCATTACCAAACATTAATTAAATTGTAGTGATAGAAAACTGATTTAGTTGGTGAATTTTAATCTCAGAGATTCAATGAAAAAATTGTGAATGTTAATAAGGTAGGTAAAATTTTAAATGATGTTTTCTAACCCAAGGCCTTGACAAAATCTCTTAATCCCAACAAAATGAATATCTTGAGGGTTGATCAATTACCGAAGAGATTGATCAGTAGTTTGATAAGTAATAAGCTACAGGTTTCGATTATAATCAGTTATGCTAAAACTATGTAAAAACAGCTTAATTAACATATTGCCATATCTAATAAACAGCATTTTAAGTGTGTGCTCTTTGTGATTGCATTGATTATAATTATTTTAAGTTTACAAAAAAGAAAAGGTGGTAACATGGAAGCAAAAAATTATAATCCTTTAGTGTTTGCCAAGCTCTTCGAAAAGGTACATCAGAAGGTAAATAATAAGCTCATGGATCTGAAAATACTTGCAAAACATCAATATGAATTTAGAAAGGGATTAACTTTGGACTACCCTGGAAACTTTATTCACAAAGTATTGAATTTAAAAAATCCAGGCAACAAGTCTCTTTCTAGATATATCAAAGTCCTATGATAATGTGTTATACAATATACTGCTTGAGAAATTGGAATGTTATGGCATAACAGGCTGTAAATAACCTGATAAGATATTAGTTCCAAGCAATGTACTGGAATCTATTATGAAACTTCCAAGATTCATTCTGTCTTCAAACGTGTATCACCTGGTGTCCCACTGTGATTCATTCTATGTATAAATGTAGTACTTATACTCCCGGGTGACTTTAACACCATATGTAGATGTTACAAGAGTATTTTGCAATTGCACAGCAAAAGGCCGGACTGCTACCTACTGCAGAGGAGAATTTCTTTAGAAATGAACAGAACAGAATCAACAGAAGGCGTAAATGCTTACTTAATATACAACAAGCGAAAATTAAATGAAATAATTTGCATAATCCTAATTTATTGAAGACAAGTCAATCCTACATAAATTTCCTATCCTAAATTTCTTGGGGGTTTACTATGATGAAAATGTGTTTAGGAAGCAGCAGATAGATTGTTTGTGCAAGGAGGAACCTGAGGTCAATATGAATAGACTAGTGAAAGCACAAAAGCAGCAACAGATGTATCTCTAACACTCAGTGGTCTATACAAAATTCCACTTAGAATTGATGGGGTAAGTTTTAACATCAATAGTTTTTTCATTTCTGAGCAAAATTTTCCATGCAATTAATTCTAATATTATTTTTGCAATGTTTATTTTGCAATTTTCTATTAGATTATTTGAACAATGGCTGGAGTGTTTGGATTTACACATAATTGAAACCTCAAAAAATAGATGTACTTCAAAAAATTTGAATAATTGAAACCTCACTAACATTGTTTACAAGTTTCTCTCTTCCAAGTCGTTAGCTTGTGATTTTGCAGAGCTTGCACTGGTATGCAATGAAAAACTGTATCTGTGCTAATGACAAGTGCTTTTGCGTATCTATGAAGAGCATGTACGAACTTTTATTAAATTATTGTTCAATGATCTGCTTGACAACAAAAATAGGAGCAAGACCAAGCCTTCCTGGGGATTAAATGTGTTTTGTTCTAATAACTCTGTCTTTGCAATACTGCACACCGATTTATGAATATGCTTTCAGCATCATTTAAGAGATATTTCTCGACAATTTTCTTAATGACAAATGGTCTCCTATTCTGAAGATAGGGCATACTACTGTGGCTTTCCGCTCTTGGGGTAAACAAATAAACCGTCAATGAAGAATGATGATGATTATTATTATTATTATTATTATTAAAAGGACTAAGAAATTAAAAGGAAAAAAAGGGGGAGGGAAGATACACAGGAATATCCAGGAGTTATATATTTTTCCTATGGGCCTACAGGCAAGATCTTCTGGCTTTCATTCTGTGGTTAGTGATTAAAATATTACGATTTCAAATATGACAAAAGAAAACAATTCTTTCCCCATTGCATTCATGGGTTGTACTTTGTAGTATTACAAAGATGTCAGTCATTTTAGTGGACACATTAAAAGTGAAGCACCCTAACATTGTCAATTTAATCTAATTTTTTCTTAAAGCCTAATACAAAGATGTAGTCTTGTAAGAATAAAGTTCTCCCTTCCTGTCAATGAGCGTAAAAGTTGACATGATATTCACAAGGAGTGAATGGTTCTCCAAGTATAAGATTGCAGACATATGTACACCTTCCATCAGAAAATATCCTCTGATTTTGTCCATTACATGATTTCCATGTTCATCAGTTACTTCCAAAAATTAATCTTGGAGAAAAAAGTTTCCAGTCAGTTTCCTAAATTATACTCATTCATATTACTATTAAATGTTGCCAATTGGACAATTATCATATCCTTTTATCATTGATAAATAATTTAAAAATATTATAATACAATGGGAAAGAATATAATCAATCTGATTAGCATTGCATAGAAATTAACTTTTAAAATATGTTAACTATTTAACATCTTACTCTCCAAACCATTATCTTGAATATCTAATTTTCCCAAATCCTTCCCAACTGTCTTGTGTTTGAATGGAGGGAAGCAAAAACAAAAAGAATCTAACAAAATATGAAACTCCCAAGACTTAAATAATAACCCACTTTCATTCCTTGTATCATCAAAAATTGGATTAATTGGAAAACAATCGTAATCATATTTGGAAGATTCTCGCAAAGTGTACTCACTTTCATAAACCACTGAAGCAACACAACGCAAATTACTGGTAAAATTATGCATAATTATTTTATATTTTAAATAAGTGGTTAGGTTCTAAAAAGTTTCTAGTATATTCAAGGTTTTAATGTTACTTCTCCCAAGTCATCGACAATGTTTTAATGTAGTACTTTGACATTGCATTTAAATTTTCCTTTAACCATAAAGAATTTATGATGCAGGTCACTGGAACAGCCCAACTTTTAGCAAGCTGTCAATTTATTGTCATCGTTATATTCCTGAATACATATTATTAAGGAAGAGACACTAAACTTTCAAAATGAACACATTTCTTAAAAGGCCTAGATCATGATAAAACCAAATGCCCCAAACAATCAGATATTCCTGTGATGGTTTTCCTCAATACATTAAATTTAAAACTTCACTGCAACAGAAAGTTTTTCATGTATTTTAACACCATGTCAATGCAATACATTAAACAAGTTTAAAAATATTCTTCAGAAACATTACAAGAATGTGCTACCTCTAATTGCAGCTGAAATTGCAAGTGACATGGTTGCAAGAACTGGGTGAGGAAGACAAGCTGATCCCCACTCTTGGCAGCTCTCTTGGTAAAGTTACACTCATAAATACACACAACACAAAATATATAAATAGCTTTCCCAATAAAAAAAACAAAAAAACATTGCAGAGAATAGAACCAGGACCATGATCATAAACTAATGCATGTAAAGTTAACTGTAACTAACTTGCGGTTTAATGCTACCACAAAACTAATAGGTAAATGAACAATGCAACCAGAATTATAATAAAAATTCTGCCACAATTGCAGTTAGCACAATCTATATATGATATGAGTTACAATTTCATTCAGTACAGCTAAAAACGTTCCAAACCCACTCCAAACAACAAGTTATAACAAGGAATTATTATTCTCAGTTTGACATTCAGGCACCATTACAAAAATCTGACTCATTCTTAAAAAAGTAAGGGAACATTTGAGTTACAAGTTGGGTTTGACTTTCATTCAAAGGTGTAAATTGATGGGTTTGGTACCATATGTCATGGCACAATGTTTTGCTAGTCAAACTTTCTAAATCTAAAAGTATGTACAAGACAAAAAATAAAATCAAAATCAATAAAATAAATGTTTGTTTTTATACAATATACTTTCCCTTCCCTATACCTATTTGTTACCACTTCAATGCATTTATCTGGCATTTTAGTGATGTTTTCCTTCATTGGCTGTTTGACAGTGAACACGCAAGTCTACAAACTCTTAATACATAGAAAAATGCATCTGTAACCATGTTGTCAAAGAGAAATGAACATACAATGCACACAAGCAGTGATTCTCTTGAAAACTACAGGCACAGATCCTGGTAGCTTTAAGGTTAATGCTGGGACTGGACATTACAATTATATTTTTAACTGGACAAAATGATTATTGAGAACTTTTAACATTTGCCAAATAATTCATTCTCACAACTACCATTCCATTGCCTCAGTCAATACATAATGCATAAGCAGCAATAAAATTATTTTGAAACTTTTTGTACCTAAGATACTAAAGCCAGTATCACCCATGCAACAACGTCCTTTAAGCATAAAAAATGTGAATGGAATTACTTCTAAAGATTTAAAAAAGGTTTTAAAATTTTACCCAAGAATGAAAGGAATGTATGAATAAAAGTAGATCACTTCATGAACATGAGTTAGAGGATAACACCTTACAAATGAAATATTAGTGAATAAGAAGGCACACAGATGCAAGATTGAAGCAAGTTTGCAGTCTGCGTTCTTCTGCAGCCAAGTGGGTAATGGGATGTGCTTCTTTTCAATAACCATAACGATCCTGAAAAAGTATTTCAATTCATAAAAATTGACATGTACCCATCAATTCAGATTCACACATTTATAAACATTTTAAAAGTACCTGGATGGATGACATCACTCCACTGGCAATGGAACTCAATTTTCCAGCTACTTTAGTCACTCCTTGACGAACACTCTCCTTCACTTCCTCTAAGTCAGGCGTGTGTATTCCAGCACCACCCCCTCCACCACCACGATTTGCACTTGACCCAGTTCCAAAGTAATCAGCTGAAGAGATGCTAGAAGATCCTTCAAACCGAGAGAGATTTGCTCTACGCTCCCACTGAAGACAAAGAAAAAAAATCTTTCTTGAATTCTATTGAGTGCATTACTACTTAAATTGCACTACTACTTAGTCATCTGTAAAACATCTGATTTTACTGAAAGTCATACAGACGTTCAATAAAATCAGATGTTTTAGAGACGATTAAGTCTCTGGACAGCCTTGAGAGTACTAAATTACTATAGTAAGGATTGTAAATTAATTTACATTGTAGTTAGGATTGTAAATTAATGACTATGTATTCTTTCACTGATTTCATGTCAAAGTCAACTTGCTACAATAATGGATAAGACCCTTAATTTTCAACTCAATGCATCTCCTTTAACTGTTATGAGCTGAGACAATAAGTATTGACGGAAACCCAGAATCCAATAAACTTACAGTATTATCGGCAGAGTCTCCAAAATACTGATCTGAAGAGATAGCTTTTGCACTACCAAATTTCTTCTGAGCTTGACCATTATTATCAGGGGCAGGAATTGGCTCACGAGGTGGGGGTGACCGCTCTTCAAGACTTGCCCCGGGAAGAGGTTGTGTACGTTCCGGTTCACCAGAATTCCATCCCTTGTTACTGGAATACCTGTCCCTACCAGAACTTGTGTCTAAGAACAGGGCATCCACCTTGTTTTCGCTAGGACTTTTATACCTATTAATATGACAAAAACAATTAAGAAATGTTCATTAGTTCATTACTCGAGAATTACTCTTCAATAAATATATACAACTTCAAAAATGGAGGATAGCATGATTATATTCAGAAAACTGAATTAAGAAATGATAAGTATGAAGCATTAAATTGGAAGGTAGATTAAAAACAATATATACCAAATAAATTACTTACATGCTGTAACCAGGTGACATAAAGTGATAATCGTCACTGAAAAGACTGTCATTATCACGATCAAAGAGGGACTTTCCCCCCCCACTTATTTTACTAGGACTTTCTTGTTCAATAACTTTCATATCACTCAGGGCTGAATGACTAACACCTCTGCAAAAATTATACAATCAGAATAGGTGCAAAATATACATAATATAAAATAAAACAACAACAACTTACGACCGAGCTGAAACTCCCATTCCCAGACGCTCCACTTGCTGTGCCTTTAAAGGATCTGTACGACGAAGTTGCTCCTCTTGTTTACGCTGTTGCAAACTCAAATCTTGGTAGGCCAATCTCATTGAAGCCATCTGAAGAGAAAGTACTATTTTCAACTCCCAATAAAACATAGTTTACAAAATTAATAATTATATAATTCAAATTCTTAAAACTTTGTTTGTTAAAAATTCTAATGCATTAAAAATACATCAGAATTCCCAAAATATGTTTGCATTATTAAATTACAGAATAGCATTTTTTATTCACAATTTTTATTTGAAATTGATATTATCTTTTGTAATTAAAGTCCAACATAGCCCTAAAAATTTTATTTTTACACATACAAACACACAATACAATTTCAAAATAGTACAATAATTTACAATAATTCCAATAAATAGAGACCATAACATAGGGATCTTGAGGATGGAACTTAAGGAATAGCTCTGGGTGTGCGTTCCCACAATACATTATCAACATTAGATTATTTTTATTATTTAATACGTTTGCAAATTCTTGGCTGAAGTAGAGAACATGGTTCAACCTGAAGAAATTATTTAAACTGGCACTTCACACTACCAAGAGGGAAATCCATTATGGAGGGTCGACGGGTAGATGGGGTTTTGAGGGGAAGCTTTTGGAGAACAAGGGAAGTGAGCGATGTACATAATGTGATGCATATTTATAATAAGCAAGGCGTGGCCTATCTAAATAAATTTAAAAAATTTAAGTACTATAATAATTTTAATGCTTCAAGATTGGTGACATTCTTCATTAGGTCATTTCACATCTTTTTACCTTGTGAGAACACCATAACTATTCTGTCTGATGAATTGAAACTTACTTAGCAATAATTTCGTAGTTTGATTTTTATTTTCTGTGTAGTCGGGGTAACTGTCGAAGTGAAGCATTAAGTTTCTGTAATGTTTCTTGTACTCTTCAGATTCTTTGTGATTGTGTGTTTGAGTTACGGTGGTGGAAATAAAAGCGGTTCTTCATGTGTGGTGCCAAAAGGGGTGTTTGACTGTGATTAAGAGGATTTTTTATCACGTACAATACATAAATATCCTATGAGATCCACCGAGTGGAATGAGTAATGCGATAGCTTTGAATGAAAGTGTAGTACGAAAGAGGCCATTCAAATGTGTAAGTGTTCTGTGTGAAAGGAGACTTAGTATACAAGAAGCCAAATAAATATGAAAGATTCCTGCCTTTCCTTCGGAGCATCTCTTGAAACAAAGATCACGCTTTGGTGAATTTTATTCATTTATTTATTTCAGAGCTTTTCAGAACATTAACAGGGAGGGTTTAAGGAGAGACCCCTTCCACTACCTCCCATTCCCCACTCCCTCCCCACCCTCTTCCCTTCCCCCTAGCTTACATCACTACGCTGTACTGTGTTTTCTCCTTTAAACAATATCTTTTGTGTAATTATTTCACAATTCATAGATATTTATTACAAAATTAACTTGATGTTGAAAATAAAATCATTTGTACACTACAGAGGTAGAAGTAAACAAATCTCCAGGGACGTGATAAGTAAAAATTAAAAGCAATTACTCACAGTACCTTTGTCAAATTATTTATGTCATCATTCCTCAATATAATTGATATTCTGTAAATTTAAATGAAGCAAAACTAAATAAAAAGACATATCTGCACCACTTTATATAATCAACTTCTAGACCAAAATGTTTCAATAGCACTAAATAATAAAAAGTTACAAGTAGAGTAAAACCCCTTTTTAACACTTTGCAAAGGGCTGGTGAAAAAAGGGAAAACTGCAGGAAAGTTAAAAAATAGCTATGTAAGGCTAGTTGAGTCTTACAATATTTACTGCAATGGTGGCTCTGTTTTCACTTTCTTGCCATTACTTCGTAACAAGAGAATGTTATAATTGTGCATCGTAAAAACCGAGAATTTTCTACAGAAAAATTCTTATTGATGAATTGAATATCGAATTTGAAATAAATATCTAGTAATGAAAAAGTGGATAAATCATGTGTCTAGATATAGTAAGTTACTTCCTCTAACACGTGCAACCAAAATTCATATTTTGTGGGTCCTTGATACCCAAAAATCGATTGATGGCAGAACATTATGTGTCTGTGGTCAACACTAACACCTAAACAATTCAGCTGATTTTGTCCAAAATTGATATCTAAAATTGGTTTTCTGTAGTACATAATGAAACATTTACTACACAATGAAACAGAATTTTTGATTTACTACATAATGAAACAGAACCTTTTCTGTACCAGTAAGATTTTCTGTTGAAAAATCGTAATTTTTTGCTGCAGCAGTAACTAACTTTCTCTGCACTACGTCTATTATTCCATATAATATTAACATACACGAGAAAGTAAAAATCACAGAGAAAAATACGACATAAAAGACGGGAAGCACTCTTCATATCAAATCGTAATTTGCAGGATGAGAATGCACTGTAAATATAGACGTTGAGTTGGGACCAAGGAAAAGTTATGTAAAAGGCAGGAAAATGTAAAATGTGGGAATGTAAAAACTGGGTTTTCCTGTATTACACAAAAGATCTGCAAAAATAAGAAACTAGTGATTTTCACAAGTTAAAAAAAAAATCTAACACAAAATTAGTGAACCCACCCTTTGACTACTTCAGAGGGAATCTCATTTGTCATATACACTTGTGTCTGTATTGTGTTGCATCCACCAACCTGCTTCTGTACCTCCTCTGCCGAGTGCTGTGCAGCTAGTTTTGCTTCTTCAGCTGCCTGTACACGCATCTGATCAGCTAATGCTGCTTCTCGTTCAATATCAGCAAAATTTGTTTTCACTTTCTGAGCACCCAATCCACCCTTTTTGCCACCTGCCAACTTGAGCACAACAACAGTTATAAACAAAGCAACAAGATTATTATTTTCATATGGATTTATAAATTCATGAAAAGTCAACCTACTCCAGGCCGTTTGCTTTGAGGCTTGCGAACACCAATGGTAGGTTTACGTTCTGGTGTAGGTTCCACATGTCCAGCAAGAGCAGCATCTACATTTGGCTCTCCTCGACCAGCAAGAATTGCAGATCCATTTGACTGTACCTTTTAAATATTAGAAAGAAACTAAAGCTTTTTATAGTATATATAAAAACAAACACTAACTTCTTGCCCTTTAACTATTACAGAACCAAGCGAATAAGCAGGGCTTAAGTCATTTTAAAAAAATTAATACAGCTCTAAAGCAATCATTTATCAATAATTGAACAAGACAGTATAATAACCGCACAACTTTTCTTGACCGACAGATTGAAGAAATGCAGGTGGAGTGGGGGTGATAGTTACAAAGTCAGCCACTAGAGTATTTTAAGTAAGGCCAACCTCTGTAAAATCAAAATCGATGGCAATTATTCATTTATTGATTAAAAATAAAGGAATATTCAATTTCAGGAAATAATTCAATACTACGATTTGTGCTCACAACTTTTACAATGTAGCTTAATTGATTTTTGCTCTCAGCACAACTTCAAAGAAATGTTCTACCTCAGATGTGTATTCAAAATTGTCCCTCACATTTTGTAATGCACGACTGGTTAATTTCCTGTACCTGTGAAGCATACTGAATCAGTTTGCCAAAAAAAATATAATTTCATACAGTATGATAAACTGGTTTCCTTGAATTTTACTTTTACTAGCTCCAATATTTGCTGAAGTCCGATCTAAAGCATTTCTCAAAAAATACAACAAAACCTTGTTCACCTTTTCCGCTTCACAAGCATTCACAACTTCTTTGATAATTTTGTATCCACCGCTAGTATACTTTGAACTTTCTCAGGAGTTTGAGATGCCCCCCTTGAAGGATCTGGACTTCCCTCAGCCATTTCTTTAGATATTATTGAGAGTAAACCTGAAGAGAAGTTCTCGACTTTGAAAGCAACTAGCCTTTATTAACTTCTGTTTCATGCCAATGAAGTTTTAATGTTTGGAATGTCATCAATGCTAGCTGCAAACTTTTGCCTCCAACTATTTATTGCTCAAGAGAAGGGGAAGCAAGGTCATTGGTAAAGAAAAGTTGCACATTCTTTACTTCAAAGAGTACATATTAAAAGACATGAAATGACTGTGACTGGGGCTTGTCAGACAACAGAAACTCTACTACATTGAAATTTAATACTTTATCAGTCACATATGTCTTTAACCCTTAACAAACCTGAAGGGTTAGATGTTAAGTGCCCTTGTACCTAGCTGAACCTTAAGAAATTTAACATCCTTAGCAATGTAAATAAACAACCATTGATTTTTGGCAACTGTTTATTAACAGAAAACTTGGCAATGTGCAAAACAAATCAGGTTCAAACAAATGAAAATAAAGTAACTCATATTAGTTTTGGGGATAATTATTGTTAATTGTAATATTAATAGTACAATTTAAAAACATATAATAGGTCAATTAACCTCATTTTCCTAACATTCCATCCATTTACTAACATTCCACCAAATGAAACTCTACTGCATTAATCGTATTTACTGACATGTGAAGGTGTTGCCATTGGAAGTCGACGCACCAACTTCCTCACTGAATGTCATTGCTTCGGGTATCTTTTTGCTCCGAAGAATTATTTTCACCCATCTTCCTCAATCCACGGTATAAAAACATTGTTTAAATCGATATACCACAAATATCTCACAATATCGTACTAACATGCCACAGCAACAGAATTTATTTGCTTACTACTACTGTAATTTCATACATTTTTGCATAATCATGAGATTTTATCACGATAAAACGCTGAACATACCACAATATGATACTGCCTTGCCCAAATTACTGGTGTGTTAATAGCTATTACTGAAACTATTACAGTTAAATCCCGTGAAGAAATACCATAAAAGCAGGGGAAAAACTATGTATTTTGACCAGGTGACGTAGTCCCTCATCTATACTCATTCAATGGTTTTTACAACTCAGACTCTCCATCTATCTCTTTTAGTTCAAGGAAAATTTTTACTTTTTCAACATTTATGTTCACTTATGTTAAAAATGCCAAATAGTTACGTGATGTGATTTCCTGAAATTGTAGGAAAGTGAGTCTTGTTGAGAAATCTTCGGTGGTTCTCTTTTTTTAATAATTTTGCATTCTAAATTTGTACAAAAATAAATTACATTTGTGCTGGTAATTTATTCAAGGTTGTACATTAAGAGCAATGTAATGTTTGGATTTTTACCTTGAAAGTCGATACACTTGTTATATCATCATTAAAGTCATTTGTTGTCGGTGGTGGTACATTACTAAGTTCTTCAAAAAAGTCTTCCTCTTTCTTTTCATTTTCTGAGGCAGAAGTGGATTCTGTATGAGATTCCAGATGAAGCTAAAAGCCCAAACACAAAAGAATCTTATATTTATTCAATTTTCAAGTGGAACAAAACCACAGATTTAAAACAACAGTCTTGCTATAATCATGCAGTAGAAGCTGGAAAAAACTATAGCATATAAATACCCAGCTCAAACTTGAAATAATCAGAAACTAAAGAGAAGTAATGTTGAAAGTAATCATAATACTACAATGCCATTGAAGTAAAATCACACAGTACATAAAGTCCATGCTATTCTTTCAGCCACAGTTAAAAATTAGCTTATGTACACATTACAGACAGGAAAGAAGAAGAAGAAGAAGAAGAAGAAGAAGAAGAAGAAGAAGAAGAATCCTGAACTAAATGAAACTGGTATCTAAATGTCAATACTTTATGCAATTGAGTGTGGAAATAAACAAATACAGATAGGTGTGTAATGATAATTAAGAGAGAAACAAGCTTGAATTTGACAATATGAGAATTCAGAATACATTAAAAAAAAAAAAAAAAAGAGAGAGAGAGAGAGAGAGAGAATGATGTAATCATGTATGTATACGATTGAAAATGTACAAAGATTTCTTCAAGAAATTAATTATCAAATAATTCAATAGCACAAAAATGTCCTCATTAAATGGGAATCATTTTTATTGCTCTAGAATACCATCCCTTCAATGTTTATTGTTTAGAAAAACTACAAGTTACATTACAGTTTAGTTTCTCTAAACAATTCAAAATCAAAATTTTACACAAAAATAAAGTAAAAAACAAGGTTGATCCTCATTTAACAGACATTTAAATTATTCAAGTTAAAAAAGGGATGTTTCAAACACACAATAAAAGAGCAGTTATAGCCACAGGGCAGTGCTAACCCACAAACACGCAGAAAAGCACACACAACTGAAGCAGCTTGTGTTAGCACAAATCAAGTTCAGCACACAAGTGACTCAACTGCTCACCCGTTTAGGTAAAGCTGTCTCAAGCCGAGAGCCCAAGTCCAGCTGTCACAAAAGAAATTAAGGTTTTCCTTTTACAGAATTAACCAGGGGTACCCAGAGAAAACCACGGGCCTGGGGCAGTTTTTCCATGGGGGCCCCTTATTTTAAACACAAAATTCCCTCCTCCCCTAATTAATTTACAGAATACATTTCTCCATTCATCAGAAATAACTTATAGAGATAAATTTGGATTAGAGATGAATATTTGTGTCGGACTGCGGTTCACCTAAAATTAACCTTTTTTTTCTTCTTCAAGTGGAAAGAAATTCAGGGTCCCAATAAGATGGGCCTGCGGCAAGTTGCCTCTGCTGCCCCCCTCCCCCCCTACTGGTCACCACAAGAATTAACTTCGGTCATAAATTTACAACACACAGTAAATTCAATAAAATCAGGCACTTTCCAAAAGTAAGAAGTACCAAAATTATATTCAATGTGGATAACATTTACTCCCCAACCCACAGTGAACCTCAAATTCTCGTGTTTCTTGACAGATTCATACAATTTAAGCAATGTATACTTCCAACTATGGAAACAATAAAAATACAAACTACTTAAAAAGTAAAAATTTCTGTAAAAAGCAATTTACCTTGGTACCATGAAGTCGCATTGCTTGAATGGCCAACTGATGTATTTTCTCACGATATAGCTGTGCTGCTCTCGAGTTATATTTCTGTTGTGCATCAGTTGTTGTACAGTTATGTTGCCGGAAAAACGTAGTCTGTTGAATGTAATTAAAAATTTATGTGACTTGACAATGGAGAAGCTAGATAATTTATCACTAAAATTTTACTCACTGCATTTACGTTGCCTCCTAATTGCATCTGTCGTAACTGGAGCCATGTCCAATTTGTATCAAGCTGTGTTGATCGAACAAATGTTACATGCACCCCCAAACTTCTATGTACAGCTGAGCAGTCAATGCAGATGAATACTCCATATGTAACGCTAGCCCATGTAGGATTTTTAGCATTGCAGTCAAAGCATGACTGAAATACAAAAGCCAGGCACAAAATTTGACATATCTTCACACGGTTATACACAGGTTATTAAAAATCTTCATATTCACAATACAAATCTTTTAAATAAATAAACATGATGAAATGTGACCAAGTCATGAAAATACTTCAAGTAACTAAATCATATTTCGATTTAGCTAACATTAACAGTCCACTCTTTCTACACAACTATACCTCTTAATAAGCATCATGTGAAAACACAATACCTTGTTGGTAGGAATGGATCGTAATCGCTTAAAAACCAATTGGATGTCGTTCTTATTCGGACACTGCTCCGCCATTTTTGACTTGTTGTCACTTTGCTGATGACGAAAGGAAACTCACATGTACAGCTGGACATCATGTTTGCCAACACTATACATGCCGTACGATACAAAAATACTAGAACGAAAAAACTAATAGATTTCGTTTGAATTAACCATGTATCTCACGAATTCATTTTTATTAATTACTTGGAAGATCGAAATAGACCATCTCCTGTTTGATAGGAATTCATCAAAGATTATGACGGATTATATCTACCTTATCGGTGTTACGTTGGCTATTCATCTGAACGCTGTTTTGCTGGAAGCCCATACATGACTCTCAACAAATTATTAACCATAATATGCCAACATTGTTCGTAAACACTACTTTATAATTGAACTTGCTTGGTTTCAGCAATTTGTTACTAGAAGTCAATAGCAGACCCAGAAAGTATTTCAGAGATTCAGACGTTTCCCCCATCCTCACAATTCTTTTACTATCTCGCTCCCGCTTACGCAGTAAAGAGCAACTTGTGTCATAGACCGCTAGTATGCGTATTATTATGCATACTAGCGGGCTATGGTTGTTTAATGCTGCGCGAAAAAACGGCGAATTTTCGATAGAAAAATTCTCATTACCTGGCCCTGGCAACGAAAAAGTGGATACATTCAGTTGCTAAAAATAGAAAAAATCCTCTAACACATGGTGTAGCCAGAATCCATGTTTTGTGGGTACTTGATACCGCAAAATCGATTGATGGCAAAACATCTGACCGTCCGTCTGTCTGTGAACAACAATAGCGGCTAAACCGTTCGGCCGAATTTTTCCAAAACTGATATTCCTCACTCGCACTGGCTGATGTCGCGGGCCCTTGAATTTGAAACCGATATTTTAATTTTTGGGGGTACTTTATATGACACCTCAGGGTCATTTTCAAACTAGTGGTGCAGTAGAATGGCACAGACTTTCTCGTAGCAAATTTTTACTTTCTCGTATACGCACATACAGAACAATGTACATAGTAGAAAGAAAGTTATGTAATGCTGCGGAATATCGATTTTGAGATTTTAACGGAAATACACGTTTTGGAATCCCCTGATTCTGTTTGATATTGAAAAGTTGTATTTCCTTTCTCGTATACGTACGTATAACGAAATAATATACGGAGTATAGAGAAAGTTACGCTGCGCGAAAAAAACGGTGGATTTTCAGCACAAAAAATTCATTGCTGGTCTCTGGCAACAAAAAAGTGCATAAAACGAGTGGCGATGCGTGAAGTCAATTTTTGGATAAGCTGACTCACGAACATATTGTAAATACACATAATGTTTAATTTGTAAAATATCAAATATTTCCAAGATGGAGATCAGAAGACTACAAATATAATAATAATAATAATAATAATAATAATAATAATAATAATAAGGGGGGCAAGTCAAGTCCACACCCCTCCGTGCCCCCCGGGACCTTCCATAGCAATGATGATCCTATGGATGCTAACGGACCTCTGTGAAGACTAACGGGCTAGGAAGCGGAAGAGAATCCCTGGATTACAACGGTTTCTGGCGCGGAGGAGCCTTCAGAGGAGCATATCTCTATAAAAAACCTAGGCTCAGCTGGCTCCGGCTGTCAGTACCTAGCTTAGGGTACAGGTGAAGAGGACCAACGGCTTCGACGGCGGAAGAAGATCGAATCTCAACGGCGAAGAAGGCGTACGAGTTCATCTTCATAATCAGAGGGTTATCAGATCCCTCCCCCCCAAAAATTGACCTGGTTAGCAGATCCTCTTCGTCAATTATCCAGTACTGGGCCCCCCAGAGAAGAATTATGAGTAGTGCTTTAAGGAAAAGTCACGCTGGCGACCGGCCCTCGCAAGGCCGCGCAGCTGTTTCTAGCACCGGGGCAGCTGTGAGGAATATGTTACCTGTGTTGGTGGAAAGCGGTGAACCTCCGCAATAACTAAGGAGGCGCGGCGCCGCCCCACTTAGGGCTACCGCAAATCTCGATATCGCGTCGCAAGATGCCGCACCTGGTAGAAGTTCGGGGAATCCAAGAGGATCCCCCACTGCTTCAGGGAATCCAAGCCAACGCATGCAATGGACAAGAGAATTAAACATGTCTGTCATGCGTGCATACTACAGAAGGACAAAAGGCGAGACGGAATGTGAGGGCTTCAGGACAAGGCTCCTAACCGAATGGAGAAAGATATATCCGGAAAGCGCTCTAAATGAGCAGCTCCTAACCGAATGGAGAAAGATATATCCGGAAAGCGCTCTAAATGAGCAGCGTGTGTGTAGCCAACTGAATTCCATCAGGAGAAGAAAAGTTTTCTCAGATGCAGAATTAAATCTTCTCAAGACGGAAGTGAGACTAGAACTAACAAATGAGGTAGTCCTGGAGCAGCAAGTTAATGAAAATGAACAAACAGTACATGAGAACGAACAGCACGCTGTGGTTTTCATCCCCCAACTCGAATATGAAATGGTGGACAAATCCCTTAAAGATATTTATGAGGCAACAAAGCTTCACTACCAAGGAATATCATTAGATCTAAGACCAAAAATACCAAAACTGAAATGCAGCGCTAATGTCTATGAAGTTGTTGGCAAAATGAACCAAATTATTGCCCCAAACATCTCAGAAGCTACTTCTCTTGAAGATGTAGCCGGGCTGGTTCACTGCGCTGCAATTGCTACCTGTCAACACCTGGGTTACAAAGTACGGGTGGGAAATGACACTTCTCTTTCTAAGAAACCTTATGAAAGACAAAAATCCAACGGCATGGTTAAAGAAAATTGAAAATTAAATCGCCCAAGCTAGACAAGATATCTCGCATATTGCTGAGTATTTCAGAGACAAAGGAGGAATTTCAAAGATGGTTCGCGCAACTATTCGCTCAATTCTCAGAAGACTGGGGATAAAAAGAACACATAAAGACCTGGAAAGTAAACTCAATGTTGAAGATGAGAGATTAAGACAAAGAATAGCAGCTCTAGGGGCGAGAATAAGAAGGTATAATGAAGCAGCGCGACGCAAGAGAGAAAATTCCCTCTTCTCTAACAACCAAAAAGGCTTTTATAGATATCTAGAGACGAGAGGTGCCAACGACAATGACATAAACCCCCCAAGTGCTTCTGCCATGATGGTCTGGTCCTTCTGGTCTCAGATTTGGTCCACTCCGAAGCAACATTTTGATGAAGCATACTGGATACGACAGGAAGAAGAAGCGTGTCATAATATCCCAGAAATGAATGGAGTTGTGATTTCAACAGAGGATGTAAAAAGATCTATAAAGAGAAATCACAATTGGAAACGTCCAGGAGTAGATGGAATCCATAATTTTTGGTGGAAATATCTGACATGCACTCATGATATATTGGCGAGTCAATTTCAAAATATTTTGCAAGGAACATCTGTGCTGCCAGAATTTTGTACCATGGGTATGGCATTTATGTTACCGAAAGGAGGAAATGCGTCTTGCCCCGAGAGTTATAGACCTATTACATGTCTACCCACAATTTATAAAGTTCTCACCTCCATTATTGCCACCAAACTCGACGAGCATCTGAAAGAAAATGAGCTGCTTTTGCCAGAACAGGTTGGTTTTAGGAAAGGATCTCGAGGATGCAAAGAATTATTAATAATAGATAATATTGTATCCAAGCATGTAAAAAAGAAAGCGCATAATTTGTCAGTGGGCTGGATTGATTTCCAAAAGGCATTCGATTCTATTCCGCATTCTTGGTTGCAGCGAACCCTTCAACTCTACAAGGTTAATCCCTCTATCATTACATTTCTTACAACGCGTATGAACAGCTGGCGAACAACACTGCTTGAATGCGAGGGAAATTAAGTTATCAGACATATACTTCAAAAATTTGTAGAGGCAGTTTTCAGGGAGATAGCCTAAGTCCGCTCTGGTTTTGCCGTTGCCGTGTTGCTGGCAACCACCAACATTGTGCGCAAGGTTCTCTCCCTAAATCACTGAAGCGGAACCTGGGGGCACTGGAGCAAGAAATTCTCACCATCTGTCTCACCATATGTGTTGACGTTCTGTCCTTGAGTTATACTTGAAAACTCCGGAAGAGCGTGAAATTTTGAAATTGGAAATAATATAATAATAATAATAAAATTATTATTATTAATAATATTGATAATGATGATAATAATATTATATATATATATGATAATAATAATGATGATGATAATAATATTATTATAATAATATTTATTATTATTATTATTATCATTATTATTATTATTATTATTATTATTATTATTATTATTATTATTATTATTATTATTATATTAATTCAATCATGCAACATACTCAAATCAAGAATAAGACTACTGCAGAATTGAAAAAAAATATTGTAAATGGAACTGCTTACTTATGTATTACTGGTGCATAGGCTACTCCTTGTTTCAAAAGTTTACTGCCATCTAAATTGTTTGAAAATTTTTTAAAAATCAATTATAACTGCCTGATTTTCTTCGTGAAAGTGCCACTTTCTTTAAAACATAGCACCTTGCGAACAGTTATGAGGAAGTTTATTTTCTATTAAAATTGTAGCGAAGTTAGAGAGTCTGATATTTGCCTTAGAATTACGTAAATCTGTTTTAATTATTTGCAGAATGCTCTTTGCCAATGAAACACAGCGACAAGCAGTTGCAGGTCAACGACATTTCATTTGTAACCTACTTAAATACGCTATTCAGTCAACTTACTCAATGAAATTACACTGATCAGATCCTGTTTAATCTTTCCACACCACCACCACCACCACCACCACTACTACTATTACTACCACCACCACCACTACCACCACCACTACTACCACCACTACCACCACCACTACCACAACCACTACCACCTCCACTACCACCACCCCTACCACCACCACCACTACCACTACCACTACTACCACCATCGCTATCACCACTACCCCCACTACCACCACTACCACCACCACCACTACCTTTACCACCACTACTACCACCTACTACTATTACCACTACCACTACCCACTACTACTACTACTACACAACTACTACAACTACCACTACTACTACAACACCACTACTACTACAATTACCACTACTTTCACCACTACCACTACTACTACTACTACCACTACTACTACAACTACCGCTACTATTACAACTACCACTACTACTACAATTACCACTACTTTCACCACTACCACTACTACTACTACCACCACCACTACTCTACTACCACCACCACTACTACTACATACTACCACTACTACTACAATACCACACCACCACCACTACCACCACCACTACCACCACCACCACTACCACCACTACTACCACCACCACTACACCACCACTACCCCCACACCACACCCTACCACCACCTACCACTACACTACTACTACCACTACTACTACAACTACCGCTACTACAACTACCGCTGCTACTACAACTACCGCTGCTACCGCAGCTACCGCCGCCGATGCAGCCACCCGCCGCCGCCACCCGCCGCTGCCTCCGCCGCCGCCGCCTCCGCCACCTCCGCCGCCTCCGCCGCCTCCACCGCCTACGCCGCCTTCGCCGCCTCCACCGCCGCCGCCGCCTCCACCGTCGCAGCCGCCGCCTTGTCTCAAAAACAGCTTCAAATTGATTCTTTAAATTTTTCATAGAGTTAGTGCCGCACGAACTATCTACCATGACATAAACGCCATAATCCTTTTTTCTTTTGTATTTTCAAAATTTTCAAAAAGGAATTGTTTTGACTTGTCTTTCACGTCGGTAATATTTACATTAAAGACGAATTTTTCATTTTTTTAAATTTATGATCACATGTGCTTTAAATAATGTCAAATAAAGTTTCGCGAAAACTCCACTATTTTCTGTAAAAATTAGCTCAAAATAACGCATTTTCAGAAACGCTAAAAACGCGATTTTCTAAAAAATGGCTCTATTTTTTCTACAAATTTGTCCAATAGTGGTAATGGCTCTGTTTGATATGACATCAAGTTTATTTTGACGTATTCTTTTGTTTTTTCAAAAATTACACAAATGTAATTTTTTGAAATATCTCTCAATAAGTAAATATGCACATTTCTATCAATTTGTATGCATTATTACATTTGTGAGTGCAAGTGCTTCAAATGTCGTCATTTGAACTTTTTCGAATACTCAATAGATTCCTGTGAAAAAGAGCTGAAACTTTACATTTACAGTAAAGCTTAATCGCTTTTCTTAAAAACGACTACAAATTTTTTAATGAAAACTTCTATTTAGGACGAGGTTTTACTCCTCTTTAACATTCTTGACGTAATGATCCAGTTCTTCAACTAGGAAAGCAAAAAGTTGAGAAATTGTCAAAAAATGTATTTAGGTGACGATAGATGGCAGCTGAATGGAGCAAGACCTTAAAGCCAGACGACACCAAAAAGATTAGAGAAAATTGGTACAAGAAGGTCTGTGCCATTCTGTAACACCTTTAGTTACTTTCTCGTATAAGTAATATACGTATTATAGAGAAAGTTATGTAATGCTCGGAAAATCGATTTCGAGATTTCCACGGAAATATACGTTTCGGGGGCCCCTGATACCGACTAAGTTTTTTTTTCTTTTCAAAACGTCCGTCGGTCTGTCCGTCTATCGTTATTCTGTCCGTTCGTCTGTCTGTCCGTCTAGCTCCTAAACTATCCGCACGATCTTTTACAAATTGAAGAATACCTAGTCGATATAGTTCTAGTTGAATCTTTGGAATTTTGAAAAACATTCTTTAGAATTTGGGTGTTCTTTACATGAAGCCCCCCCCAAGCATTTTCAAAATTTTATCAAGAAACGACTCAAAAATTATTTCTTACGAATAGAGTAGAGATATACAATAAGTAATAGAGTATAGAGGTAAGTGTCGTGACAGGCTGCACACAATTGAAAGAGCCGCCGCCGCCGAGTGACGTCAGCGGAGCGTTACCGCCCCTGGCGGCAGATGGTGACAACCGGTGCGAGCTTGCCGTGCCCGGCTGCGCGCGGCCGTCACGCCCGAGCAGGCGGGTAGAAACTCGGCCCCGCCCCTACTCCACAGCTAGTCGGCGGGACCACAGCCTGCCGAGCTATAAGAGGGCCCCAGCGCAACGCCAAGGCAGACAGTGAGCGGCTGTGGTGGTGAGAGTATCTTGGCGAGCGTTGTGGTGTGGAAGTGTGGAGAGCGGTGACGATGACGACGGTGCTGCGAACTTGGACTTCCCCTTCGGCTATTCAGTGACCTGGCAAATTTTGGGATTTCATCTGGTTTATGACGACACGGCTACTCTCACGGTACAATCTTCTGGTGATTCGGCTCAGCGGCATTTGTACCTGGTTTTTTAATAAAATCTTTTTAAGGATCCTGGTGCGTTTATTTGGATACTTCAGTAAGAATAGAGTATAATACACATCTTTATAAGTAAAGATGGCATCAGTCCCATTTTCATGGTTAACTTTGAATTCTCGAAAATTGCAAAAGTTTGAATTTTATTCGGCGTCTTTCTACAACTACACACTTGAAGATAGAGATTTTCCCTTCTTATGAAATTGGTTGTGCATAAATAGTTCTTTCAATAAAGTCAAGTAGAGTTTTTTGAGACTCTTATTGTTTATCGTGCACTAGTGCGTTCTTTATTTGCATTTAAAAATGTAATTTGTTTCAAAAACCACTCCAAATTTTTTCTTTAACTTTTTGGTAGGAATAGTGTCATACGAACCATGCATCACGACAAAATTACAATAGAGTACAATTATTATTTACAATTAATTACAATCAATTACAATTATTTATTGTAACAATAGAGTAAAATATACATATAAAGGTGGCATAGGTCCAATTTTGACAGTTAACTCAGAATTTTCGTAAATTGCGAAAGTTTGAATATTTTCTGCGTCTTCTTACTGTTATGTACAAAGTAAAACAACAAGTACCAATAACAACACCACACCACACAACAACACCATAAGTTTATTTCAGTAAAGCCACAATCAAAATCAAGTCCGAAATACAAGCCACGTTCCAGTCCGCCAGAATAATACAATCACCGTAACACACGCACTTCAAAACCGAACTTACTACTATTGCTAGGCACTCGTTTGCTGCTTCAGAAATGTCCTACTGACTACCGCCCCGGGCGAGGCCCCCGGCGAGACTACACCCCGAGGCATCTGCGCGAGTCTCTTACTTCCCGCCTCCGTGGCGGGGCATCGAGGGGAACTGCTCTCCTGTGACCGCTTAGCCGACACGACCCGGTGACCACGAACAAGTGCCGCCGCTTGCCCTGCTCTGGTGGCGTCTTCCCGTACTCCTCATTTCTCGACTGGCCGCGCCCCCGGCGCAACTCTGCAGCGGCCACAGTGGGCCGCAACTATGTTGGCCGGTACAGTTTGCCCACCACGTGGGCACAAATGCTGTTATACACAGCACCCTCTCTTCTTATTTTGCTTGATATGGTTTGTATCTCTTGCGCAACCTCTTGCTGCAACGTCTCGGTTCGCCCCGCTCCGGTGGCACCACGTGCTCCCCTGGGTGCGGCTCCTGCCGCTGGTGATCCTCATTCTCCAACTCCTGAGGTGGTCGTTGAACCGAGGCGCTACGGTACGGACTGTACCGAGACAAGGACCTGGGGCGGCGGCCCCTCCTGCCCCGCGCCTTCGGTTCCCGCTGTGGCGCGACGCTCCGGCTGCCCCCAGTCTCCTCCTCCGGTGTCGACAGCTCCTGTTGACCGTTGGACGGAGCGGGTTGCTTTCCACGGGTCACTAGTTCGATATCCGAAGCTCGAAGGACCATGGACGGGGCGGGTTGCCTTCCACAGGTCGCTGGTTCGATATTCGAAGCTCGAAGGACCATGGACGTGGCGGGTTACCTTTGCTTGTAGTGGACTGTATAATTGGTTGTTGAACGTAGGTAGGCAATCCACTCAGTCCCTTTCGACGCTCGTTAGGAATTTTGTAATAATGTGGGTTATCATGGAAACACACTTCTCACCTTGCAGAATGATGTTTAATTACCTTGGAGTTGTCACAATTGTTCTTTACAATAAAAATACACGTAAGTTATTGTTCTCAATGTGAGAATACAGGAATTTTCCATCTTGAATCACGAAGCGCGAGAACATGTGCTCGCCTGGCAACTTACTTGCAACTTCGTGTGAAATACATTAATTAATTCAATACATACACAATGCTGAACTATAACAAATTGAAACAATGTGGCTTTCACTTGACCACAACTTAAGCACAGAATATTACTTTCTGCATAAGAATTTACGTGATGTTTTTAACACGGAGCCCGAGATATACTTCTAGCAAGGGTGCTACTCAGCGACTGATTTATACTTTTCGGTTTGCGAGTTCTATCGGGCACGCGAAGAGGGGATTTGAACTGATTTGAACTGGCCAATTAGCGACTGCTTTTCCAGCGGTTGCAGTATGGCTGCTTCTCAGCGAGTGATTCATACACAATGCTGAACTACAACAAATTAAAACAATGTGGCCTTTCACTTGGCCACAACATAAGCACAGAATATTACTTTCTGTATAAGAATTTACGTGATCTTTTAACACGGAGCCCGAGACATGCTTCTAGCAAGGGTGCTACTCAGCGACTGATTTATACTTTTCGGTTTGCGAGTTCTATCGGGCACGCGAAGAGGGGATTTGAACTGATTTGAACTGGCCAATTAGCGACTGCTTTTCCAGCGGTTGCAGTATGGCGAGGAGAGGTGAATTTGAACAGTCCAATAGGCAACTGCTAGAATTCGAATATGTTCTAGAACGTTTTAGAAGGTTTGGGTCACGCGGCGCGGTGGTGCCGCTCGGCTTATGGAACCTTCCATGCCGCGCTTCCGGTGTTGCCGCCTAGGGCGTAGAAAGTGCTTTATTTTTATACGCCCCTTTCTGCTTTTGCGTGTGGGCCCGAACAACCGTTGTCGGGCGTCCCTCGACGGTGTGCCTCGCAGTGCATCGGTTGAGGGCACGCCTTCGGTTCCTGCTCTCCCTGCGGGTCCGGGTGCGCCTGCTCGAACTGGGCGTCGTGTTGTGGCTGCTCGGGTTGGGTGTCCTGTGGCGCCTGCTCCGGCTGAGCGCCATCCGGGCACTGCCCCGTTAGGCCTGCCGACTCCTGTTGCGGCTGCTCCCGCTCGAACGACCAATGGTGTCCTGGCTGGCGGCGCTGTTCTTGCTGCTGTCAAGAAAACCGCCTCCTCCCCTGCTAGAAAGAAGTATCAGCTGTGTCGCTCGGAGAGAAAGTTTCTGTGCCTAAGTCCTCTGGGCTGTCCAGGTCCTTCACCGGAAAACGTCGAGGCCGCAACTGCTCCTGATGCCTTCTAACCAGTCTGTCCCTAGTCTTGACCGTATAACACCTTGATCCTTCTACTTTCACTACTGTCCCGGGGATCCAACGAGGTGAATCATTATGCATCTTGAGCATTACCCTTGCTCAGTTCTGTACGTCTTTTCCCTCGGGCAAAATAGAGACAGTAACTTTCGAGGTTGTCGACCATGAAGCCTCTGCGCCGGACTAGTTCCTTCTCTTCCCCGAAGAGCTCTGTATGATAAGAGCTCTAGCACTGCTTCCTGCTGATCCCTGCCTTCACATTTTGCCCAGTTCATCGCACTTTTGAAAATTTTGCACAAAGCGCTCTGTCTTCCCATTGGAACGCGGATGAAAAGGAGGAGCCAGAATGTGCTCAATCCCGTTGGTTTGACAAAATATCTGAAACAACTCCCCCGTAAACTGAGGCCCGTTGTCTGAGACTAGTGTTGCCGGTAATCCCTCTATGGAAAATACTGACTGAAGCGCTCAAACTGTGCAATCCTTCGTGGTGCTAGTTTATTTATTTATTTATTTATTTATTTATTTTACGTCAAAAAACAGTTAGAAACTGCGTATGACGTGCTATGGGGAAAAGTGAATTGTGTGCACATTTTCAAAATTCTGTGATCCCTACACTAAGTCATATACTACTTAAATTTTTAAGTTTTTGAAAGGGAGAAAAAACAAAAACTCCCATGTAATAAAATCTATTTTTAAGGATAAACAAGCAATAAATTTTGAATTTTGAAAGGGAGAAAAAAACAAAAAAACTCCCATGTAATAAAATCTATTTTCAAGGATAAATAAGCAATAAATTTTGGCTCTTATTACTTCCTGCCGCGACAACATGGAAACGATAATTTGAATAATTGTATTTGGGAGTGAATTCTAGAAGACGTGCACAGAAAATGAAGTTACATTTATGTCCAGAAGCAAAACAAGGGGCCATCTCAGCATTTGCTCAATGGATCAGGGAAACTGGACGAAAAACCTGATCGAGATGGGTATTAGTCATGCGAATTACGTAAGGGAAACCTGATGGAGCATCTACTAAGACTAACCACATACCTCCTTGAAAAGGGCCCGCGCAGTCGATGTGGATTCTCTCCCAAACCCCCTGAGGCTCCGGCCATTCCCTGAAACTGCTTCCTGGACTCTTCTGAAAAGCCTGGCATGGCTCACACGACCTGACTCTGGTTTCTATATCTCTATCAATGCATAACAGTATTTCCTGGCTAGCTGTTTGGTGAAGACAATTCCCCTGCGTCCCTTGTGCAATATGTTTAGGACCCTCTGTCTCAAGCTTGGGATGACCACCCTCACCTGGTCCCCAGCTTCTCCTTCAGCAGCTCTCCTTCAGATCCTTCTGCAGCACTCCTTCTTTAACTTTCAACCTCTCCCTTAAATTCAACAGTGGTTTGGACTCCAAATTATCTGCGGAACTCCTTTTACCTGACCTGATGAAAGCCCTGGTGCTTGTCAGTTGAGAGTCCTGGTCGGTCTGTGCGGCTTTCACCCGCTGGTCCAGGGGAAACTGAAGAACGTCTTCTTCTTGGAGCTGAGACATTCCAGCTGCAGACATTTCAGCTCTTGTTCGTCGAACCTAGTATCTGGTCCTATCGGCAGCCTGGATAGGGCATCTGCATTGCCATGTTGAGTTGTGGATCTAAACATAATACGGTAATTATAATCTGTCATGAACAGAGCCCATCTCTGCAGCTTGCGCAGTGTATTATCCGGGATCCTCTTCGCCGGATGAAACAACTCCACCGGGGGCTTATGGTCTGTAACGATCAGGAAATTGTTCCCATACAAATATTCATTAAACTTACGCACCCCAAATATTATTGATAGTGTCTCTTTTTCAATTTGGGCGTACCTACGCTGATGGATATTGAGCGTTTTGGACGCAAACGCGATAGGGTGTTGCTGCCCCACTTCGTCTTTCTGCGACAACACCGTTCCAATCTCGTAGTCAGACGCGTCCGTTGCCAGGATGAGTGTTCTCTCCGGGTCAAAATGCCTTAGTTTCACTGCCTCCACGAGTGCCTTTCTAATTTTTTCGAACGTTCTGTTGCAAGCTGGCGACCACAAAAAGCTGGCGCCCTACCTACGTAGAGCATTGAGCGGTGCCCCTACCTCGGAAAAATCTTGAATGAACTTGGCATAATAATTTGCCTTACCTAGAAATAATCGCAGCTGTTTAATGTCCCTAGGTGGGGGAAGATTCACAATGTCTTCTACATTGACTTGTGTAGGCCTAATGCCCTCTTTGTCTATCATGTGACCTAGATAAGTTATGCAGGGCTTAAAGAACTCACACTTTTTTAATTTTGCTTTTAAAGCGGCCGCCTGCAGCCTTCCCAATACTGTGACATACCGATATGTCACGTTAAAATAAATTAACATTTATTTGGAGACAATATGGTGGAACATGCATAACGAAATATCACGAGAGCTAGAGCTTAGCAACGACCGGGAATAAACAATGTAGTTTTTGTTTTTTGTAAAGGCATTAAGAGGTCAGCTACACCAAAATATAACGAACGTATGGATTGGCTGGGTGAGAGAAGGACGGTCAAATGTTATGAAAAAATGAAGGTAGTTTAATACGAAGTCTTCGAGGATGAATCATGCAGAAAGATTTCATTCTGGTCGGAAACGCGCTTCTGAACTGATCGTAGATATTTTCGTGTGGAAGCAATATTGAAGTATAAATAGGAACTTTGTCGGGAGTGGTAATCAAGTTCGGGACTATGTCATAGGACGTAATCGGGACTGGTAATTTTAATAGTTTGAGACCAGCTTGGATAGGGGCAGAAGAGGATTCCTTGGAACTTTGGACTACGGCAAGCTCGCAAGATATTTCGACTGAGAAGTCTACGAGGGACATCATCGAAGAAAAGATAAGTTAACCGCGGTATAAACTGTAAATTGAAAGATATCTTGATCAAAGGCCTAAAAATTGTAAATTATCTAAATTGTTTGCTAAAAGCATAGAATTAAACTTTGTTGAATTTTGTTCTTTAGAAAAGAAAGTGATTTTTCATTTAGTCAATCCAAACAGAAATGAACTAGGAATAGAATCATTCTATTTCAGATTCCCAGCTGCGCTGTATAGTCGGCGGATCCTATAATCCATTATAGAGGTAATAAGGATTATAATATATCGTGACCCATTGACCCAGCAAGCCGGACGCTAAGATCTTTAGCAGATATAAATGTAGAGAGAGGAAAATTTTGGTATATCTCAATACGTCCCTTAGGTTCTGAATATGCTCCTTATTTGTCCTACCTGTTACTACAATATCGTCCAGATAGTTCATGCTGCCAGGCATTCCCGCTATTAAATGCTCCAGGTATCTTTGAAAAATTGGATCTGCTGATGGCACCCCGAACGGCAGTCTCTCATACTGGAACAACCCTAACGGCGTTATCACTGTCAGACATTGCTTTGACTCCTCGTCTAATGGAAGCTTTAGGTAGGCATCCCGAAGATCTATTTTAGAAAAATATTTACCCCCAGCTAACTTCTGGAATAATTCCTCTGGACGGGGAATAGGATATTTTTCAATCTCGAGCTGCGCATTCACCGTGGATTTAAAGTCCCCACACAAACGGATAGTCCCGTCTGCTTTCTTCACCACTACCAATCTGGTAGCCCAAACACTAGTTTTTACAGGCGTAATAATACCAAGCTTTTGCAATCTCGCCAATTCGCTATTGACCTGCTCCCGCAGTGCCAGAGGAACGGGTCGCGCTTTGCAGTACCGAGGAACTGCGTCGTCTTTCAGCTGGATGTGTGCTTCCCAATCGCTGGCTTTCCCGAGACCCTCCTGGAACAAATTCTCAAAATCTTTGCCCAAAATTTCAATTTCGCCGAAAGGCACCGTTTCGGACACCAAATTTATCCTGTCCTCAATCTTGAAATGGAAGGTACAAAACACGTCCATCCCCATCAAGTAAAGACTGTAATTGACAGTTGTTTAAATAAACTATCGTTTTTTATATTAGGATAGAGCGTTCTTATAGGAAGTCAAATTCGTGTCTAGGCGTCCACCCGAGACGCAAGTGAGGGAAGTCACGGATTATAATAGTATTGCCGGGAGAATATTGAACCAGATCACGGACATTAGACGAAGATTTTATCCAGAAGCAAGATTCTGCTGCGTCGACGGAGAAGGTTCTACGGGGCGCCATCGAACGAAGAGGTGGAGAGCGCGCGAAGACTCACGAATGAATAACAAGGTTTATAATTATTGTAATACAGAGAATCAGAGAGGTAAGATAATTTATTAAAGTGTGAATAGTTTCAATTTTTAGTTCATTATGTAATTATTTGTTAGGAATGTACCAGCATGAAGAATTTTACGGATGAATTTATTCTGGTGTATCTGAATTTTGTTAATATGAGATTTTGGGTAAACCCAGAGTTTAGGGTGGCACGGTTCCTTTGATTCACTGATTCGGTTAATTAGAAGAGAATCGACTCCATGAACTGAATCCTTGTTTATACGTAGTAGTCGCGTGTAGTTAAGTTCATAATGTTACAGCAATAAATATAATTATTTAAAATAAAGGTAGATCGGGAGAATAGCTACCCCCTGCTCGCAAGCCCCCCTGTACGTATAAATCTCCGTAGCAACGTACTCTCATGAAGTGAACTGATTATTCGTATTCTTCACGCTACAAATTTAATTTTATAACCATTTTTAATTTTATTATTAATCTTTAAGCAACGCATTTTTTTTCACCAAGTGGTCCGCGACGTGCTACCGCACGTCGCTACCCGACGGATCCAACGTGCTACGTTCGCGAGGGCCTTCCGGCCCTCGCTCTCGAGACCTGGTTCGCGCCTCTGCTGTCGCTCCGGCGCTCACGTTGTCTTATATACCTCCCTCACTTTTAAGAGAATTTATTTTAAAGGGAACACTCACTTTTAAGAAAATTCATACCTTCCATCTGAGTAGACACACAAACCTATTTGAAGAAGACTTGAAATGCGAAAATACACACAATTCCACGCCAACAAATTATCAGGTGACTTCTTCTCATTTAACATTGAACATAAATAATTCAGTTGTTATAGTGAACCGCGCAACTGTAAACATAGGAATCGCGAGAAATAATGAATCATAAAAGGAACCAAAAGTACCGTGCCACCCTAAACCCGGGATCAACCGAGATTTTCCCGCATTGGAGCAGATGGGACAGGCATACACTAGCGTGGGACGAATGATTGTAATATATATTAGTTTGGCAGTATGAATAAGTAGAGGAGATTTATAGTTGATAATAGAGTGAAGTTTATGTATTTTTATGTAAGTTTTACGAATAATAGTTTTAATATGTGTATTCCATGTGAGATTTGTATCTAAGAAGAAACCAAGATATTTGATAGGTGAGTTAGAGGAAAGCCATGGTATTTTTTGATTGTATAATAATAATAATAATAATAATAATAATAATAATAATTCAGATGGAATGATAGGTTTGCAAATTTTAAAAAAATTGGCTTGAAATTTTGTCCTATTATCTTTTATTTGCCCATTTGTAGCTCAGGATGTATAAAGTAGGAGGTCGGATTGTAATCTATCCCTGGCAGTTGATATATTTTTATGATGAAGAAGAGAGCCGTATCGTCAGCAAAGGGGACTAAATCCAAATAGATGAAAGTGGGAATGTCGTAAAGATTAGATATTAAAAGGAAGAGGAGAGAGACAGGATCATTATGCCAAACTTTGTCAAATGCATTTTCAATATCTAAGAGAATTGCAATAGTATGTTGATTTACATGGAAGGGATGTTCAATTTTTTCTGTTATTCTTAAAAGTTGATGATATACCGATGAAGATTGCTTTCGATATATATATATATATATATATATATATATATATATATATATATATATATATATATATATATATATATGCAACGGAACACACGTCGTGGCCTTCCCTCCGACGTGCCGCGCATAATACAACTCTGTTGCGATGAGGAGTCGTTAGCCCTAAGGATGTGTGAGATCGCGTGGGCGTTACCGGCGTCGTTCGACAGTCCACTGCCGTCCCGACGTCAGACCTCTCGAGTTGTTTCGAATCGATTGCCTGGATGAGGCTTATGTCTGAAAATGCACCTGGGTGGGGAATACGGGCAGGTTTATACTCAAAGCAAAACACTTGTGGCTCTAGCATACAAGGCTGTATATTCTATACTTAAGGAATGACAAAAACAAACAAAAAAAAAAACACATAAATTCAACAAAAATAGCCCTTGACACACAATCACGTACAGAACGTGACCTTCGTGCTCGGAAATGAATATTCGGAGCAATTATTGCTACCTCTTTTCACAATAATTAAGTATTTCGAACGATTCATTTAATGAATTATACTTTATACACCATTTGGTGCAGGCATGCCTTGGTCTTAAGGACCCAAAGAATACAAAGTTGAACCTTCCTACTTTGAATTGCTTTCATTCCTGACAAATGGTTCTTAATCTATAATACACTTCAATCTCTACTTCTTAAACAAAACTCGACACAAAGCAAAACTAATCAAACCATTTACAACACCCCTTTTTTTAACACTTAATTAATTGGGTGACTTGTTTAAATTGAATTAATCATTTCTGTTCTTAACATGGCTTTCATTCAGGAGTTCCACACATCAACGCTCACAAATGTGGCTTGAAATACCTAATTCTTGAAAGCTTTTAAGAAACAAACAGTGTGGTTTAGCATAGTTCAATTACATTTCTGTCGTTTCTGCAACCGTCTGTCGCACGGGTACTCACGCTTCTCCAATGGGGTTTTACGTGAACTGGCCTAGTCGAGTGCTGCGAGCGACGCCTTGGCGCCTCGGCGTTCGGGGACCTGGCGATCTCGCTTTACGCGACCTCCGGAACTCGCTCTGCGCTTGCCGCGACGGCTCGTGCTGGCGACGCGTCGGGGTAGCCTGGCCTCCACGATCCTCCGCCCCTCCTTCCGCTGCGTTTCCGGACCAATTTTCTCGGCCGGGAAGTGCCTCGGCCTCGCCTCTGCGCCCGTCGTCCTTCCCCAACACAAATGCTTCTCTGGCGGTGTTTTCAGGAATGGTTATCGCCTTGGCTCCTTTCTTCGATGATGTGACGTAGCGGCGATGCAGAAATTTGTTCGGCGTACGCCGGAAAAGAATCCGATTCAGCCCTCACTGAATTCACATAATTCACTCTCACTGATATGCGTTTCTTTTCCGTTGCGAGTTATCAGCAAAAAACGAGTACAATGTTTGTTCTCTTCTCGTATTCAGATTAAACAAATCTCGCGTGAAGTTCACTGCTGGCGACTAGCGATCCGTCCTCCTCCGAGATTTTACTGAGAATCCTTCAACTTTCAACGGAAAAAATTTCTTGCAGTTGGCTTCCCTCGTTTTTCGGTTACCGGCCAATCATAAGATCTCGTTCCCAAGCTTATCTTTCGATTTTCGTATTCGTGGACAAGCGTTTCGCTCGACGCGGCCGCGGCTGACGTCAGACAGTGACGTGGTTCTCGCGCCCCGTTCAAATTAGCGAACTGCCGAAGACGGTATTTTGGGACTTTTTATATATGGTCCGGTCCGTTACCAGGGCGTATATTCGAGCTCGTCTCAATATATATACATACATACATACATACACATACACACACACACACACACACACACACACACACACACACACACATATATATATATATATATATATATATATATATATATATCGCAAGAATAAACGCTCCATTTATTCTTATTCAAAATATACGGCAGCCGGAATCCGTAGCTCCCGTGGGGCTGAAGGGGAAAGAGGGGTAACATGGTGGCTTACGGGCGGTGAGAGCACACTTCGGACCGTGCGGATATTACTGCGCAGGCGCGACCTCTGGAAGTGCCTTTACATGTCGTGAAGATATAACACTCGGCTAGCAATCGTTTTTAAGAGAAGTAAGTGTGGCATTGATGGAAGAAAGTGTGAGATATCGCTCCACTTAAATGAGGTCTCACCCCTCAATGTTATTTGCACATTTTAAAGCGAGTTGCAATTACAAGTACATTCCTAAGCATGTGAAAACCAAAATGTATTGTGTAAACGTATGTAGAAGGCTACTTTTTAATGCGTTTTGAAAAACCAAAGTTAGAGTGTTCGTTTTTATGTGAAATCTGTTTTTACAACTGACTATGAATAGCTTCGAAAATATTAAAATAACATCAATGGAAAAGTCACAGTCAAAATTGCTGAAAAGAAACAGCATTTACTGAAACGACACAGTCTTTGTGTTTTGTCAGTCAGTGTAGACGGCAAACTATCCAGATTTTTTGAGTATTGGGTATAGAAACTTGTACTTTTAAGCTTCAATTTGTACAGCGAGTTTATGGAAAAAACTCCATAGCAAACGTGCGAGTAAAAACGTTTCGAATCATTGAGTTGACACCCTTTGAGAAACGTTCTGGAAGTGACGAATCATGCGGTAACACAACACAAGTAGTAAATATTCGTAGTAGTAAATAAGTCGAAACGAATGTTGTGGAGAGAAATGTGGTCAACCCTCGTTGGTGTTAAAAGGAACTATTCAACATGTTATCAAACTTCGTAAGATGACTTGTTTCTAATTGTCATTATCTATGTTAATGAATATATGTGTATACTTGTAATGTATGCCTGTATGTATGAGCATTGTGTGTGTGTGTGTGTGTGTGTGTGTGAGGAGAGAGAGAGAGAGAGAGAGAGAGAGAGAGAGAGAGAGAGAGAGGGAGGAGGTGGGAGAGGGGGAGGAAGGGAGGGAAAAGAGAGGCGCTGCACACCCTGATAGTATGACCACGAGCCGCCACTGATATTACATTCATGGACAGGACAGTTCAAGAGGGCTTTTTAAAACATTAATTAAAAATGAAATTTGATGAAACCATAGGCCTGTATTTTTCACAATATTGTTTATTTTTTCTGGTGTGGTTGATTTTAAAGACCTAACATAAGTCATTTTAGAGATAATTGTTTTACTTTGTTTATTCGATCTCATTTCTTTGAAGGTGGGTGCATTTCACTTTGATAAAAGCGAAATTCGCTGCAAGTCCTTATTCTTTGATGAAAAGTCACGAAAGGAGCTACAGTACTACGGAAGACCGAATTTAAGGAAGGAACTATATCCACGAAATTGCCAGTGTTCTGCGTGTTTGCGAAAGTTTCAAATCAGCGTGTTCAGTCATGATATTGTATGGAAACAGCTGGGTAAATAATACTTTCCATAGAGTGATTAGTAATTTAAACAAATTAATTTATATCTTGGACAAGTTGAAGTATTTGCCAGAAAATTAGGAGGACTATCCTCTTATTTCTATTAGTACTGTACAAGCTCTTTTGAGCACATTAGTAAAAGATCTAGATGTTACATGCAAGCAAGATAAATTTATTATTAAACAGATAGATTTATTAATCGTTGAAAATGTGTGAAAATAACTTTAGTTCAGCATATGATTGTCCAGATGCTGCGTCTTCATATAATGTTTTATTGTTTATATTATATAAAATCCTCTCCTATATTATTTCAGTTGTGTAGATGAGCTTTGCACACACGCAACCGATCTTCATTAACGAGGTCTCTAAAGAAAGAGAACTTCATGAACACATGACTGTTAGCACTTTGACTTTGAAGATATGATGAATTTGTTGAAAAAAGAATCTAAATATTTATGCGATATGCATCACGCAACATTCGGGCAGCATTATTAAAATCTATTTAGTTGAATAACTCCTAGATGAAGCGTTTTAGGGCCTTAAAATCTGGAAGTTTGAAGCCGAGGGCCACAAAGAAACTTTCCTCGCAACGTAATCTATAGGATGAGAGCTTCTTGGATATTCTATTACATTTTGCTGGTCCAGCGCTTCTCGATACTACCCCACCTGCTCAGAAACGAACAATATCTGCAACTGTATGTTTGTACCTGGATGTACCTCTCAGTTCGGTAATAAAGTCAAATAATATTCCGGAGAGTAGGGTTGTCCGATCCTGTATTTTTGCATGGATAACGTTAACCAGTTTTCTCGAGAGTAAAAAGCTTTTGTAATATTTTTGTGACTGTCAATGAAAGCGAAAAGCTGTCACGCATGGTCGTATAATTATTTCAAATGTTCTTTTTAAGAAAGTGTTGTGAATTGTTCCACGAACATTATAATACTGAATCAACCTTTATTCAAAATTTATTTTAATCGTCAACTTCATTGTTTATTTTAAATTCTATAAGTGCATTGGAAATTACCTTAAGCTTTTTAAACAAATAAATACGTTTCGTTAACAACTTTCTCTCTTAATATGGAAAAGGAAAGATAGGGAAGAGGGTGGAATTTGGAACCCATGCGAGAGTTCTAGCACGGGTATGCTAGTTGTTGTGGTTGTTGTTGTTGTTGTTATTGTTATTATTATTAATATTATTATTACTTATATTATTACAATTATTATTGTCTTAAAATAATTTAAAGTTAGAGTTATTAATATTCTTAATTGTAATATGTAAATTGTAGTGTACTGCCACCAGGTTGTATAAACCTACCTGCAGAAATAATATCTAATATGTGTAATTTCAAAACTTACAAAAACCGGATTTTCTCAAAAAATGGCCCCAAATTTTTTCTTTAAACTTTTCGAAGAGATATTGATAAATGTACCCTACAAAATGACATAACGTCATTTTGATCTATCCATTACGTTTTTCAAAAATTACAAAAATGTAATTCTTTTGACTTGTCCCTCATGTCGTTAGCATTTACATTAGCGACAATTTGTTCATATTATTGTATTTATGAGTACATGTGCTTTAAATAATTCCAGATAAAATTTCTAGAAATTTCAACAGTTTTCTGTGAAAATGAGCCCAAATTTCCGCATGTTAAGAAACGCTCCAACGCAATTTTTTTCAAAAGTGGCTCCAAATTTCCAACGAATAGTGATAATTGCACCGTTGAATATGACGTAATGTTAATTTTGGTGCATTCTTTTGTTTGTTTTTTTCAAAAATTACACAAATGTATTTTTTTAAATATAGCTCACGTCGTTAATATACACAGTTCCAGCGGTTTGTATACATTATTGCATTTGTGAGTGGATGTGCTTAAAATCGCTTTGAATGAAAATTTTCGAAAACTCAATAAGATTCCTGTGAAAAAACTTCAAATTTTGCATTTACAGTAACGCTTAAACGCCATTTTCTTAAAAACGACTCCAAATTTTTCTATTAAAATTGCCTTTTATGACGATATTTTACTCTTCTTTAATATTCTTAAAGTAGTATTTTTATTCTACTGGTAGGAAACCGAAAAGTTGACAAAATTTCAAAAAATGTACTTTGGGCGGCGATAGATGGCAGCTGGCAAGAGGATAGGACAAGACCCTAGACTTTAGGGCCTAGAGCCTAGAGTCAACATCAAGGAAATTAGGAAACGTTTTTACGAGGAAGTCTGTACCATTCTCTCTCTCTCTCTCTCTCTCTCTCTCTCTCTCTTCTATATATATATATATATATATATATATATATATATATATATATATTACATCCCTAATTATTTCAATCTCCTAACAAATTCTGAATGAATATGCATTTACATTTTCAGAGATAGGTGGCCTAGTTGAAGTGCTTTTTGCCTACATATCATCATTTACGTCAAACACAATATAGTGCCGCGGGCGATAGTATGAGTAACACTTCCGGATGAAAACGCTTCATGGCACGCAGATACAGATCGGCGACTCGTGCAGCGGAAGAGCACGAAGGCCGTGGAGAGTGTCGTGTGGTGAAGTCTGCCCCCACCGGAGCAGCGCAGCAGTCCAATTACAATGCGATCGCTTCAGGTGTCCGTCTGCAGCCTGGTAAGCTCTAAAGGCAATGTATTATCTCTATTTTACAGTTTTTACTTCTAATCGGAAACAAGTGCATCTCAGTCTGCTTTTAGTCAAGATATATAAACTAAGTAAGCGTATAAACGTGACAAAAATATTCGTTTTGGGGTTCCTCAATACCGAGAAATTGTTATTTTTCAAATGTTTGACCGTCCATCTGTCTGAATATTCCCCTAAAGATCAGGACCGACTCGAGGTCCTGCGAATTCGAAACGAATCTTTTAATATTCGTTTCGATTTTATTATTTGATTCAAATTTACATTAAGTTGCCGGCGGATTTTCCATTTTGTTCTCCAAAAGACTCCATTTTTATGTAAAAAGTTTGCTAGAAAAGAGAGATATGCGCTTCCCAAAATGCGCACGTCCGGTTTTTCTTAAAACCTCTGAATTTTCAAAAATTTTTTGGGGGATGCACTTATACCTGATAGAGTGGTATATGGATATTGGCGGGGAGCAGTAAGGCGATGCAGTAAAATAAATTTTTTGTCAGATTCTCGATTAAGTTACACGTGGACTCTGTGAAACCGGCAAGCACTTTGTTGCGATTACTCCTTTTATTTTCTCGTATAGTACAAACGTATGCATGTAGAGATTTACGTACGTATTATTTAGTTTTTTTCCCAAAAAGTCCGTTCGTCAGTTCATTCCTCTACCTGTCTCTCTCTCCGTCCATTAGCTCCTAAACCATTCACAGTTTTTTTTCCAAAATTAATATTCCTCGATCGTTTCGACTCCTGTCGAGGTCCAGCAATTTTGAAACTGTCCAGCAATTTTAGTTCTGTGGGGTATTTCACATGAAGCCCCTGGTGAGTTTTCAAAATTGTATCCCAAATGACCCTAATTTTTACTTTCTCGCTACCGCTTACGCAGTACAGAGAGAGTTATGTTAAGCTACGCGAAAAAATGGTGATTTTTCAGCACAAAAGCTCTTATTATAGGGCTCTGGTAACTAAAAAGTGGATAAATTCAGTTGCTAAATTTAGGGAAAAAATCGAATACGTGATGTAACCAGAATCCGTGTTTCATACCAAAAAATCGATTACGACAAAACGCCTGTCCGTCTGTCTATCTGTGCACAACGCTAGCAGCTAAAACGTTCAGCCAACTTACACCAAAATTGATATTCCTCAATCAATCTGGCTGATGTCACGGCCCCTTGAATTTGAAAACGATATTTTAATTTTGGGGATACTTTACATGAATTCCCTGCGACACTTTCAAAATTCTCGAAAAATTGGCTCCATCGTTTTTGTTTAAATTTGTTTATACGTGGTAGTTGGCAAGAGTATGTGAGAAGCTCGACCAAGCCTAGACCAAATAAAATAAAAAGCTAATGCGAGAAAGCCAACAGCACCACTAGTTTCTTAATGAAATGTGTTCATCAAAAACAGATTTTCAAATAACATCGTGTTGAATTTTTCGAAAATATGAGTATGCTTTGTGTAATTTGGAGTCAAAGGTAGTCGCCCGCTTCAAATATCCTACGCTCTCGTGAACGTAATATGAGTGTGATTCCAGGTTGTTTGATGCTACGTAAGTTAGAATTTGTATATTTCATATTCAAGATTGAATTGATTGATTGATTTTTCGTGTTTCCGGACGCGTCAACTGCTTTTTGGTCATTAGTCCCGTTAGTGTACTGCATGTTTTTTCTCGGGAGATAGCGGTGATCTTCCCCCGCTGGAGGGCGAGATCCGGCGCCGACCTACCGTCGGCTAGTGGGGTTTCCCCCTAACTAGGACTCTCCCACCAGCGGGGCACCGCCCCAGTCGGGACAAGCTCTAAGCTCCCGACCGGGCTCCCGGAATATGTGGAAAACAGCCGGCCGCTAGAATTCTCCTCCACACAGCGACTGTATTCGACCTAGCTGAAAAGGTAGTGTCGAAAATGTTGCCGCCGTCAGGACTCGAACCTAGGACCTCCCGGTCAGAGGCGCTGCAGTGGCATCAGTTGATGCACTGAGCTACCGCTCCCGGCACAAGTCGCTGGAAATATGCATATTAAAGACGTGAATGATACTAAAAAAGTTACATTGTGTAATTTTTGAAAGAAACAACAACAAACAAACAAAAGAAGCAGCAAAATGACTTTTGTGTCATCTTAAACAGTACAATTATGACTATCCTCACGAAAAGTTTGAAGAAAAAATTTGGAGCCGTTTTTTGAGAAAATGGTATTTGAGCGTTTCTGAAATGCAAAATTTTGAGCTCGTTTTCACAGAAAACTTTTGAGTTTTGAGAAACTTTATGACATTTAAATTTACTCTTAAATGCAAATTTGAACAAATCGCCGCTAATGCAAATGTTATCGACAAGCGACGTGAGAGAAGTCAAAAACTTTTTTTTTGTATTTATTGAAAAAACAAAAGCATTATGGGATTTATATCATATCGTTCTCGTAGAGTACATGTACAACTATCCCTACCAAAAGATTTTTTTAAAAAAAATGGCTCCGTTTTTGAGAAAATCTTGTTTTTGTTATTTCTTAAAATTGCACATATCGCACGCATTGTTGGCGAAAACTACTAAAAGTTTCAAAAAAATTACAGGACCTTAAAGAAAGAACTAATTAAGGACAACAAATTTCATTTGAAGGAAAAATCTCTATCATCAATTTTGCAGTTGTAGGAAGTCGCCGAAAAATATCAAACATTTGCAATTATGGAAGATTCACAGTTAACAGTCAAAACTGAACCTATGCCACCTTTATAAGTAGTTTACTCTATTTTTACAAGAAATGTAAAGAAAAAAATTGGAGCCATTTTTGAAAAATTTCACAGGAGCTTCATGTAAAGTACCCCCAAAATTCAATGGTTTTCAAAATCGCAGGGCTTTGACTCAGGCCAAGGTAGCGTGGTTTTCTTCAATTTTGGAAAATCCTCCTAATAGTGTTGCTCACATTCACCAAACGGAAGGGCAGGCGATCGTTTTGCTGCCAATCGATTTTTCGATAACAAGAACCCACAAAGGAGGACTCTAGCTACTCCACATGTTAGACGATATTCTTCTAAATTCAGCAACCGTGTTTATGCAATTTTTCATTATTAGTGTCTGGCAATAAGAGACTGTCTGCCGAAAATTCGCCGTTTCTGGCGCAGCATTACATCACTTTCTCCCTACTGTATAAGCGGTAGTGAGAAAGTAAAAATGTATATATGAAGATATAAATTAGTTTATTTTTCATATTTTTTCAATCAGATAAAATAGTGTTAAGTTGACGAAAAAATAAAATAAAAAACACGTTTATGGCTGTAGAGGAATGTGAGTGTTGGGATGGGGTCAAGAAAACTTTCAAAAATCATATTTTAATGTCTGAGTTACAGTGTAATTCCTTAGATGTCATGTGGGTCAGGGGAACTTTTTATTATTTTATGCGGGAAGACCCTTTGCCACACCCCCCAATAAAAGATCCGAAATTCAGCATATGGGCGCTAGAGGCTTATTTCTATTTGAGTGATATTCCAGACGCGGTTTTATTTCTGCTAAATTTTTCCCGAACACCGCTTCCGACCATCTCTCGCTATGAATTCAGGACCTTCCAATTAATAAAAAGTACTTTCGACCGCACGTTGGGTGAGCCAGATTTAACGTAAATGACTCCCCTCTTACCTGAGTCAAGGTGCCGGCTAGCTCAGGAGGCGGTGAGAGCCTGGAAAAGGGGTGGTGGATGGACGAAGCTACTTTTCGAAATGTGAAGAAAATATTATAAAGGAACATGAACTTTAATGAAAATAAAAATTAAAATGAAAATTAAAATTAATTACCCAAATTACTAAAAATGTTTGCTAAAAGACTCTACATGAGCTCAGCGGTGCTACTTCCCTTTCCTAACCCTGAATTCTAAGTACAAAAATCAATAAAATAAAAATTTATAAATTCAAATTACAATAAATAAAAAAATTGAAGATGAACATTAATTAGGAAGAGGCCAATGTGCGGCCAATTGCTTCCTGAGAATTATTCCAATTTTAGTCAAACACGAGTCTTGGTTATTAATATTGCTGAAGGCCGTGGCTCATTGATATCACCATTTAGTTGCAGCCGAACGCGCTTCCAGCTGTGAAGATTCACTTTCTTCCTTTTCGTGGTTCCTTTTCGTCCGGAGGGTGCTATCAGGGCGCTCCGCTGAATTGGCCGGATGGTAGGGCAAAATATCTGCAGCGATCAGAGTCTCTTCTCATCCACCGCACGCATTGTCAGGCCCCGCTCTCTGGAGATGTCCCCCGGACATCCTTCGCACCGATGCTTGAGAACAGCCGCCCACGACTAGCTGCTCCTCTCCGATTTCAATGCAGCCTGACTCGTCCAATGCCACTTCTGGCTCCAAAATCCTTCCTCGTGCCATCTCGAATCCAAGAGTTTGCAAACATTACATTTTTTTGTTCTGCCACCCACTCATGTGTCTCATTCACCTTGCTAATGCATCTCCACCCAATATCCCTCCTCCGTAGCACACCACTTAGAACGATCTTAATAAGCATCTGGGAATTTCTTCTGCGTCGCCGTGACCAATTCGTATATTCCTCTGATTAATACGTCCACATCTCTGCTCTTCAGAACGTTTGTACCGACATGCAGAATCACTGTGCCTGCTGGCCTTAACCTGTGTCTCTCTACATATCTTTTCATTTGTTCTATCCTTATCCCTGACAAACATTCTACTTGTACACTTACACAATTACCTGCATGTCGCATGATTGAGACGCCTATTACAAGTACTTCACACTTACTTTTCAGATCTTCTGCAATCTCCCAGCAACAATGTTCTCCCCAATTGTTGCTGCATTTTCCGCCTCAGACGTACTACTCGAGTCACTTGATTCCACCTCTTTTTCTAAAAAATTGTTCGCCAATGCTCTTAACTTCTGTCAGCTCGCATATTTTCTTCTTCGCCTCCGCTAGTTCTGCCTCCAACTTCTAAGAACGCCTCTCATTTCTTTCGCACTTATTGCACTTGTTTTCATCTTCCACGCCGGGACCAGGATTCGCTTCGACACCTCTAATTGACAACGTGGCGAGAATCGCAGCACACAACAACGTCGCTCCAAGTCTACCAGTCTGACCAGGCGTAAACACTTTTCCTGAGGGGATGTCTAGTAGGGGGGATTCTTTTTACTTTCTCGTATGCATACGTATATACGAATTAATACGTATATATGAAAAAGTTATGTAATGCTGCGGAAAATAGATTTCGAGATTTCAACGGAAATACACGTTTTGGTGTCCCCTGATACCGAAAAGTGTTTTTTTCAAAACCATCCTCTGTCTGTGAACACTCCTGGCACCTAAACCACATGTACGATCTTTTCCAAATTAAAGAAACCTCTGTCCATCTGGCTCTACTTGAAGCTTTGAAATTTTGAAGAACATTCTTTAAAATTTGGGGCTACTTTACATGAAGCCCCCGGACATTTTCAGAATTTTCTCTAAAACGGCTCAAAATCTATTGTGTTTTCGAGAAAGTGCATTGGAAGTGATTTGAATCACTTATATTTTTTACACTTTGGCGCGATTTCTAACCAGCCCCAGCCCCCGCCCCCCTTCGCGCCACAAATTTAGAATTCGACCCTTTCAACCCCGAGAGGCGTCGGACATTTTTGCAGCTTAGCGTACACATCCGCCTCGCCCACCCCCTGACCGACCCACCCCACTCCACCCTATCTGGGCGCAGCTTTCAAACAAACAGTTTGCTCGTTGTTGCATCCCCTTTTGAAAATATAAAATAAAATTAATCAGCTCAGACGTACACGTGCTCGTAACTGCACTTTCTCAGTTTGCGTCATCAAAGAGAGAGAGAGAAAGAAAGAGAGAAAGAGAGAGAGAAAGAGAGAGAGAAAGAGAGAGAAAGAGAGAGAGAGAAAGAGAGAGAGAAAGAGAGAGAGAGAGAGAGAGAGAGAGAGAGAGAGAGAGAGAGAGAGAGAGAGAGAGAGAGCGTTGGATGGAAAATTCTACTTCTAGAACCTTTCAGAAGCGGAGTGTGATTGGCGGAAAATACCCAAAGGCGCAAAAAAGACGCAATAGGCTTGAGTCAACCAGAGCTCAAAATCTTGTCCGGGAGAGTGAATGGAGGCTCCGGCGGGAGCAGCAAAGAGGAGCGAAGAACGCTTACGAATGGACTTATTTAGGTGTAGGTCGCCGGGAAGTGAAGTGAATAAATAAATTTAAAAAAATGTACCGTATGCATCACGTTTGAGCTCCCTACCTTCCATTCCCGGATCGGTTTGTTGTATAGCTGACTTCTCCCAACTACTTCATGTATCATCTGTCTACCCTCAACCTTCAATTCCTGGACCGGCTTGTGTATAGTGGACTTCTCCCAACTACCGCATGTATCACCTTTGAACCCTCTACCTTCCATTCCTGCGGTTTGTTGTATTTGACTTCTCCCAACTACCGCATATATCACCTTTCTATCCTTTATTATCCATTCCTGAACCGGTTCTTTTGGTATAGTGGGTTTCTCTCAACTACCACATGTATCACCTTTGAACCCTCTACCTTCTTTTCTGATTGGTTTGTTGGCTTAACCGCCGATTGGTGTCTTAGTTGCGATTAATGCCAAGGTGGTGATGGCCATAGCCCGGAAATGAAGTAAAGTAGGATACATGTTGTAATGAACTATATTGGTTGTCTACATATGGTGTATACATACCTGAATGTATGCCCCCTTTTTTTGAAATACCTGTGTAGTAATGAGTGGAGAATAATTTCAGTGTACACAATTATATCTTTTTTTAAATTTTAAAGCCAATTTTACCTTTTTGTAGATTTTGGTGGCAACTTATGTGACAGCCTACCTCTCAAATGAAGGTGAGAGACTATTTCTATTTTTGATTTACCATAATTAACATTGATTCTATAAAGAATACAAAATTCTATTATGTAAAACAAAACCTTTTAGGTATCGTTGATTATACACAATAAGATAAAATTAATGTCTTTTTCTTCGAAAAGAAAAAAATACTTATAAATTGAATGTAATTGTCATTATTATACTCTCGGGAATAGTGAACAATAAGCCTTATTATTTTCCAACATTATGACTCATAAAAATATTTAACCAAAAATATCGCGAGTGGCAATTACATAAAAAAATACAGCTAATAATATTGTATGTTACGTAATTAATTCATTACATCTGGTGTTTTTTTCCTTTCCTCCTCGTCGTGAAGATGGAGCCAATCTCAGTAGAGATAAACGACACGCCAGGCGAGAAGTAAGTAGAGAGGATGTATCTTTGTCAGAAAAGTTTTAAAAATGTCGAAAAGTAAGTAAAACGTTTCGTGCAACAATTATTTTGACCGAAAAATTCTCAAACTTCATCACGTCTCCCAGACAACTAAAAATTGTTAATACTTTTTAAAATTTCTTCATATTGTTTTTTAAAATCTCCTTTTAAGAGAAAATTTCTTGTACAATACTCTCTTTTGAAAATTTTCACTTCAAATCTGAATGTAAACCATACTTTCTCAAAAGAATATATTCAAAAATATTTTAAATGCTCTCTAAGACTTAATTTCTGAAAAGATAATCATAAATAAAAAAAAATTAGTGAAAATTCAGTCGAAATAGATTTTGCCTTTAAGAAAATTAGCTTGCACAGACAGACGAAAATTTTAAAAACCATTGAATGGGTTTTTAAATCATGTAAAGAACTGTAGGAGATTATAAAAAGTCTATTTCTTTGAATCCAGAAAAACATTTCAGATTTCTGTAATACAGATAACATATTGGCATGGCATTCATTTAAAATTAATATTTTAAATGAGATTTGGATATTAGAAAAATAAATAATATTATAATAAACAAGATTTAAAAATTTTTCAAATTAACGGTTTTAATTTCTAATGTGATTTGGTGTATAAAGTATTATAACTCCTAGTCGTAACTTATAAATAATGGTTATTTGATCATTATTTATAAAAGCATGAGAGAACGTCACATGGAAAAGGAAATCTTGTTCTAGTACTTTTGGCTTTACAGTTTTGTTGCCGTTTGCCTTGGAATCAAACGCTAAACGAAGTCTACTTAGAATGCAACGTCTTCAACGACACGAAAGGTACGTATGCAAAGGTTGTGAGGAAAATTCATTTTAAGTTTCCATCAATTTTTATTTTTTCTCGGTTATATTCATGAAAATTATTGGAATCGATAAAAAATTCGAGGGGAACATTTCGGTGGTAAAATGCGTTTTGAGGGATCTTGAGATGGAAAAAGTAATTTTTACCATGATGTCCATATGGATAGAAGTGTGAATATGTATGTACTTCAAGAATAACTCAGATTACATTTAAATGTGCAACTTCGTGTTCTTGTAATGACGTAACCGTCCGGAATACGATAATAGACCGGTTAATTGCTCATTAGCCAGTCAATGTGGACAAAGCTGCATGAATGACGATTAACGAATCATATGGGATATACTGCAGCTAACATTGTCATTAGCCATTAAATAAAGCATCGATCAAAAAAGTCTATATTTTTAAACATTTATACGATGTTTGAAAGGTGGTTTAGTAAGCTCTAAAATAAAATTCTTGGTTAACAAAATTTATTTTTTCAGTGACCGTATTTATTAACTTATAATGAAGATGAAACTGAAAACAAACTAAAAATAATAAGAGCAAATTAACATCCTCAGCCTGAAAGCTTGAGCGCTCACAGTAATCTCAAGATGTGACAGCTTCCTCAGTTCGCCATACCCCCATGGCGTACGCCGCATCTCCATGTGCGAAACACCAGGACATTCTGAGCGAGAGATAGTTTGTTCCATAAAGTGTTATTGGCGAGCTCTGTGGAGCAGGACGTGAACTACTGTGCCACTTCTACTTTGGCCCCGTGTGGTAATAAGAATTGAATTGAATTGGCCTTATTTTACGTGGCGAGACTCAGGCCATGAGGCCTGCTCTTCCGTCTGACCACGCAAATTTCGTTACACTCCTTTCACCAATCATGGGAGAAAGAAGGTATTACTTGGGCGACGAAACAGGCGATTTGAATTTAGCTCAGAGGCATCATTTAGGCTTGAGGATCTTCTACATGCAGTAAATGTACTAACATGGGACAGGCGAAGGAAGGCGTACGAAGGAGTTTTTTCGCCCTTAAAAATCCACGGCTTCGATCGGGTTTGAACCCGCAAACTTAGGTATAGTAGTCCGATACGCTAACCGCTACACCATCGCTGCCGAGAAATAAGAGACGCATAGAAACCAATTCAGTGTTCTTTATACAGAGTTAAATGGGCAGGCATGGTGCCAATCCGTAGGTGACTCAGAGGTTCAGAAGAAAGCCGACAGATAGCCTTACGCCCTGGGCGTTTGAAGAGCCTCCACTGAGTGCAGGCCCGAACCTTGCCTGTGGAGGAGACTGCCTTCAGTAGTCAGGGTTTAGTAATGCCGACTGGCGATCGGAGGGACCCTTGCTGGGCCCTGCGGGGGTATGTCCCGAGGCCACTGTGGGTCGCAGTAACGGATAACAAGGAATAACCCGTGGGTAAATTGTGTTCTATGAACTCGAACTTGCTTTTTATTTATTTATTTATTTTACGTCAAAAAACAGTTAAAACTGCGAATGACGTGCTATAGGGAGAAGTGAATTCTGTGCACATTTTCAAGCTTTTGCAAACTTTTTACCACTGTTTTCCCAATTCTCTTCTTGCGAGAAAAACTACATCGAATGTAAATAATTTTATTATTGTATATCTCATTATTCACGTCAATGATAACGGGGTCTGCCAAGAGCAAATGAAGGTCTTAAACAAATATTGAATTGCCAGGCACATTTCGTATTCGTATAATGTGAGAGAAGAAACCATCTACTATATACGTACGTTTGAGTGTTCCAGTGACTCTGACAGCTAGAATCAGTACGCTAGTCGATAGCTCTAAAAAACTCGATATTGACAACTCTCAAAGATGGATGTCATTTAAGCTAGAACAATATCGGCTTGATCTCGCAGTTCATTTGATGTACACACAAAGCCCACGCAACTTTGATTTCGCTTCGAGACAGCTGCAAGTGGTTACATCACGTTCTAAAGCTCTAGTAGACGAACTGGTTCGAGGTAAATATGAAGATTGTTTTTCTACTGATTCGATAGGTACAAGGATAAGTTGGTGCCCAAAATGGAAAGCGTACTATATGTGTATAACGCTCAAATATTTTTTAAGAGTTTTTCTGTGTTTCAATTCGCGAAGCATCAATTGAACAACATAATATCAATAACCGAGAATAAAAAGACGCATAATAAAAACACCATATGTATGTAAACCAACGATCAGTCAAACGTTTTGAGGAGTAATTAAATGGATCTTGAGAGCGAATTAACTAGTGAATATTTGCATCATACCGAATTCTTCTTACCGGGAGAGATCGCTCAGGACGTCAACTGATGTCACTGTAGTTCCTCTGACCGGGAGGACGTAGATTCGAGTCCCGACAGTGGCAGGATTTTCGACACCAGCTTGTCAGTTAGGTCGAATCCAGTCGCTGTCTGAAGGAGAATTCTAGCGGATGAAATGAAGGAGGTAATATGGTGCTTTTACGATCCTAAAGCGAAAAATGAAGGCTTATAAATATACAGTTTTCATGTTATGGAGAGAGCGGAACCCGGATATGGGACCAACTCTAGATTCAAGAAAGCTTGACAGTCAACAACGATGCATACTCAGTAAAGGAAAATTCACAGCACAAGAAGTTGCTGGCACTCAAGAAAACGCGGAGTATGTTCTTCGAGCTATTCACTTAATGAAAATCCAGAGCCATCTAATATCCCTGAAAACGATGGTCCCTGTGAAAAAACCCTTCCCAATGAAACATCCTCCTGTCATGAAAATTCATCTGGCTATAAATCACACGATAAGGACATGATGCAGAACCTTCTGCGATACGAGATAGAACGAGTTCGCCTACTTCCATTCGAATCTCGTGCACCCGCAGGAGGAATCACGATGGCGTAGGTTGACTGGTGTAGAGTTGTGAACGACCACCCGCGCCCTGAGTCTCGCGGCGGCACTCACGTCGTTAGTTCGGAGGCAGTGAGTGGGCGATGCTAAGCTCCCGCTTGCCGGGCTTGCCCGCCAACCAACAGCGTCGACCTTTGGGCAGGATTGGGTGAAGGAGATTCTTTGGAATGCTCTAGAACCCACGTAGAAAAGTCAGAGGCGAAACTGATAGTTACTGTCAGGTTGCCCATATTCTGGCGATACTCACGTCGTTAGCCTAAAGGTGTATGCAGTGAGGAGACGGAATGGGGGCTCCGAGCCGCTCGAAGCTTAGTTCGGGTAGCCCCCAGTTGGACTAGAAAAGAATGACTCCGACGACTGTTTCTGTTTGATATTTACAATATATTTACAATTACTGTACAAATATTATTATACAAAATTTAACCCCTTGGCAACCTTTCAATTCCCTTAGCCGCGAAACCCCGCGACCGTCCCTAGGCCTAGCCCAGGACCACTGCTCGAAAGCAGGAAAAAGCAACGCGAGGTGCGAAGCTGTCGGACATAGAGTCCCGTCTTCGACCTGAAGATCACGTGCAAAGATAGCACTGGAGATACCCCTCGTCTTTCGACACTCTGCGTATCCCACGAGGCGCATGTCGGCGCAGCCTGAAGTATCCGTCGGCTCGCCCCCACTCTACAAGCGGCGGGCGTCATTCGGCTCGCTGGCCAGCCCTTCCAGGGCTGCAACCGACTTCACCCAGACTCGCATTCGCGCGCGTCCTTTCCTCCCAGTTATTTTCGTACCGGGATTTTCCGGCCGGCGTGGCGCCGCCGCCTTCCACCCCCATCCCACCTCCGGCTTAGGAGCGGGTTTCCCCGAAGCGGCCCCTCCGCAGCGGCGCCGTACCCCGCGACGCCACAATTGTTTTGACTCCGGTACAAGACTGGATAGCTAGGAGCTCTGAGCTGCTAGGGCGGCCCGACCCAGGCATTGTTTAGGGAAATAACCAGCGTCCTAGCGGGAACCAGATACCTGCCCAAAGGCATACTTGTACGCCTGCGGGGGAAACTGCCTAGGTGCCCACCCCGGAGTGAATTCCCCCAAGTAAAGTACAAGTGCGAGGTAGGCAACGCACGTCAGACATTCTACCTCAATGGTGCACGAAAATGCCGAAGCTCAGAAGAGTGATGGAGGTAGCAAATTCTGTCCTAAACGTGATGGTACAGTCCCCAGGTAGAGATATAGATATTACTGAAATCAATCACATCGTGTATGTTTTTTTATTTTTATTTATTTTACGTCAAAAAAAACAGTTAAAAACTGCGTATGACGTGCTATGAGGAAAAGTGAGTTGTGTGCATATTTTCAAAATTCTGTGATCCCTACACTAAGTCATATACTACTTAAATTTTGAATTTTGAAAGGGAGAAAAAACAAAAACTCCCATGTAGTAAAATCTATTTTCAAGGATAAATAAGCAATAAATTTTGAATTTTGAAAGGGAGAAAAAAACAAAAAAACGCCCATGTAATAAAATCTATTTTCAAGGATTAAATTCAAGGATTCAAGGATTAAATTCAAGGATTAAATTTATAAGCAATAAATTTTGGCTCTTATTACTTCCTGCCGCGACAACATGGAAACGATAATTTGAATAATTGTATTTCCCACTGAATTCTAGAAGACGTGCACAGAAAATGAAGTTACATTTATGTCCAGAAGCAAAACAAGGGCCATCTCAGCATTTGCTCAATGGATCAGGGAAACTGGACGAAAAACCTGATCGAGATGGGGGTCATTGACCCGGAAGCTGTAGTACAATAGTGGTTACAGGTTGTTTATACTCATTTATACAGTCCAAATGGTAAATAATGCATTATGTATCATTGTTAAAATTAATGTTACTTTTCTTGTGATGCTCAGTATAGTCTCTAATTGTATAGAAACAGTTATGCAGCAGAAACGATTTCACTTGGGATTTAAACTTTTCTATTGAATTTAATCGTTTAATGTCATCTGGCAAAGTGTTGTAAAATAATGTACATGTATTGTATGTGAATTTTTTGTAATGAGCTGTTGATACTGTCACCTGATGAATATGATTTCTACGTCGAGTGTTATAGTAAAGACTTCGGCATTTTCTGAAAATATATTCCCGTCCTTGAGCAAGTCATTTTTTACAAAAACCACTGATTCGTAAATAAGTAAACACGGTAATGGTAGAATTCCTAGATTAATGAAGAGAGGCTTACATGAATCACGTGGGTGGGATTTGGTTATTATTCGTACAATTCGTTTTTGTAATCTAAAAGTCTGGGAGCTATAAGACGTATTTCCCCAGAATATTATGCCATATCTCAGGCGGGAATGAACATTCGCGAAGTATACACAACGATCAGTATGAAGGCAGACTGAATTTGCAAGAATTCTGAACGCGTAGCATAATGAACTTAATTTTGTGTTCAATTCATTTAAATGGACGTTCCATTTAAGGTTTGACTGAATTGAGAGACCTAAAAATTTTGTTGCCTCAACATCAATCAATGGTACACTGTTCATTTTCAATGGAACACAGAATTGTTTATTTGAAATGGAAAACTGCATTAAAACCGTTTTCTTTTCGTTTACTATTAATTTGTTATTTCGGAAAATTCGATATCTGTTATCTCAGATAATGTTAGAGCCAGCCAAGAACACCGACGGTCGGCAGCCAAAGTAAACAACTCCCTACCCCCATGGGCGAAAATAATTATGAAACGGATAGCCAACACTCGGCGTGAACTCTTAGCCAAGGCATTTTCTAAATCAACGCACACCTCTAAATTTCTTCGAAAAATATTCCAGGTTGAACAAAAATACCAAATTCAAAATGACACAACAATGATAATAGTAACCGAGAAACTGAAAGATAAGATTCAAGCATGAACTCCACGAATTAGTTACAAACGTAACCGTGTAAGAAATCGGTTGTTTGAAACAGATGGGAAGAGATTTCATCGCAGTCTGATTCGAAAACCGAATGGCAATGCTGACCCTCCTTCAAAAGATGACGTCGAAACATTTTGGGCAGGACTCTGGGAAGAAATCAGATCCCATAACAAAGACGTATCTTGGTTCCAAACTGAAGTTGATGCTGCCGATGGACTCGTGGAAACAGAGGAACAAGTTCACGAATTATCGGAAAAGGACCTCTTACAAGCAATCAATAACATGGGAAACAGGAAATTCCGGGATTGATAAGACCCAGAACGTTTGGATTAAGGAATTAACAGCATTTCATTCTCATCTATGAAAGGTGGTTAAAAAGTGAAGGAACTGACTCATCGCTCATTTGCTACCCAAAGAGGGAGATCATTCTCTGGCGAAGACCTACAGACCAACCCCTTGATAGTCAGGCTCCATGGTGATGAAAGGCCAGTATCACATCTTAAAGTGTTTGTCAGGAATGAAGCGATTCTCTCCCAATTGCTGTCTGTCTTCAACGATTTTAGCAATGACATGTGCATAAAGTTTGGTCTTGACAAGGGTGCAACAATTAATTTAAAGAGAGGCAAAATGACGTCAGAGCTTTGAAGTTAATAGACACACAGCAATTCAAGAGCTTGTGGGAAAAAACCTACAAATATCTGGGCATTGAATAATGTGAGACCATCTCGATCGACACAATGAAAGAATTTGTAGGGAGTATTACAGAAGGGTGAGGCTTGACGTGTAGCCCGCTCGGAACTCCAGGAATAAAATATTTGCACTAGGAAATTTGGCGATGCCCGTAGCCGATTACAGTTTCGGAATTGAGCTGGTCGTGAACTGAACTGAGCAAAAAATTCGAATCATGGGATTGAAAAAACAGAAAACCGCTTACAATACATCATGTCACCCACCCTCGAGCTGATGGACATAGACTTTATGTGTCACCTCAGGAAGGCGAAAGAGTCCTCTGACAAATTGAAGCCTCCTGGCCAAATGCAGTCAGCCAGATGGGAAAGTATGCAGTCAGCCATCAAGATAACCCACTAATGAGGCAAGTTATAAAATCCGACTATGATAACAAGACTAGGCAAAACACGCAGAATAACCCAGACACTGAACTTCTGATGTTACTTAACATGAAATGTGAGACACAAAAAACGTTAAAATGTTAAAAAAGTTGTGAAGAGACAAACCACTCCATGGACAATATTTAAAAATAATGGACAAAGTGCATATCAATCATTTCTGTCGTTTAAAAAGAAATTAATTAAGCCAGAACTGGAAGCACTTATAATAACTGCCCAATATCAGGCGTTGGGAACACGATATTATGATAAAGCGGTTCTCAAAATTTCCTACGATGATAAATGCCGCATTTGTCCGGAACAAGTAGAAACCATTGACCATATTGTCTCATGTTTTCCAATTCTAGCAAAGACTGAATACTTAGGTCACGTCAGAGTGTGCAGTTTCCTCCACTGGCAAATTTGCACCGCTCTCGAAGTCCCAAACACATGCCTCAAGTGGTACGAACACTCGCAAAAACCAGTCACGTCTGTTGGAATGTTTACAATACTGTATGTCCAATAAATTCAAACTGAATGCACGATTGCAGAAAACAAACCAGATTTTGTTATCTGGGACTGGGAGAAGAAATCATGTCTACTTGTAGATGTTTCTGTGCAATGCGATCAAATCGTCGTAACCAAAGAGACAGAGAAACGTCTTAACTACAAGAGTTTGGAAATCAAGATCAGCTGAATGTGGGGCGTAAAAGTACAAGTCGGCCCGATAGTTATCGCAGCTCTTGGACTTGTTCAACAAAATGTGTCAAAGAACTTGGCGAAACTACCAGGTCATTCGTAAGACTGGGAAGTGCAAGACATTGCTTTATTTGGCAGAACCCACATTTTGCACCACGTATTGTAGAGGCACCGATAGTTCCTAGATGTCCCTCTGCTCGTTAGGAAGCTGGTTGGAATTCGGAGTCTTTATAATCAACCGACTGATATCTTTATTTGTGAATTAGAGGAATAATAATAAACAATTTTGTTTCAGTAGACGTATTGTAGTAGATGTATTGAGAAAGGCAGCCGCGATGTTGACGGTTGTCGAGCAGGCGGGTAAGCGAACGTGTCGTGTTGGCAACAACGCACGAATTCTCCATAAGACGCATTGTGCCTTCACTACGCGAAAAGCAGTACGTATAACCTACTGGCTAATGTGTACTTCATCGGTCCAATGAAGAATGCTTCGAAGCTGTTCCTACTTTTGACTTTATCCACCCTTTCTGGGTAAACATTAATTGGCTGTTTCTAAAATTACCTAGATTCGTAAATTTGCTGTAAAATATATATCAGGATTAGGATATTTTAGTGGTGTTATAAAGATGTTTTGGATTGCAACTGAAGAGTGAATGTCTCGATAAATGTTACAAACTTTGAGAACACATTGAAGGGTCAGAAACGATCACTTTTTGGATCAGGATTTGACCTACCGAACATCTGTGCATACGAAGTTGCTTGGAAATTAGGGGCAAATGCGACGTGTTTAATTGCATATAACTCCGCAGTATATTTCCCACTACATGTTGATTGGAAAAAAGTGATCATTTTCGGCCTAGAACTAGTTCTAGAACTAGTCCTAGAACGTTGAAAATTTGTTCTGAACATGCTGTATAAGCAGTTTTATATCAAAATGCAACCCCGAAGTTGTAAAATTAGCATTTTAGCCTAAAGTACGGGAGATGGACTAATGGAATATTCCCGTGCGACTAGACACCACCACACACATCCCAAGGTTCACAAGACTTCCAGTGCGATAACCGGTGAGGAAAAAATACATTTCAAATGAAGAGTGATCAAAACCTGCAAAAGAAAGAAAAAAACTGCAAAAAAAAAAAAACGGTAGCGAAGATAGTGGCATGGGCCGGGCGGGTTGGATAACAAGCATACCCTTACTACAATAGCTATTGTAATTATTATATGTATTGTTACTTGGCGTGTCGCCTGGGTGGTGGTATTTTCATGTTGAAAGGTTTTATTTTTATTCTGTATGTTCACAATAATTATTTACGTAACTAGTACAAAAATGAGTCATTGGAGCACGAAAAAAGATTGACATTGACAAATTGCGCATTGAAATGAATCCATAAACACTAGCACCAGTTGCGTACATTCTTTTTCATACAAATCCACGGGAACGTATTCTTAGAACCATTCTCGATACGCGCGGCGACAGTCATGTTGATTCACGTCGCTCCAATGCTTTATGTTGTACCCATTTCTTGGGCGTGTTCATGACTTCTTTGCGACATGCGCACGGCAAAGTCTATTTTGCCGTCGGGTTAATAGATTTTTAAAGATTTAAACGAATTTTACTATTTTGGAGTTGCAATGTCTGAAAACCAACCTTGCCCTCTTACTAAATAAATTATAATACATTTTATTAAAATAAGTGTCTGTAATGTGTAAAAATTTAAAAAGAAAAATATACTGGCTAAGTTTAGTTCAAAGCCAGCATTTCCGCTGTTCCTGCAGAGACTCTGGCCGGGAAGAGTTAGGGTTCGAATCCTGACGGTGTAGGAAATATTCGACCTCGGCTAAACTGTTAGGTCGAATTCAGTCACTGTTTGTAGGAGAATTATATTGGCCGCCCACTCTGATCGTGGTTTGTCTGATCAATACCAGGCGAATGCCGGAACAGTATCCTACACGCGCACGGTTTTCATAACTTGGCGTATGAGAGACTGTCCTCATAATGAAATATATCACGAACGAGAAAAATGCGAAGAGCTGTGCCATATTCCATTGGGAAGACAGGTTCCCCCTCGTGCCATGTTATAAAACCGAAGTATAACAAGTGACCACGGTCCCGCGCAATCTCCCCTTTCTCTTCCTCTCCCCTTGCACGCATACTCTCTTTCATGTACTCCACTACCACATATCATGGGAGACGAGTCGAGAGTTTAGAATGTGTATTGGCTGGAGTGCTTCCCCGCAAAGGGGAGATACCACCAATTATTTGCTATTAACGTGTTGCATTATGGAACACCAAGTTTTTTGATATTCTTGGTACGCAATAAACAGTTGTACTGTGTATGCAATAGTATATTATTGCAATGACTGTGAAGACTGTTTTTGTTAAAACATTTAATTTATTGTAGTGTTGTATGAGATAATTTTATTTGTTATTGAGGGAATTGCGAGAATTTCATTTGTCACTTTTATTTTATTTATTACTTTTTGAAAAACTATTTTGTAGAGTTTTGTTTAGTACCATTTTTGCTGCTCTATACCAGTAGAAGAGATTTATATTGCTCATTTCTCGCATTTGAGGTGTCTTAAAATGTAATTATTTCGAAAATTGTAGAAAATGTTACTGAAATTCACACACACACACACACACACACACACAAACATTACGAGAGCAGACAATGACAGCTGTGATTTTACAGAGGGGCCGTATGGATTTCCGCTGCGTAACGAAGACCCCCTTCCAGACTTCCGCTTCGCATTGCTCTGCCCCGAAAAAACGGAAAATGGCAATTTCGAGGCCAATTGCGATTCGGGTGAAGAAATGGACATCGAAAAAGGCTGCGGAGACACAAGCAGAGAAGACGATATGTTACACTGTCTGGAGTCGCCTCGAACAGACGTATGTACCAAAGATTTAAGAATGGTCACTTGTATTTGAAAAGCTGTGAAAATAATCTAATGTTAAGTATAACAATCTTCGATATGTCTAAATTACGAACGTTACTGTTCAACTTGTCTTGAATGTTTCTTGTACGTACGAATATAATCAAACATGTACAGTATATAGCATTACAGACTTCATTCGCAGCCAATAGTTTTGTATGCACCAAGGGCGTTATAAGGGTTGTAATGATCGAACTGCCAATGCCCTCGGGCTCTTTGATGTGCGAGATCATTAGATCTAGTGAACGCCTGTGTTAAATACATGATTTTATTTTGTACATAATTTTAATGGTTCAGATTCCCTTATTTACTAATTAACAGGTTGTTAACTGGTTTATTTTTCATATTTCCCTTTCCCTTTCATAATTCCCTCCTGTAGCACATTCAACTGTTTTCATACTTCCCTGGTAACCACGACCCTCTGGATCCAGGTGAGTTATGCAGTGAATATGGAACTCGAAACCGAGGGTAATAACAAGCAATAACGTCGCAGTAAAAAATAAAAGTTTTATTCACGTGCAAAATTGAGAGCCGATCGCTGTGTTATGCATTGCTTTACATTATGCCTACATATTTTATCATCCCTCGTTTTATAGAGTATTTCGAAAAGACTTTCGCAATCTTACAAGTACTTTGTGATAAATAATGATACTTTGTGATGGTAATGAATTACAATATTTATCTAATTAATTAGGAACTATTATATTTAATTAATAGAAAATGCTTTATACGCATTGGTACTACAAAAGATGTGGGTGTGACAAAATATATTTGTTACAAAAATTATTTATTGCATCCGCCTTCTCTATGACGCTGGTCATCATAACTGCGGGAAGTCCATCTATTACGTGCATAACTTGCAGAGCGGTGATGACAGTGGACGTCCGGGGATCATTAAAACTCTTTGTAACGCTACCGGAAAGCGATTTTTTTATGGCCCGCAGCCACCGCTTTCCTACACTCCGATTTAAACATAGTGGCACTTCAAGGTCACGAGCTGGAAGGAGAGGGGGACACTGTCATCCAGTCGGGAGCTCCAATACCAAGTCGTAACAAAACTCGCGATTGGATGTCACTGTCCAACTCGTGATCTTGAAGTGACACTATGATTAAATCGGATTATGGAACCTACTTACTGTAGGCGTGGGCAGCCTAAAACAAGAGGTAGGGCAACTACATTTCTGCCCCCTACCCTTGAATTTTTATAAAGAGTTTCGATTCCCGGACGAGGCAAAAATAGAGTTGTAGCTTTCCTTTAAAATCGACCTAGTTTCTGTAGCTGTGTGACGAAGAAAAGCTCAAGCAGGCGGATCGTGTTAGATACGTTGATGAGAATACGTCATGTTCGCCTCATGTCCCTCTTACCCCCAAGCATGGAAATTTAACTAGGCCCAAGCATGGAGGACACCGGTAGCTGGCCGGCGAAGTCGGTCAACCGACCAAATAACGCCATATACATACATATTTTTTTAATAAAACATACCACAAAGATAACAACATTTTTACGTTAATAACACAATTAGTAAATACGAAATATTTTTATATTAAACCATTAACATTATCTGGTGAATTGCAGAGCCTCTTCCGAAATGCCGACCGGTAGCGGTAGCTCAGTGCATCAACTGATGTCACTGCAGCACCTCTAACCGGGAGGTCCTAGGTTCCCACTCCCCACGGCAGCAGAAGTTTCGACACGCTTTTCAGCTAGGTCGAATTTAGCTGCTGTCTGGAGGAGAATTCTAGCGGCCGGCTGCTCTGATCGGTAGTTTTCCGTGGTTTCTTCGATCAACACCAGGCGAATGCCGGAGCAGTACCCTAACAAACGGGCCACGGACCGCGCGAGATCTGTCCTTCCTCTTCCTTGTCCTACCCTCTCCCCTTACACACTCACTTACACTAACATGCACTACACTACCACATATTCCGGGAGACCGGTCGGGAACTTAGAGCTTGTCCCGACTGGGGCGGTGCCCCGTTGGTGGGAGAGTCTTGGTTAGGGGGAAACCCCACTAGCCGACGGTAGGTCGGCGCCGGATCTCGCCATCCAGCGGGGGAAAATCACCGCCATCTCCCGAGAAAAAAACATTCACTACACTAACGGGACTAATGACCGAAGCAGTTGACGTGCCCGGAAACACGAAAAAATCAATCAATCAATCAACCGAAATGCCGAATAACATTTTTTTAAAAAATTTGCCGCATCTACCATATTGACGCAACGCATCTCCAAGACCCTTAAGGGACGTTGAGCGTTTTGCGCTTGGGGGTAATCCTCCATTATAACTTTCCGTCATTTCGCGTCACGTCGCAGTCAGTAGTCAAGAGGACCGCCAGGTAGCATCTCTTACGCGTCTCCTACTACGCGCTCCTGCGTCACTGCCCAGCGGCCAGAATTGGGAAGGAATAAGGATAGTGGTGGGGTTTAGGACACTTTACAGGGGTTGGACTAGCCCTTGTGAAGCAGCCAACTCGTTTTGTTGGAACAAATTTCACATGAGATTCGACGGGAATCGAACCCAGACCTCAGTGGTGAAAGGCCAGCGACTTCGCTTCATGCCACGAGCGTAGCTAAATTTCCCACACTACCTAAAAAACTAGTGGAGCTGAAATAGCACATTCTTACTCACTTAGTATCATTACTCACTTAGTAATGGTCTTACGCACTACTCACTTAGTAATGGTTATGTAATACTATACTACATACGTATCTTAATCATCATTTTTTGTAAATCTCAATACACATTGCAGAACATTTGGTGTGAAAACTAAATATTTTCAAGCAAATATCAACATAAATTGACATTTATAACTGCTTTTCATACAGCTAAAGAATGACCCAACAATGCGGCGCATTTCACAGAAATTCAGCAGCTGTCTCGCGGCGCGAAATGTTCATTGTGGCATTCCAATCTGATATTCCCTGAAGGCTAGCAATTTGTTTCGTGTATTTCAAATACGTTTTAAATAAATTCTTAAAGATTGATTTGTGAACGTATAACAAAGGATCGAATTAAGAAATGAACAAATAAACATAAAATGATAAATCAATTCTAAATTACGTAGCATTCAACTACGGGGAACCTCCTCTATTACGTTCACGAAGCGCAGGGAATTCGGAGCTGGTGACTAAGCTCGACGCCACATTAAATAACAAATACTCGTATTTTCGAAAAATTTAACTTGACCTTACTTGAAGATGTTTCTGCTGAACACTTTTCATTAAGAAAAAAACGTACCTATCGTTACAATAGTAGTTGTAGGAAGACGCCGAAAAATTTGTATTTTTTATTTTATTTATTTTACGTTTATTTTACAGTTTAAACTGTGTGTGACGTGCTATGGGGAGAAGTGAATTCTGTGCACATTTTCAAAATTCTGTGATCCCTACCCTAAGCCACATACTACTTGAATTTTGAATACAGAAAGAAAATGAGCGTTTATTTATTTAGTCAAAAACTGTATGTGACGTGCGTTTATTGCAAGGATTGTTAACAAAATATTCGCTATGTAACAAAATATATTTTCAAGGGTAAATCAGCAATAAATTTGAGCTCTCATCCCTCATCATGTCCTTCGTCAAGAAATAGTACTTCCTGACGACCATAGAGAACGATAATTTGAATAACTATATTTCCCACTGAATTCAAAAAGACGTGCACAGAAAATGAAGTCACATTTATGTCCAGAAGCAAAACAAAGGGTTTTGCTAATGATTTACGATAAATTATGACATTAATGATAAAATATTATTGATTAAGATATTAATGATAAAAACATTTGCTAATGATGCGGAACATTGATTTCGAGATTTCAACGAGAATACATATTTTGGGGTTCCCTGATATCGATTTTTTTTTTCAAAATGTGCGTCTGTGAACACTACTAGTGGCTAAACCACGCATAGAATTTTTTTCAAATTGGAGAAACGTGTTCATCTGGCTCGAGTCGAAGCTTAGAGATTTTGAAAAACATTCTTTAGTATTTGGGGGTACTTTACATGAAGCCCCAGGGACGTTTTCAATTTTTTTAAAACTCCTCTCATTGTTTTCTTTAAATTTCTTGTAAGAATAAAGGAAAATATACTTATAAAGGAGGCATAGGACCAATTTTTAGGGTTAACTCTGAATTTTCCAAAATTTCAAAAGTTTAGTTTCAATTATTTCCGGCGTCGTCCTACAACTACAAAATTGAAGATAGACATTTTTCCTAAAAATGAAATTGGTTGTCAAATTTTTTATTAAGGTCACGTACATTTTATTGACAATTTTAGTTCTTTTCTCGCAATATTCCTTGCAATATTTGAAATTTTAAAAACAAGATTTTCCCCAAAACGGCTTCAAATTTTTTTTTAAGTTTTTGGTAGAGGCAGTGTCAAATTCACTTTATAAAATGACATAAACGCCATATTTCTCTATCCTTTTGTTTCTTGAAAAATGTTTTAAAAAATTTTACTTGTCTCACGTCGTTAATATTTAAATTACCGACATGTTCACATTATTGCGTTTATGGGTCCATGTGGTTTAAAAATGTCATATAGTCTCCACAAACTCAACAGATTTCTGTTAAAATTAGCTCAAAATTCCGTATTTGCAGAAACGCTCAAACGCCATTTTCTCAAAAATGGCTCGAAATTTTTTCTTCTCTTGTAGCCAACGGTTAGTGTTAATTTCGCTATTTAAAACGACATTAAGTTCATTTTGGGGAATTCTTTTTTTTCAGTCAAAAATTACACTAATGTATTTTTTTATTTTTTTCACACCGTTAATACACACGTTTACCGCGAGTTGTAAACAGTATACATTTGTGAGTTAAAGCACCTGAAATGACTTTAAATGAAGTTTTTCGAAAACTCAAAAAATTTGAAAAAGAGCTTAAAGGTTCGCATTTACAATACCACTTATATACCATTTTCCTTAAAAATTTGTGAACGAAAATTGCCATTTAGGACGAGTTTTTAGTCTTGTTTAATGTTCTTAAAGTAATATTTCGGTTCTACTCCATGGACACCAAAAAATTGTGAAAATGTCAAAATAAATGTACTTTGGGCGCCGATTGAGGGCAGCTGGCAAGAGGATGCGGCAAAACCGTAGCCAGAGCCATTTTGTCGCACCAGTAGTTACTTTCTTGTATACGTACGTATATATGGAGTAATATACGTGGTATAGAGAATGTTATGTAATGCTGCGGAAAGTCGATTTAGAGATTTCAACGGAAATAGACGTTTTAGGGTTCCCTGATACCGAAAAAGTGTTGTTGTTTTTAGTCCATCCGTCCGTCTTGCTGTGTGTCCGTCTGAACGAAAATTTTCGTATAGGAAAAAGTTTTACACTTCTGTCATATTCTTAAAGTAATCGATTCTAACAAAGATGTTGTGACGTCGTCGTGACGTGAAAAACAACACATTTGATTGATTGATTGATTTTTTCGTGTTTCCGGGCGCGTCAACTGCTTTGGTCATTAGTCCCGTTAGTGGAGTGCATGATTGCTCTCGGGAGATGGCAATGATCTTCCCCCGCTGGATGGCGAGATCCGGCGCCAACCTACCGTCGGCTAGTGGGGTTTCCCCCTAACCAGAACTCTCCCACCAACGGGGCACCGCCCCAGCCGGGACAAGCTCTAATCTCCCGACCGGTCTCCCGGAATATGTGGTAGTGTAGTGCATGTTAGTGTAAGTGTGTGTATAAGGGGAGAGGATAGGATAAGGAAGAGGAAGTAAAGATCGCGCGCAGTCCGTGGCCCGTTTGTTAGGGCACTGCCCCGGCATTCAACACCAGGCGGTGTTGACCGGAGAAACCACGGAAGACTACCGATCAGAGCACCCGACCGCTACAATTCTTTTCCAGACAGCGACTGAACTCGATCTAGTTGAAAATCTAGTGTCGAAAATCCTGCCGCCGTCAGGACTCGAACCTAGGACCTCCCGGTCAGAGGCACTGCAGTGACATCACTTGATGCACTGAGCTACCGCTCCCGATAAAAACAACACAGACACGGAGTTTTTTGTACAGGTTTATTTACAATGATTGTACATTACAATGTTTATTTACATACTTCTCCGGAAACTATCGCTGCACTGCAGAGCACTCCCATTCCTGAGGCAAGCCGCCCCAGCCTGACCCAAAGTACTTCAGCGTGCTAATCTGGGGACTATGTCCCGTATCAACGCGCCATCCTCGCATGCTTGCGATCACCCCTCCACACGGATATCTCAAAGTGCCTCCGCACCGCGATTCAGTCCAAACTCGAATGCAAACGGTTTACTCCACCAGCCCCTCTCGCGAGCAGTCACGTGACAGGCCTCCCAAGCTGAAGACCTTTGGACCGCATTATCACGTTACAGAGCTTTGGGGTCAGTCGCAAAATGGGGCTCGTCGCCAGCTACAGACGATCTGCCGTCACACATCATTCTGAAGCCTGTTTTACACGGTCATTTTTTCATCATTTCCCGTCGATACTGAGCAGACTGGATGTAATGTGTACGAAAAAATGATGCATGCTTCATTTTTGCGTACAGATTTCATCCAGTTTGACGACAGCGCCCCTAGTGTCACTTTATGGAACTTTCTTCGGTTGCGTGAGATCTCCGGCAGGGAGTATATATATCTGGTGCGTAGCGTGGGCACGTGTTGTTTGAGATATTGAGTCTTTGCATTCAGTGATCCCTCTCGCAAATAAAACCACAATACCTCACACATCTTTCTAATCCTTACTCTGCGAATTCGTAACTATGTGATCATTCTTCCCGCTAATTTAATTTGTTTCTGTAAATGCGATGTTCAACTGTTAAACTCGCAGCGCTTTTTGCGGCGTTTGGAGGAAGTATTTTCATCACGATTACATACAGACCAGAAATGACCGTGTAAAACGTTGGAATCACGTTCATCCAGTTTCAGTACGCATAGAACCGAACGTCCTTTTCCCATCCAATTTCTGTACAGAAAAATGATGAAAAAAGGATGAAAAAATGACCGTGTAAAACAGGCTTGACTAGCTGACTCCAGATGTTCCCAGACTAGCGGCCAGGCAATGCCAGCTAAATCATGTACTATCTAGGAGGTATTGGGCCAGGCCTCCCCTGCGGCCAGCACCCTCCAAGGCGGCAGCTCCGCTTGCACCGCCAGTCCGGCACCCAGACTACTTCCTCCCACGCGCCGGCCCGCGACTTGTGCGGTCCGATGACGAAAATACTACGTTACAATATTACAAGAAAACCGAAAAATTGAGAAAATTTCAACAAAAGTGGAATTTGGTCGGTGATAGATGGCAGCTGGCAAGAGAATGGGGAAACCCGAAAAGCCACGCCAGTCAAAAGAAATTAGAAAAGTTGTAGTACGAGAAAGTTTGTGCTATTCTGTTGCACCACTAGTTATCTCCATAAGTTAGCTGAAGTGCGTAAAGCAATTTGCACTTCAGCTAACTCAATGACTAACTTAATTTTAATGAGAATTTGATTACGCAATTTGTAAATAAACTTATAACGATTTGCACAAAAATCATGGAATATTTGTATATTTGTATACTCGATAACGCTCACATTCTGTTATGTTTGATTTACAGTGCGAAGCTCGTTGTGTTTACGAGAAACATGGAGTGGTGAGTAGAGGTCCATAAAATACGAGTACAATGTGGATTACAATGTTTATTATTATTATTATTATTATTATTATTATTATTATTATTATTATTATTATTATTATTATTAACAATGTTTCTATGTCGTTAGTTTTCATCTGATGGGCAAGTGATTTCCAAGAAGCTACACGAACTAACGTTTCTGACTGTGAGCAGTGACAGCAGATTCAGACACGCTGTGCACCATGCCGTGAAAAGTTGCTTATGTAAGCTGAAGAAGATCGAAACAGCCTACGGTAAGTTATGCAAGAGGCAACTCAATAATGCGACGATCTTTTTGGCTTCCTAGTGGTATAACGCACATTCTAATGTACACAGAGTTCTAAATGAGGAGAAATATTCAATTTATTATATTCCTCATTAAATTATTCAAAGAGTGCTTTATTTGTTTCCAAGACAAAACTAGTGGTACTACAGAATGGTACCGACTTTCTCGTACTAGTAGGTACTCTTCTAATTTCTTTGGTCTAGGCTAACTTTTCGGACTTCACACGTACTCTTGACAGCTGCCATCTATCGATGCTCAAAGTACCTTTTTTGATTTTTTCTATTTCCTATTAGTAGAACCGAAATATTATTTTTGAAATTCATTTAAAGCATTTCCACTTACAAATGCCGTAATGTCTACAAATTACTGGATATTCATTATTATTAAAGACGTGAGAGGTATTTAAAAAAATACTTTTGTACAATTTTTGAAAAAACAAAGGACAAGATAATACAGCAAAACGAATTTTATGTCCAAACAGTGCATTACCCGAACGAAATGTTTTAAGAAAACATATGAGGAAATATTTTTGAATAACTTTGATAAACTTCATAAAACAACTCAACAAAGTACTCATAAATGCAATGATCTAAACCAATTCTCGCTAATTACTCCCTAAGTATTCACGACGTGAGAAGTCGAATTTTTTAAAATTTTCGTAATCATTTTTGCAATTTTTGAAAAATCAAAAGAATAGAGCAATATGCCATGTATTTCATCTTATAGAGAACATTTAGCATTATCCCTACCAAAATTATTTTTTTAAAAAAATTGGTGCCGTTTTTGAGAAAATGATTAAGTGTTATTTTTTAATATTGCACATATTTCACGTAATATTGTGCAAAAACTACGACAATTTTCAAAAAATGTGTAGAAAAGCTGAAAAAATTCAAACTGAAAATTTAGCGTTAACAGTGTAAAACAGACCCATGCCATTTCTATAAGTGTATTTTACTCCATTCTTACAAAAAATGTAAAGAAAGAATTTGGGCTTCATGTAAAGTACACCCAAATTTTACAAAAATGTTTTTTCAAAATCGCAAAGCTTGGTGTGGAGCCAGACCAACCGGGGAATATCCATTTTGGAAAATTTCTACATATTGTTTAGGCGCTAGTGGTATCCACAAATGGACAGACAGCCGGACGGACGGCCGTCAATCGATTTTTCGATATCAAGATGCAACGAAACATCGATTTTTGCTACGCCACGAGTTAGGGTTTTTTTAAAATCAATTTAGCAACTGGATGTATCCACGTTTTCGTTATCTGGGTCTTGCAATAAGAGCTTTTGTGCCGAAAATTCGCCGTTTTGTCCCGCAGCATTACATAACTTTCTCTTCTGCGTAAGCGGAAGCAAGGAAGTAAAAGGTAGCGTAATTAAGAAAACTTTTATGCCTAAGGTTTGAAGAAGGTTGAGAATCTTTTGCAAGTAGTAATAATCCCATTGCTCCATCGAAACATCCATGGTCAGTTCTATCTCACGGGGCTCTAAGCGAGACCAATGAAATATTGAAAGGTAATATGAAAATAAACTATAGGATTTGCGTTTTAGAAAATTAGTATTAAAATATTTCTTCTTCTTCTTCGGCATTTTCCCCTTAGGAGCTTGCCGTTTTCACCCTCCACAGCTCTCGATCCTCCCAATCTCGTGGTTTGAGGCCTCTATCCTTCATAGCTTCTTGGATGTATTTTTCCCATTCTAAAGCTGGTCTTCCTCTTTTTCGCCTCTCAGGTGGTTGCCATTTTAAGATCTTGTGTGGCCATCTGTTTTCTGACATTTTCTGAACATGTCCATACCACTGTAGTGCTCTATTTTCCAAGGTCTTCGTAATAGAACAAATTATATTCATTCTTCTCCATATTTCTTCATTTCACACTCTGTCCTTGCGAATAAGTTGTAGGCATCGTCTCATGTAGTCCATTTCCACTGTCCTTATCTTATCTCTTATTTTTTGTGTTTGTGGCCACATTTCCGCTCCATATAGTACTATATTTTCTACTACATAATAGAATATCCTTCTTTTGACATCTTGGCGGATATTGTTATTCCATAATATGCTGTGTAAAGCTTTGGTTGCTTTCTTCCCCATAATTATTCTCGAGTTTATATCTGCAGCACATGTACCCGAGTTGTTTATTAAAGATCCAAGATATTTGAAGGTGTTACAGCTTTTAATTTTGTTACCATTCACGTCTATATCTGTTATTCCTTGTCCAATGCACATACATTCGGTTTTATTAAAATTTATTTCTAATCCCCATTTATTATATTTTTCTATTAGCTTTCTTAGCATGTACACCATATCCTCTTCATCTTGGGCAATGATTACCTGGTCGTCAGCAAATAGAAGGGAGTGAAAGGTGTCATCTCCTATTTTTATTCCCATTCCAGAACATTTTCTGTACCAGTTATAGAGGGCTTGTTCTAGGTAGATATTGAACAAAATGGGAGATAACCCACATCCTTGTTTTAAACCCTTGTTTATCAAAAAGCTTCCCGTTAACTTATCTCCAATTTTTATTTGGGCTTCGGTGTTTTTGTAAAGTTTTTTGACCAGATTGATCCACTTTTCTTTTATATCAACCTTTCTCATTGTAAAATATTAAAATATTTTAAATGTAATATTAATTAACATAAAATTTTGTAAAACAAATATTGGGTGACCCCTTGCAAAACTAACTTTTTTGAAACGCCTATACAAATAGATTATTGAAGATGGAGATTTTTTCTTCAAATGACATTTATTCTCCTCAATTACTTCTTTAATTAATGTGGTGACCATCTTCAAAAATGTACTTCGCGCAATTTTTATTAAAATATGGACAATATTAAAAACAGATTCAATCGGAAACGAGGCCAAATTTGTTAATAATGATTTGCACATAAAACTACGTTTTAATCTTTTATAGTATTTTTAGCATCACATTTCAAACGAAGTACTAGGGAACCAAAATGTTGTGAAAATGTGTAAGATAAAATCTAAAACAAAACAAAAAAACTCTTTAAGGCGTCAATGGATATCAGGTGCGGAGAGATTGGGGTAAAATCGAAAAGTTCGCCCACACCAAAGCGATCAGGGAACGAACCAGGCCGAGAAATTCAGTGTCATTTTGTAGCACCATTTGTTAATTTTCAAATATTACAACTATGGACATTTAAGTGAAGATTTTTAAGAAAACACTTAAACACCCTGAAGAAAGCAGATCAAGATATAAAAGGAATGTACTGTAAAATAAAATGAAAGAAAAGTATAATGTGTTATTAAAATTTGATCAATTTACATTAAAAATAATAATCTTACACATCGTGAATAATATAAAATTAATCTCTTTCCTCTTTCACAAAGATTGGATATGAAAAAAAGTCCGAGCAACACGGGTATTTTGCTAGTACGAAATATTTGAAGAGGGATAATAGAGGACTAATATACTTTGTGTAACGATAACGAATACTTTCTTTTTCAGGTCAAAAGTCTTTGGATTCTTGTGCTTTGGCGAATATTCTGTCTTACTGCATTGACTATGAAACATCTAAGGTATGAATATATTAAAGACTCGATTAATTATACGTTTGCATTAATACTTCCTATCACTGCGTTAAGATGATTCCGACTCAACATAATAATAATAATAATAATAATAATAATAATAATAATAATAATAATAATCATTTTTAACGAAAAACTATTGTACATGAGTACAGGATAAAGTAAAACAGTGCATTGGAAACATACCTTGCTGAAAATATAAACGACTGTGTACTCTGGAGGATGAAGATGAGGGTTTCACATGCAGCGTCTTTCGCCCCTTCCGCTCTCTCCTGCCACTCATCACGCTCCGCCCTTCTTCCGTTCTTCGGCTACGCCCATTCCCTCCGCTCCAGAACGGTCAATTTTGGTTCTGTAGTGGAACAAAAATAGGCCTTTATATGGCGTAAAACCGTGAGAAAAACACGCACATAGTTTTCTCTCTTCTATCAGTGACGTGACATGACAATGACTCGTGCTTAGATTGCACGGTTGCACAACCCCCAGATAATCGAAAAAATATTTTATAATATGTTAGGAATACACATTTTTGTTTTAAAGATATTCAATATTCAAGATATTGCAACAATATCTTCTTTTACAGCCATAAATTGATTACTGCGTAGGCTAATCTCCAGAAACCCGTAGTGCCTTCTTGTGAGACTTATCCTGAGCAAGTATACTTAGGGTAGTTTGCCTGTTGAAAACGGAGCGTGGTAATAAAAGAAAACTGCCTTCAACGGAAAAATATTGAAACGAATGTTGCGTTATCTGCCGGTGACACCACGAACTACATGTATGCCCGGATTGCGACATCTGCCGGCGACCCTTGAAATAGATGGTCCCAGTGTTCGCGGCGCTTATCGCCAAGTCAAGAAAATTCTCGACGGCGCCCGCCGAGTATAAATACGCGGCTGCCGGCGGCCGCGGGTCAGTCTAAAGTCTGAAGTGGAAGCTGAGCTGTGAAGTGCATCGCGGTGAATAGCAGTGCAGTGGTTGTGCTCAGTGACGTGAACCTTGGCCAGCGCCGTGAACTGTGGTCAGAGCAGTGGACTGTGGTCAGTGCATCGAACAGTGGTCAGTGCGACAGTGTAAAAGAAGTGAACAGTGTAAATAAATAATTAAGATGAGTGTAGTGTAAATAAATGATCAAGAGAAGTATAGTGTAAATAAGTGATCAAGAGAAGTGTAGTGTAAATAAATAATCAAGTGAAGACAATCTGTACGTAAATCAAGTGTTTTCAGTGATCGTGTTAAGAAACAAAATAAACGTTTTGTTAAAATAATATCTGTGTTTTAATTCACCACATAGAATCGTAATAATATGTCGGTCCCACGCGTTTACTACGTAAAATACATGTAATTCTACCTGATATTAACGGAACCTGTCGAACGCGCAAACGGACAGCCTTATTGAGTTTATTTTGAGCTGACAACCTGGCGGATGCGGAAAGCGGAGACATCAGACGAAGGAATGGAACGCGATCCGCTGGCAGTTGACCAATTCCCGAAGGGAGAAGTCGATTTCGATAGCACGGGCGCTGTCCTTTCTCTCCCAGCCCAAGAAACGTGTGTGAAAAGCGTCAGTTGCCTTTTAACATTCGAAGCGGTTGAACTTTTATGAGTCTTTAGTTAATTACGCACCGTGTATTTGGTCTAGTAATCTGTGAATTATGAGGTCGGGGAAGAGGAAAATCTTGACATTACAAGAACGTGTGGCAGTGTTAGTGCCAAGGAAGAATGACAGTCAACGCAATTTGTGAAAAATTGGAATAAAAGACACAAGTGTATATGATTTTTTAAGAGAAAGAATCTATTATGGACAAATGGACACTATCCAAACGCTCCTTCAGTCTCCAAACGAAGGGCTGCTATAAATGGGAAAGAAACAGTTAACGAACTCACATGGGAATGGTTCGTCGCGACGCCGACAAAGAATGTGTCCATTTCAAGCCCCAGTTTACCAGCCAACGCTATTAAAATTGCTCGTACGTTCGCTCGTAATAGCTGAACTCGTGGCTCATTGGAAAGTCGCAAGTCTTTCACCACTGAGATCCGGGTTCGATTCCCGTCGAATCTCATGTGAAATTTGTTCCAACAAAACGAGTTCGACTGCTTCACAAGGGCTAGTCCAACCCCTGTGAAGTGTCCTAAACCCTACCCCTATCCTTATTCCTTCCTAATTCTGGCCGCTGGGTAGTGACGCAGGAGCGCGCGGTAGGAGGCGCATACGCGGAGATGCTACCTGGCGGTCCTCTTGACAACCGACTGCGACGAGACGTGACAGACAATATTAACTCCAAAAAACAAGGGCTGTAATGGGAGGATTACTCCAAAAAGCGCAAAGCGCTCAACGCCCCCCAAGGCGCTTGGAGACGCGCGTCAAAATAGACGCAACGCAATTTTTAAATAGTCGGGAGGGCACCAGACGCCGGAGAGGGCGCCACTTTTGCATTCTTTGGTTTGAAAATGATTTCACGTACATCGATATTGCAGCACCGGCTTTGACGGTATAATGGTCAGCTGTCTATAGGGCGCTAGTGAGCCAATTTCAATGTTTCGGCACTTAGGCATTCTTTTGTTTGAAAATGATTTCACGTACATCGATATTGCAGCACCGGCTTTGACGGTATAATGGTCAGCTGTCTATAGGCGCGCTAGTGAGCCAATTTCAATGTTTCGGCACTTAGGCATTCTTTTGTTTGAAAATGATTTCACGTACATCGATATTGCAGCACCGGCTTTGACGGTATAATGGTCAGCTGTCTATAGGCGCGCTAGTGAGCCAATTTCAATGTTTCGGGCACTTAGGCATTCTTTTTGTTTGAAAATGATTTCACGTACATCGATATTGCAGCACCGGCTTTGACGGTATAATGGTCAGCTGTCTATAGGCGCGCTAGTGAGCCAATTTCAATGTTTCGGGCACTTAGGCATTCTTTTTGTTTGAAAATGATTTCACGTACATCGATATGCAGCACCGGCTTTGACGGTATAATGGTCAGCTGTCTATAGGCGCGCTAGTGAGCCAATTTCAATGTTTCGGGCCCTTGGGCATTCCTTTTGTTTGAAAATGATTTCACGTACATCGATATTGCAGCACCGGCTTTGACGGTATAATGGTCAGCTGTCTATAGCGCGCTAGTGAGCCAATTTCAATGTTTCGGCACTTAGGCATTCTTTTGTTTGAAAATGATTTCACGTACATCGATATTGCAGCACCGGCTTTGACGGTATAATGGTCAGCTGTCTATAGGCGCGCTAGTGAGCCAATTTCAATGTTTCGCACTTAGGCATTCTTTTTGTTTGAAAATGATTTCACGTACATCGATATTGCAGCACCGGCTTTGACGGTATAATGGTCAGCTGTCTATAGGGCGCTAGTGAGCCAATTTCAATGTTTCGGCACTTAGGCATTCTTTTGTTTGAAAATGATTTCACGTACATCGATATTGCAGCACCGGCTTTGACGGTATAATGGTCAGCTGTCTATAGGCGCGCTAGTGAGCCAATTTCAATGTTTCGGGCACTTAGGCATTCTTTTTGTTTGAAAATGATTTCACGTACATCGATATTGCAGCACCGGCTTTGACGGTATAATGGTCAGCTGTCTATAGGCGCGCTAGTGAGCCAATTTCAATGTTTCGGGCACTTAGGCATTCTTTTTGTTTGAAAATGATTTCACGTACATCGATATTGCAGCACCGGCTTTGACGGTATAATGGTCAGCTGTCTATAGGCGCGCTAGTGAGCCAATTTCAATGTTTCGCACTTAGGCATTCTTTTTGTTTGAAAATGATTTCACGTACATCGATATTGCAGCACCGGCTTGACGGTATAATGGTCAGCTGTCTATAGGGCGCTAGTGAGCCAATTTCAATGTTTCGGGCACTTAGGCATTCTTTTTGTTTGAAAATGATTTCACGTACATCGATATTGCAGCACCGGCTTTGACGGTATAATGGTCAGCTGTCTATAGGCGCGCTAGTGAGCCAATTTCAATGTTTCGGGCACTTAGGCATTCTTTTTGTTTGAAAATGATTTCACGTACATCGATATTGCAGCACCGGCTTTGACGGTATAATGGTCAGCTGTCTATAGGCGCGCTAGTGAGCCAATTTCAATGTTTCGGCACTTAGGCATTCTTTTTGTTTGAAAATGATTTCACGTACATCGATATTGCAGCACCGGCTTTGACGGTATAATGGTCAGCTGTCTATAGGCGCGCTAGTGAGCCAATTTCAATGTTTCGGGCACTTAGGCATTCTTTTTGTTTGAAAATGATTTCACGTACATCGATATTGCAGCACCGGCTTGACGGTATAATGGTCAGCTGTCTATAGGCGCGCTAGTGAGCCAATTTCAATGTTTCGGGCATAGGCATTCTTTTGTTTGAACATGATTTCACGTACATCGATATTGCAGCACCGGCTTTGACGGTATAATGGTCAGCTGTCTATAGGCGCGCTAGTGAGCCAATTTCAATGTTTCGGGCACTTAGGCATTCTTTTGTTTGAAAATGATTTCACGTACATCGATATTGCAGCACCGGCTTTGACGGTATAATGGTCAGCTGTCTATAGGCGCGCTAGTGAGCCAATTTCAATGTTTCGGGCACTTAGGCATTCTTTTGTTTGAAAATGATTTCACGTACATCGATATTGCAGCACCGGCTTTGACGGTATAATGGTCAGCTGTCTATAGGCGCTAGTGAGCCAATTTCAATGTTTCGGCACTTAGGCATTCTTTTGTTTGAAAATGATTTCACGTACATCGATATTGCAGCACCGGCTTTGACGGTATAATGGTCAGCTGTCTATAGGCGCGCTAGTGAGCCAATTTCAATGTTTCGGGCACTTAGGCATTCTTTTGTTTGAAAATGATTTCACGTACATCGATATTGCAGCACCGGCTTTGACGGTATAATGGTCAGCTGTCTATAGGCGCGCTAGTGAGCCAATTTCAATGTTTCGGGCACTTAGGCATTCTTTTGTTTGAAAATGATTTCACGTACATCGATATTGCAGCACCGGCTTTGACGGTATAATGGTCAGCTGTCTATAGCGCGCTAGTGAGCCAATTTCAATGTTTCGGCATAGGCATTCTTTTGTTTGAAAATGATTTCACGTACATCGATATTGCAGCACCGGCTTTGACGGTATAATGGTCAGCTGTCTATAGGCGCGCTAGTGAGCCAATTTCAATGTTTCGGGCATTAGGCATTCTTTTGTTTGAAAATGATTTCACGTACATCGATATTGCAGCACCGGCTTTGACGGTATAATGGTCAGCTGTCTATAGCGCGCTAGTGAGCCAATTTCAATGTTTCGGCACTTAGGCATTCTTTTTGTTTGAAAATGATTTCACGTACATCGATATTGCAGCACCGGCTTTGACGGTATAATGGTCAGCTGTCTATAGGCGCGCTAGTGAGCCAATTTCAATGTTTCGGGCACTTAGGCATTCTTTTGTTTGAAAATGATTTCACGTACATCGATATTGCAGCACCGGCTTTGACGGTATAATGGTCAGCTGTCTATAGGCGCCTAGTGAGCCAATTTCAATGTTTCGGGCACTTAGGCATTCTTTTGTTTGAAAATGATTTCACGTACATCGATATTGCAGCACCGGCTTTGACGGTATAATGGTCAGCTGTCTATAGGCGCGCTAGTGAGCCAATTTCAATGTTTCGACATAGGCATTCTTTTGTTTGTAAATGATTTCACGTACATCGATATTTCAGCACCGGCTTTGACGTTATAATGGTCAGCTGTCTATAGGCGCGCTAGTGAGCCAATTTCAATGTTTCGGGCACTTAGGCATTCTTTTTGTTTGAAAATGATTTCACGTACATCGATATTGCAGCACCGGCTTTGACGGTATAATGGTCAGCTGTCTATAGGGGCGCTAGTGAGCCAATTTCAATGTTTCGGGCACTTAGGCATTCTTTTTGTTTGAAAATGATTTCACGTACATCGATATTGCAGCACCGGCTTTGACGGTATAATGGTCAGCTGTCTATAGGCGCGCTAGTGAGCCAATTTCAATGTTTCGGGCATAGGCATTCTTTTTGTTTGAAAATGATTTCACGTACATCGATATTGCAGCACCGGCTTTGACGGTATAATGGTCAGCTGTCTATAGGCGCGCTAGTGAGCCAATTTCAATGTTTCGGGCACTTAGGCATTCTTTTTGTTTGAAAATGATTTCACGTACATCGATATTGCAGCACCGGCTTTGACGGTATAATGGTCAGCTGTCTATAGGCGCGCTAGTGAGCCAATTTCAATGTTTCGGGCATAGGCATTCTTTTGTTTGAAAATGATTTCACGTACATCGATATTGCAGCACCGGCTTTGACGGTATAATGGTCAGCTGTCTATAGGCGCGCTAGTGAGCCAATTTCAATGTTTCGGGCACTTAGGCATTCTTTTTGTTTGAAAATGATTTCACGTACATCGATATTGCAGCACCGGCTTTGACGGTATAATGGTCAGCTGTCTATAGGCGCGCTAGTGAGCCAATTTCAATGTTTCGGGCACTTAGGCATTCTTTTTGTTTGAAAATGATTTCACGTACATCGATATTGCAGCACCGGCTTTGACGGTATAATGGTCAGCTGTCTATAGGGGCGCTAGTGAGCCAATTTCAATGTTTCATTTCAATACCAGATAGCACAAGCCAAGATACAATAGCGAGTTTGTGCACCCTCGAACGTTTAAGCATTATCGATCTTTTGAGCATACGCAGTTCAAGTTTTGCATCATTTTTGTGCATCTGCGCCTGCGCAGAAGATCGATAGAGCTGTCCGCAATGGCGTGCACAAACTCTCTAATAGACTCTCCAATAGAGTTCAGAACACGTGACGTTTAGTATAGAGATGCCCAGAATGACGTCGCAACGTTTGGCGGGAAAGTGTTGGGCGGCAACCTCTGCCGGGCGCGTGATTCCTTGGGGATTACCAAGTTTTTGGATGCGGTTACCAAAGTGCGTGTGCCTTATCACATTTGTTATTGACAATGATATTTGTATTATTTCGTGTTTTTTTAGGTTCTGGCAGCGAATTTCGTCGACAAATTGGATTTAAAAAAAGCACTATTTTATCAACACACGTCAAGTAGCTACCTTTTCTTTTTGAAAATGGTTCGAAGTAAATATTATCATGACCTTAACGATGATGATAAGGTGGTGATTTATAATAAAATGAAATGTATGAAACATTTAGTTCCATGTACCCTTTCAGCGGTTATGAAAAATGCCAACGAATTTCGAGTTCCTGTGCTATTAGCGTAGAAGAGAATGATTCCGTGCTAGTAAACGTTCTGGCAATGCAAGTAAATGACAACTTATTTATTGAAATATATGACCTTTAGTGGGTTGTTTACATATTATTGCAAAAAATGTGGGAAATCTACAAACCTTTTACAAAACGTGAAATATTTGAGAATGAAAGGAAAATGTTTAGACGTGCGTGGGCGGACCGGGAGCGGTGATTCAGTGCATCAACTGATGTCACTGCAGCGCCTCTGACCGGGAGGTCCTAGGTTGGAGTCCTGACGGCGGCAGGATTTTCGACACTAGCTTTTTAGCTAGGTCGAATACAGTCGCTGACTGGAGGAGAATTCTAGTGGCTCTGATAGGTAGTTTTCCGTGGTTTCTCTAATCTCTAGTTTCCCTAATTTCATTGGGACATTAAAGAGCATCCATGGTCTTTCATTGCAAAATTGGAAAGCTATTTACTCCGCAACCAATTACTCAATCTGCCATCCATACGGAGTAGCGAGGAATCTGAAAATAATTCTAAAATGTCTACTTTAGGCTTGCACGAAATGGCAAATGAGAATCAGCTTTCTTTCAAACTATGAATTACAATTTATTATGTATGCCAAAAGTTGTTAATTATTATCAATTATTACAAGTTATTGTTAGGTCATGACCATTTTCTCGTTATTGCAATAACAGCGTTATAGAACCTTATATCCTTTCTTGCCTCTTCGCACGCACGTTGCTCGATGTTGTCACGTAGAATAATCCAATCTTCCTTCTTGTCGAAGTCCACGATGATCAGCGACCAAGTCGAAACTTCCTCCAACCACTTCCCAAACACTGCCTATATTCTTTATCTTGCGCCTTAGGTGCGTACTTATTTCAAACTGATTATTTTTTCCCACTCAGAGTAATATCCTTCTAATATTATTTTCTATCACCTAACCTGGCAATTCACAATTCGCTGGTAAAATTTCTAAGTCGAGTCTCATACCTTCACCGCAAAAATATTCTAAGTTCACTATCCAGTTCAATATATATTATACCTTGCAATAAACAACACGAGATTCCTCACCACCACGGCACGAGTAGGAATGCCCTCAATGAATCTCAATCTGATCCAGCCTTCAAAGCTCGCTGTGTTTTCTCTCTTGATTTTTTCGCGGTGTACCCTCCGCGTATTTGCACCACAGAAACCCACGTCTCTTGCAATATTTTGACCTTTATTTACCTAAACAAACCCTAGGCATCATCTTATTTGTTTTAACTCAAATAAATGACAAGACCTGTTACAGCTCTTTCCACTTCACTTTCCATTTATCTTCGTACCATTGTTGCACTGGCACTGGCATATAATAAAAAATACTACCAAATCAACTAGAAAACCCGTAGAGAATGTTGTTTTAAAATATAACGATATAAATGTGAACGATCCGGCAACAGTGGCTAATCTCTTTAACCAATACTTTTCGAGAATTGCTGCCGATCTCACTAAGGGTCTTCAGCCACAAAATTCAAAAACAGACAGTTCACCCAAAATTTTAGACACAATGTTCGTTTCCGAAACTTCTTCCTATGAAATTCTCAAAATAATCGGTAAACTAAAAAATAAATATTCGTTCGGTTTAGATGAATTCCCGGATTCTTTGTTAAAGACTTGTGCATATGCCATTATACACCCGTTAACTCACATATTTAATGCATCTTTATGCACTGGAACGTTTCCAGATATTTTCAAAACAGCTAAAATTAAGCCGCTTTTCAAAAAGGCAACAAAATGAAATTCAAAATTATCGGCCCATTTCTCTTCTATCATTTTTTCAAAAATATTAGAGAGACTTTTTTACGTACGAATGGAAACCTTTCTCACTAAACACGACGCGCTTTCAGATTGGCAACATGGATTTAGAAAATCAAAATCAACGAAAACAGCTATATTTTCTTTTCTTAAAGATGTCGCCTCATCATTGGATCAAAACGAGGCACCTATTGGATTATTTTTAGAACTCTCAAAAGCTTTTGACGTCATTGATCATGACATTTTACTTTCAAAATTACGTTCATATGGAATTCGTGGTACTGCTCTAGATTGGTTATGTTCGTACCTTAAACAACGATCTCAGAGTTGAAATACCTTACTGGAATGATGGAACATTACGTCGCACCTTTCCGACTCCTTGCCCGTTGCATGTGGGTTCCTCAGAGGATCGATTTTAGGCCCTATTCTGTTCCTACTTTACGTAAACGATATGCCCTCGACGATTCGAAACGGAAGAACGGTTCTGTTTGCGGATGATACGAACATCCTTTGCAATAAAGAAACAGTAAATAGTACAATATCAGATGTTTCAAATTGGTTCCGAAATAACAAATTAATAGTAAACGAAAAGAAAACGGTTTTAATGCAGTTTCCATTTCAAATAAACAATTCTTGCTCCATTGAAAATGAATAGTGTACCATTGACTGATGTTAAGGCAACAAAATTTTAGGTCTCTCAATTCAGTCAAACCTTAAATGGAACGTCCATTTAAATGAATTGAACACAAAATTAAGTTCATTATGCTACGCGTTCAGAATTCTTGCCAAATTCAGTCAGCCTTCATACTGCTCGTTGTGTATACTTCGCAATATTCATTTCCCAGCCTGAGATATGGCATAATATTCTGGGAAATACATCTATAGCTCCCAGACTTTTAGATTACAAAAACAGATTGTACGAATAATAGCCAAATCCACCCACGTGTTCATAAAGCCTCTCTTCATTAATCTAGAATTCTACCATTACCGTGTCTTTTATTTACAGATCAGTGTTTTTGTAAAAATGACTCTCAAGGGCAGAATATATTTTCAGAAAATGCCAAGTTTATTACTATAACACTCGACTAGAAATCATATTCATCAGGTGACAGTATCAACAGCTCATTACAAAAATTCACATACAATACATGTACATTATTTTACAACACTTTGCCAGATGACATGAAACGATTAAATTCAATGAAAAGTTTAAATCCCAAGTGAAATCGTTTCTGCTGCATACTGTTTCTATACAATTAGAGACTTTACTAGCATCACAAGAAAAGTAACATAAATTTTAACAATGATACATAATGCATTATTACCATTTGGACTGTATAAATGAGTATAAACAACCTGTAACAACTATTGTACTACAGCTTCGGGTCAATGACCCCCATCTCGATCAGGTTTTCGTCCAGTTTCCTGATCCATTGAGCAAATGCTGAGATGGCCCTTGTTTCTTCTGGACATAAATGTAACTTCATTTTCTGTGCGTCTTCTAAATTCAGTGGGAAATACAATTATTCAAATTATCGTTTCAATGTTGTCGGCAGGGAAGTAATAAGAGCCAAAATTATGTTATTTATCTGAAAATAGATTTTATTACATGGAGTTCTTTTGTTGTTTTTCTCCCTTTCAAAATTCAAAATTTATTGCTTATTTATCCTTGAAAATAGATTTTATTACATGGGAGTTTTTTTGTTTTTTCTCCGTTTCAAAATTCAAAATGTATTGCTTATTTATCCTTGAAAATAGATTTTACTACATGGGAGTTTTTGTTTTTTTTTTTCTCTCTTTCAAAATTCAAAATTTAAGTAGTATATGACTTAGGGATCACAGAATTTTGAAAATGTCTACAATTCACTTTTCCCCATAGCACGTCATACGCAGTTTTTAACTGTTTTTTGGCGTAAAATAAATAAATAAATAAATAAAACTCATTACACTATACACTCATTCACATCACTCTTCCAGCCAGATATAACTATTTACAAAGACTTTATTGCCAACATTATCCATATCCATTTTATTGAGTTGTATTTGTATTGGTATTGTATTGCTTTTTGTATTGGTGGTTTGCATTGGTGCATGTTTCTCCCCCCCTATTTCTTTCTTATTTCGTTCTCCATTTATCTATCTATATGTTCTTTCTATATACACTTAAATATATATTACGACCGACACAATAAAATTACGCATTACACATTACTATTTACAATACATATTCAATTCCATCCATTTATACTCTATTTTTGGACTTATTAATCGCACGTGTCATCCCGCTTGTAGGGTTTAATGTTCCGGTAATTATACGTGCCCATCTGCTTTCCTCTTTCGTCTTTTAGGATTACCGCATTTTTACTAACAACCTTATTAATTTTATAAGGCCCTTTGTATAAAGGAAAGAATTTGTAAAACGATTTCTTATCCACCGACGATACTTGAGGTACCCTAATTAACACCTCGTCCTCCATCTTGTATATCCCCTTAAAATTCTTCTTCTTCTTCTTCTTCTTCTTCTTCTTTTTTCTTCTTCTTCTTCTTCTTCTTCTTCTTCTTCTTCTTCTTCTTCTTCTTCTTCTTCTTCTTCTTCTTCTTCTTCTTCTTCTTCTTCTTCTTCTTCTTCTTCTTCTTCTTCTTCTTCTTCTTTATTTTTCTTCTTCTTCTTCTTCTTCTTCTTCTTCTTCTTCTTCTTCTTCATATTTTTCTTCTTCTTCTTCTTCTTCATATTTTTCTTCTTCTTCTTCTTCTTCTTCTTCATATTTCTTCTTCTTCTTCTTCTTCTTCTTCATACTTCTTCTTCTTCTTTTTCTTTACTTCTTCTTTTTCTTCTTCTTTCTTCTTCTTCTTCTTCTTTCTTCTTCTTCTTCTTCTTCTTCTTCATTCTTCTTCTTCTTTTTCTTCTTCTTTTTCTTCTTCTTCTTCTTTTACTTCTTTTCTTTTATTTTTCTATATTCTTCTTCTTCTTCTTCTTTTTCTTCTTCTTCTTCTTCTTCTTCTTCTTCTTCTTCTTCTTTTCTTCTTTATTCTTCTTCTTTTACTTCTTCTTCTTCTTCTTCTTCTTTCTTCTTCTTCTTCTTCTTCTTCTTCTTCTTCTTCTTCTTCTTTTCTTCTTTAACTTCTTCTTCTTCTTCTTCTTTTCTTCTTCTTCTTCTTCTTCTTCTTCTTTTTTCTTAACTTCTTCTTCTTTTTTTTCTTCTTCTTCTTCTTCTTCTTCTTTTCTATTCTCTTCTTCTTCTTCTTTTCTTCTTCTTTTCTTCTTCTTCTTCTTCTTCTTCTTCTTCTTCTTCTTAACTCTTCTTCTTCTTCTTCTTTTAGGGTTTTTATCCAGCCGACAGGCCAGTTACCCTTTACGTCCCGATGGGACGCATATTCGACCATACACTGAACCAACACACTTGCAGGCTCCTCTGATCTGGGGTCAGCAGAACGCGAGCCCTCCCAGACATCACATACATACAAAGACAAGGGACAAACAACCATGCCCAAGGCGGGACTCGAACCCGCGACCCTTCGGACCGAAGCGCTGAGTCGGCAGTCGCTCTTAGCCACCTCGGCCATCCAGGTCGACGTTTTCCTGTTCAATTACATTTTTACATGCAAGTGCCTCCCTCTTACCTTCCTTAAATTTCCGTGGATAGTTATTTCCTATTTCCTTATTCTCTGGTTTCGTGCTATTGCTCCTATCCTCCTTTACCTCTGGACAATAACGTCTTTGATTCCCATTTTTATCAGGAAATTTCCCTATTCCATTAGTATTCGATTTCGTGGTACTACCTTGTTATTTGATCGCTCATACTCTCCACTTAATGTTTAATCAAAACGACTTAATCTTTCGACTAGATCTTCGGAGTTTCCCGGCATCGAATTCCACAATCAATTTTGAATACCGGTCGGTAACTGACAAATGATTATTCTTATTATTTCGCCATGTCCGCCCTCTCTTCACAAGCTTTAAACGCTAAATACATATATGCTAATTATAATTCGAAATGTTTGCTTACTTCCATTTAATGCTTCGGACAGTGTCCTCCACGTGTCATCCTTCAATTTAATATTTTTGTACTCTTCATTACTCGTTTCGTACAAATACGGGTAATTTTCACACTCTCTATTACGTTTTCCAAATTCATATACTGCACGAAATTTCACTTCACAAAATACTCCAATATCTCGCTTCTCACCGGCTTCCTGATTCACACCACGATCGTGCCAATTTAAACCTCAGATAAACCCAGAGTATAGAAAAAAAATTAAGGAGTAGAAACGTGTCCGAGAAAACTCGCTCGCCGACCGACTCGAGCGAGGAACTCTTTCGCCTCCGTTGAGGCGAACGAGAAAACTCTTTCTAGTGTGTGGGGGTCCATAAGCATCCCTTGTTTCGATTTTCCACATTTTACATCGCACTTTTCTCACAACGCATTCCTCGGTGTAGTCTGTTGCGGGCCTAACGAGCGATTTAATACACATCTCAACAGAACAGATTATTACATTCTTGGCTGTCCGGGTGACGCCGCCTTAAGTTATCTGGTGCCGACGTTTCGATCATGTCGTGATCTTCATCAGGGCTCGTAACCAGATAACTTAACGTGGCGTCACCCGGACAGTCAAGAATGTAATATTGACTCTGGCCGCGGAAGCCTACGACTTCATAGAACAGATTATAATATAATTCTATATTATAGAATTTTGAAAAATGTATGTCACTGTAAAAGAATGTGGTTTGTTCTCGTAATTGTCCCGGGCTACCACCGGTAGCCTCGGTACCCCACAGTATACGCCACTGCCTACCAATGGTCCAAATTAACTTTTTCCCTTCGCGAATTCAACTGAATGAAATCTACCTTCCTGGTCATGGTGTAAACAAAAACAAATATTTATCCGGATTTCATGTACATTTTTCTAAATAAATATATTTAATATTTCTGTAGGGAAATTTCAATTGGAAATTTCACGAGAAAAGGAGGAAACCTACTGTTCCCCAAAAAATCAGGAATGTAAAATTATCGGAACAAACAGATCAAAAGTAGATTTGTGCTTTCAAGCTTGAAAAGTTTGATGTTTATTTCAACTCAATAGTAGGTTTGCTGGTTCCGTCCAACTTCGTAATTCGCAATTCACACGTCTAAACTTTTCCTGTCATTCTCACATGTTTCACGTGAAAACGTATGTAGATTTTCTACATTTTTACAATAATATAAACAACCCACTAAAGGACATAGGTCTCAATACATAAGTTATAATTTACTTACATTGCCTAAATGTGTTGTACAATCACAGCCTCATAATATATATGAGTCACTAAAATTTTGTGGGCCTTCAAGACTTTATTTGTGTAAAAGCTAAGTACAAATATTACGTAGGTCACCAAATCAACAGTTTTCTTCTCCTACTAGGGCTATCAAGTCCCAACTAAGTTGCAAGAAATGACATCAAATGTTCATGATAACTTGATAAGCTAAATATATTGAAAATACGTTTCACTAAAAATGTTAACATTAAACAACACGGGATAACAAATGTTTTATGCGTATGACTTGATTATTGACATTCTACCATCAAAATTTGAATTCAGCACAAGAAACTGCAAACTTTTTTTAAAAATATGATCAAAAGGGCAATTTTATATATATATATATATATATATATATATATATATATATATATATATATATATATATATATAATTCTAGTTAACTTGGGGTTGAAAGTTCCACCGTTCCGTGAAAGAAAAAAAATTGGGACTGTGTTTATTAACATTCTGAATTTTTTTCTAGACGATTAAGTTTAATGTAGGTAATATTTCTATCGATTGAAATAATTAATACAAATTTCTAAAATAAATGTTTTTAAAGCCGACAGTTTATAAAAAAATATACGGAAGGAGTCTCTTCTACTCGAGTAGCACAGGGGCTCAAAATTCGATGGCACTTTTCATAACCGATTAAAAAGGCCCGTGGAACCAAATGTTTCATATATTTCATTTTATAATAATACAGTACCTTAGCATCATGGTAATATGTACTTCGAACCGTTTTCAAAAAGAAAAGGTAGCGATTTGTCCTGTGTTGATCAAAGTGTTTTTTTAATCCAATTTATCTACCAAATTTCCAGTCAGAACCTAAATAAACCGATGAAAAGCAATTATCATTGTAAATAACAAATGCGATAAGACACATGCACCTCGGCAGCCGCAATACAGCCAAAAACAGTAATTCTCTAGGATTCGCTGACGCGCCCAGCAGAGATAGCCATCAAACACTTTCCCGCCAAACGTGACGTCATTCTGGACATCTCTGTATCCACAAACTTACCCAGTAATTCAAATGGAAACTCAGATTCCTGCTAAATTGCTAAAGTATTTAATTTGGGCAGGATCGGCCTAGTGCCTTTCCTGGGATCCGTTTTAGTGCATGCCGACAAGCGTTAGCATGCATGCTGTCGATTTTTGGCACCTCAAAAATCCCCCGACTTCGACCGGTTTTCAACCCGCGAACTTGAAATCTGGAGAACGGGATGAAATCGGGAGAACGGATCCCTTACACCGTCAAAGTCGTCAGTTTGTGATGATCACCCGAACGGCTGGCTAATCAGCTACTCATTTAAATATTAGCTAATTTTCAAGAAAAACTATGTGGATCATCATTAACCAATGAAGATTCGAAATATGTTTATGACAATTAACATAATTTAAGCAAAACTGCTGGAGGAAGCTTGTTAAGTTTCCCTTGGTCCATAAAGACTGTGTGTCAAGATGCTCCCTTGCCTTTTACCCAAATTTTTAACGTAGTCCATCATTTAAATGTCAGGTACACTCACAAAAAACAAACCTTCTAGGCATCTCCCAATTTTTTTTAAATTGCACTTACTAATTTCAACTTTTAATTTATCTGATATGATTTTTCTCTTTTTAGCATTGCCCAGAAACTTCAAGAGAAGACCTGGATGAAGAAAGAGAATGCCCATAAACGAAAATGAATGAGCTTAAAGTGTTTGGCAGATACGCAACATGTATGAAGGGAACTGATAAAGTTAATAATAGACACCTTTAAAATGTAATTGTCCTCTTTCATTTTTACAATATTGTTTGGGGGCCATAATAGTGGCACAACTCAAAAAATCAGGAGCTGAGATAAAAAAATTTGAAACTTTCACCTTGTATTGAAATGCATCATTCTTGTATTCACACTTCTGCCATTTGTTGGTGGAATACTGCACTGTTAGATATGCTGCTGGAAGGTAGACCAACATGTAGTTCTGGAGGGGGCATTGATTCAAAATTCAAATTTTTTGAGTTGTGCCACTATTGCAGACCACAAGCAATATATTTAATTTTGCCCAGAAAATATATGTTAAAGGTAAAATATTAAAATCACTTATGTTCCTAAAACAAAAATCTTCCTATTGATGGACTAAATTAAAATACATTTTTTTCTCATTTGAGATTTAATGAAGAAAATAAAAATTAATACTGAATTTATTTTAGGGTAATGAACTCTTTGGTTGAAGGAATGCAATCTTTCCCTGATTTTAATTTTGAAGTTTTAGTTAAGAAAACCCACAATGAAATAAAATTGGGGAAGGGGAGACACAACACTTTCTCTACAATAGTTAAAATCCAAACAGAAATGAAACATTTCTGATTGCATTTTGGTAAAAATATTTGGTTAATTTTACTTTTTACAACTTAGATCCATGAAAAGTTGAATGCAATTGAAATTTATTAGTCAAATGAAATAAAAACAATCACTGTTAGAGGTATTTCTCAAGCCTTTCATGAGAATTTGTTGAGAATATAAGCCAGATAGTACAACAAAACTTACTCAAATTTCGATATTTCAATATATCACTAAAAGGTTTTTCATGTGGAAATTATCAACAAAAACATTGATGTTTTAAATATGATAAAACAGGTGGTATTTTCTCATCCTATTTTTCCATTTTAAATATAGTTCTTAAATGAGTTATATTATTTTGTTTGGTCAAGGATAAATAAAATATTAAAAAATAATCTTTATTGAATGTAAAGAAATAAATAAAAATACAGGCCATCAACTTTTGCCATTCTTCCATTTATTCACTTACATTCATAAATCACCAAAGAAAATTGAGAACCTGGATATATAGAGATACATAATATGTAAACATTAGTTCTATGTATATTCTGCATTAAATCACTGCCATCTTAATTTTAATCCATATTCTATATTGACAAGGTACAAAATGCAGTTTAACGATACCACCATGTAAAAATCATCAAAAAAGATAACACGAATATAATTATTTAAAAAAAAGAGAAACAGAATAAAATGTTGGAAGATGGTTTTGGGCAATAACATTTTTATGCCTTTTAAGTAATTCTTTAACATACCTACACACATTCTGAATATTGAAGAAAATGCATTGCCTGCATCAAATTAACTATCTTTCAGTCAGTTAGTCAGTCTAAACATTTTTCATGATGCTAAATGCATTAAAAACCAGGACCAATGCACATATTTAAAAAGTTTTTAGATTTCGAGCAGGTTTCTGATTGTTAAATGTCTGCTCTAATCGTGATTAAAAACTAGCTCTAATAAACCGCAAAATTATTAAAAATTATTTATTTTATTAAGATATATTTCGATGTTCCCTGTTTTCATTTGTAAGTACCTAAGTCATTAACGTAAATAGTGAACATTTCACTCATATGGTGAACACCTGGCAGCCCCATGATAATTTTATAATTTGTTTAGAAAATATAGTTTTGGCTTTACAATAATATAGTTTGGTCAAGATTCTCTTCTTGATGTGTCAGATGTGGTTTCCTGTTAGTAAAATTTTGTTTTAACAATTATATCTGCACATCTTAAATTATCTACAACAGATATTAAACCAATTTATTCAGTTACATCAATTGTTTCCTTTTCACAAGAAACAATAAATATTGTTAAAATAAAAATAAAGTGAGACATCCTTTACAAACTCCCAAAATAACCATTAAGAAATATATCCGTCTAGGCTTCCACAACAGTGCTAGATGTCACCAGGCTCATGGCTTAGAGCAATTCACAAAAAATTAGTAACTTGATGTGAAGGAAACTGAATACAAAACACTGATGTTAATGTATCAATGTTTCTGGTCCAAAATATCGATGTTTTTTTGCCATCCTTAGGTGCGATACATCAACACATTTGGGTGCTGCAAGTGGTGGGGGATCAAGACATTATATTGGGCCTTAGGCATATGATAACTGGTTACCCTGCAGTATTATAAGCATTAGCAAGTATTATAACAAACATGACCAGTCTGATCATTTGTATCAAATAATGTAAAAAATCTCAGTAAATGTAAAAGGCAAATTACAGATGTTTTGTTCTCTTCTTCTGTATAGCAGTTTAAAGAGCGTGATGTATCTACCAATTGTCTATAAAAGATTTGAAGAAACAAAGGGATAAACATCAGTTTATATGAATGATTGCTCTGGCACATCTTCAGAAACATTCCTGTCTGCTTTCTGGGAAGATGCTTCATTTGGTGGGAAGTGTAGAAAAGAGAGAAAACACACTGCTCAACAGTGATTTTGCTACTCAGGAAAATGTAGTGCACCAACCCTAATTCGAGTGTGCGGCATTCAGATCTGAAATTCGTTTTTTTCTATCACGTTACGTTATTTTAAGATTACATTTTGTATCCATTTATTTGCATTGTCAAATGACAATGCAATAAAATATTAATATAATTGTCTTTTTGATGATTTGTTAGTCAGTTGTTTTAACAGTTCATCAATGAGGACTCTTTCTTCCTATTGTTGATTTTTCACTTTGAATGCTTTTATGTGATTTCAAGATACAACAAAAGTGACATTTTGTAAGCCAGTCCCTGGTAAAACGGAATTGTAAGTAAATACTAAAATAACTAATTAACCTCTTCTTGTAAATTATTTAATGCACCTACATGCCAAGATTCAATTGACACAAAAGGAAATTTGAAGCTTGTTGCTCTCGTTTAATTACAGAATTTAACTGTAATCATTGTCAGAGAAATGATTTAATTAATGGGGAAAACAACGTGAAGCACATGACCCTAGTTGCCCACAAAAGATTTTTCTTCCACCATTGCACACTGAACTTGGTCTCATGAAAACCTTTGTCAAGGCAATGAATCGTGATGGAAAAGGCTTTACATGTCTACAAGAAGTTCGGGACAATGGAAAGTGATGAAAAATTAAAGACAGGATTTTTTGGGGGGTAGAAATATGACAGTTGATGTGTCATAACATACACAACAAAACTTAATCCTTTAGAACTTAGAAGTTTGGACACATTTGTACTTGTGACAACCAAGTTTTGGGGAAATTATTGAGCAGAAGAACTCGTACATTACGTTATAGAACATATCAGAATATAGGTTGTCACATGTCTGTAAATTTACATTTTCTGCTTTTGCATCTTGAATATTTTTTCCACCAAATCTCATTTTAAAGTTTTTAAAATATAAATTAACATAATAATTAGCAAAAAACAACACACACACGCAACCAAATTTTTCAATTTATTTTAAGCCTTACCTTTACGGTATAGTAAACTGAATAAGAATTAGACTTCCATTCACAATGCTATAATTAAAAAATGGGGCATGCTAGAATAAATCTGACTTCATATATGGAATCAGAGCATTGATTTCAGTACGATACAGGTGAATTTTCCTCAGTAGCAGACAAAGTTGTTTTTTGTGAGCCAGTGTAATACAAATGTTTTTGTAACAAAGGCCATTAGCCAAAGGAGAGGCAATCATTTAGGGACAAACCAAAAATTTCTAGAATGTCATATGTTAAAAGTAACTGAATTTTGAATACTGTCTGATTTGCATTCATTTACCAAAAATAAGATGTATATATTATAGAATCAGGGTGTAATTATTAGATTAATGTTAATTTCATTAAAAAATGATTTTATTTTTCACCCACCAGTTGTCACACTGAACTCTCAACTTGGTCTGCTAATGAGGAAAATTAACCTGCATCATACTGCATAATTCATTTCTAGGAACAATTTTATTAGAATTTCAGTCAAACTGTTTTAACTTCAATGTAAATAGGATATTTTAATAGATTTTACATTTGTCACAGTAAAATAGAATTGCATTTAGGAAATAGAGAAGTGAGCAAGTTGTTTAGTAATTCCACAGCAAGAGGATTTGGCCATTACTATTTCAATCAATACTATGCTCTACATTTCCACGTCTTATCTTCTCTGTAGTCTCTCAAGGGAAATTGAAAACTACCATGAAGATTTGGCATTTGTGGCTCAAAAATTTTCAAAGATCTAAGAAATATGGAGTTAAATAAAATTTTGGGAATAAAAAAATGGTAATATCTTCCAACTATCATTGTGTCATATTTTCATTGAGAATTTAATTGTTTTTTCATTTAGGCACTTATGGACACATTAAATAACAAATTTCACATTATATATATTTTATTATTGTTATCACAGAAAATCTGAGAATCGGTACGTAACAAATCGGTTTTAGATGAACAAATAATTCATTAGAATAAATTAAAATACCAATACTCGAGACGTCCATGATGATCACTACGTATCATTCGCAGGCAACACTTCACACAAACCTGTTCTTCAAAACTTCACAGTATCTAAAATCACTACATTCAACTATAAAGAAACTATTTCTTCCTTAACTGAATCATTTGTTAGAGTCTTTAAATGTTCTGGGAGACTTTCAATTCGATGTTTTGTAGCTTTCATTGAAACACCTTCAGGAAGATTCCGCTGGATGTATTCTAGGAATGTGTCAGCAGTAGAACCTGTTAAATTGTGAAACTCCATGTGCCGAAAATAAGTTCGGACCTCGTACTGAACTCTGTGTTTCTTATAAATATGAACAGACTTCAGAAGAGTCAGGCGATGATGATGTGCTTTCCGAGGAGCCCAACTGAAAAACAAGGAAAATTAAAATACAAATCTTAAGGGTGGTTTCACTAAAAGAAATGAAATCAACTCTCACCATTCACCAACTCGTATGCCCAATTCTTTGGCAGCTGTCGTGGCAAACCATGAATAGCTTTTTAACACGGCTGGATCAATTCCTCGGACTTCCACATTCAGCTTCCGAAACAAAATATCAGGCTCATCGTCCTATGAAGACATTATTACAAGACAAGTCAGAAAATTCAACTTTGTCAAAACAACTCTCAATCACAATAATATACCTGGTGGGCTGTTGTGTTAGCAACCGTACTAGAATGTCTCAACAGTAATTGATAGATTACCGGATTTGTGTTAGGTCGAAACAACCATCTGTTTATTGCACCCTAGAAAGAAGGAAATATTTTTATTGAAATGCTATTTTAAATTTCTTTCGGGGTAACTTTCTCATAACGTACTAACTCACCCGTATCAAACCAGGTGCCGTCATATTTGCAAAATATAAAGATATGGCTGAGTAAACAACTTCAGAAGTAGACCTTCAATAACATTTACAGATACACTAAATTATTGTTTCTATCATTGTTTTAGCAGACACCGAAATCCTACCATCGATTTCCTTTTACGTTCGCTTCACGTCCACGACGGTCAAAGCAAACTATAAATACAAAGAGTATGTATACTTGGGTTTTCTAACGAGGTACCTGAGGGAATCGGAGTGAATTATCTTGACGGTGGAATCAGATGTCCAGCTTCTACGTTCTTGCGAATATCAAAGCGCTTCACTATCGTGCGACGGTAGCGCTCCCGGTGGTTTTCTACGTGCAAAAACCCGCCAAATTCGAATTTCAGATATACCCGCCAAATACGAATTACTGAAAGCAGCTGGGGATATTTGAAAGAGAATATAATAATAATGCAGATTGTTTGTTAAAAATTAAATTTAAATAATTGGTTTGTTTATGATTTACAATCTTTAAAATGTTTTACATTTTAGCAAAGTTAATGAAAAAAGTCAAAGTCAAAAATTAAATAAAACAATCCATTAATTTTTTTATATAGATAACCAAAGAAACTTTTGGAGTCAGCATTTGTCTATTCCACATTTTATTGTTCAGGACCTGGACAAAAGAAAAAACAGTGATTTATAAAATTTGTTATATATTTAAAACTGCAATCATACACTTCAATACACATCCTCTATAAAATACACAATTACAATCACACTATGTGTTTACTATCATTATAAAAAAACTCAAATTTCACGATACAACACAGCCACTGCAAGGCAACTCCCTGGTCAGGAGTAATATTTGGGGGTTCACTCTCAATAATATGCTCTCACTCCTAGTTCAATAACAGAAAAAAGGAATTACTTAAAAGGAGTTCTTTTAGCTTTCCCAGAGAAAGGGCGCGTCAACAGCTTAGGTCATTAGTCCCGTATGCATTTTTTCCCTTGGGAGATGGCGGTGATCTTCCTCCGTTGAATGGTGAGATTCGGCGCCGACCTACCGTAGACTAGCGGGGTTTACCCCTAACCAAGACTCTCCCACCAGCAGGGCACCGCCCCAGCCGGGACAAGCTCTAAGCTCCCGACCGGTCTCCCGGAATATGTGGCAGGGTAGTGCATTTTAGTGTAAGTGTGTGTAAGGGGTGTCGATAGGACAAGGAAGAGGAAGGAAAGAACGCGCGCGGTCCGTAGCCCGTTTGTTAGGGTAATGCTCCGGCATTCACCTGGTGTTGATAGGCGAAACCACAGAAAACTACTGATCAGAGCAGCCGGCCTCTGAAATTATCCTCCAGATAGCGACCGAATTCGACCTAGCTGAAAAGCAAGTGTTGAAAATCTTGCCGCCGTCAGGACTCGAACCTAGAGGCGCTGCAGTGACATCAGTTGATGGACAGAGCTACCGTTCCCGGTCGAGGGAACTGTGGAAATCATGACACCCAGGAGGGACCGCACTCCTCGGTAGTGTGGGACTCATACCCAACTAAAACCGCTAAACCCTTTACCAGTTGAGACCCTACACAAATACAGAAACTCATAACAGTGACCCATACAGAAACTTAAGTTGCACATTAATACAAACACAATTTTTACTTCCTTGCACATTCAATGCACACCTCCGTTCCAAGTGACCACAAGTTAACGCATACATTTTCATCACAAATGTTTTCAGTCAAGCATCAATACACTGGGCCTGCACTTCAGTCAAGCATCAATACACACAAGCCATCAATATAACAGGCTACATATTTACACTTAACAAAAATTTATCACATGCACATTGAGTATCATATCACTTGCACATTGAATGGACCGCAACATTATACCTCCGTTCCAAGTGACCACAGTTTTTAATGAAGTCTAACATACACCGTATCTAAATATGACCATGAATTCTGTCTATCTCACAGAAGTTTTTAATTAAGCACCACATTCCCCATATCGTAACATTTGTCCCTTGTCATTATGATTTCCGGCAATCTCACAGCAAAAGATTTTAATGAAGCACCACATACATTGTATATTAATACCCTCTACATGATTATGAATTCTGGCTAAGAGAATGGTTTGTCGACACGACCACCGTAAAAATTGCTACACCACAGTGCAGCACAGTACGGATCACGTTTAGCGGCCATGATAGAACATGAGCAGCACCAGAACTCGATGTGCAACGACACTGTACACACGAGGGTAGCAGTCAGTGGACTGGGAGCTGGATATCCTATGGAATATGGCACGGCTTTTCACGACTTTCTCGGTCGTGACGCTAGAGTCTCTTGATATGCAGCGCTGCTTGATAGATCACGATCGTGTGTCATCATGCGGCAAGACCAAGAAAGACCCAAAAAATCGTGCCGAATTCCATCTTGGAGATACTACCCACAGCTGCCACGTTAGAAAAAAACAAGTATAGTTACTTCTAAAAATTGTTGGTATTGAAGCTCCCATGGAGCTAGGAAGGAGTATTCAGAGCTCCATGGAAGCTCCCAATAAGATGATTGACTATGTCTCCTTCAGGGCTGGAAATCTACGCGTTTGATCTCGCGACTAGCGTTAGCCCTGCATTAGTGCTGCGCTCAGACGGGGAATGTGTGACAATTAAACTAAGCGGGTGTAGGGGGATGACGTAACACAATCGACTAATTAGTTGCGTTCCATATGCTGCGCGGTATTTTTGGACGTACTGTTTTGTGTAGATTTACAATTGACGGGTTGGCTGGAAGAAGAGGGTAAATCGAATTATGGCGTTTATCTGTAAAATATTTCACAACGTTCTTTAGATGACTTTCTACCACCTCTCCAGATATGACTGCGCATACCCCAATAGCGTTTGGATTACTTTTGGCATTTGAGAGACTTTTGAAATACTGAATTGCCCCCTTTTTCGTAACATCGTTACCGCTACGATCTTGCATTATTTCGTTTTCCGGGCAGGATAGCTGGTTCTGGTGGAAGATCTGTATTTGTCCGATATATCTGATTTTTCATCGGATAGTTTCTTCGGTGAAATTAAGCCTCGTGATACATCTTCAGGCGCTTATTTACGTAGTGTAAATAACAAAAAAGGAAAATTTTACCCAAAATTAGAAAACAATTATTCAAGAATCTTAATTAATCTGGACGAAAATGCAAATTAGTCTGTATTTCTGAAATTAATAATACATGCAGATATTAATGGAAGGAAACATATGTATTTCAAAATTAGCGTATTCTATGTAATAAGGGCAGAATTCAACACTTTTCAAATTAATGTAAATCCACATATTGAGCATTTTAGTACATTTTGTGTTCTTAATAAGTTACTATAATGATTTTTCGTGTGATATGTACATATTTTATGCGGGAAATATTGCTTGTTCACAGTTTTTCTCGAGTATCTCAAAAGTATTTTCTAAATTACGCTCTTCTTCCAGCCAACCCCTCCATTTGTATTAGAATTCTGAAGGAAATTAGGATACCCTGCCTCGGAGGTGACTCAGGAGGACAAATAGTTCAATAAAATAAGGGGACACAGATTTATTAAAGTTAAATCATAAAAAAAATCATTTTTACTTTCTCGCTCTTAGTGCGGAATCAGGGAGGGGTGTTCTTTGCATCGTATCAGACTTCAGCCAATGGGCTCCAGGCACCAGTTTGCGCCTCAATATTAGCGGGAATTTTAAATGCAATGTTACCAAGACGATCATCATCTTGTTACAAGTCATTTAACCAGATATATGAAGCATTTTGTTTAATATTGTGATTTTATTATAATTATGCTATTAGTGTGTCACTTTATGCCTCTTTCAAAACGTTTCTTGACACTTCTAGCTCTCCATGAAACGTGGCTGCGGTTCTCCATGATGTCAATAGTTTGAATGGTCTGCTCCGGGGAGAGAGCTCTTCCGTTTTGTTTTTCCAGTGGGTTATTTGATATTTCTTTCGCGGCCGCCCTATGATTGTCTCATTTTTGGGCGCCCGCGTGGTTTTGATAATGTCACAGTTTTGTTTTGGCTTTTAGCTGCTCCCTTTGGGTTGGTGTTGTCATTTCCCGTTTCGTACACGCTAACGTCTTCTTTTTTTCTTTATGTTTATTTATTTACTTTGCTTATACATTTATAGGTGTCTGTATTTAGAATGGCATTTACTTCTACAATAATCATTTTCCTTATACTCTGTTTCTCTCATGTTAGGAAAATATATACACTAACATTTAAGCTTAGATTGTTAGGGTTTACAAAGTTTGAGAAAATATATACTTTAGAACTTGGAATACTACTATTTTACAATGTTTGAAAGAAAAATATATGTACACTAATTAGAACACTACAATTTCACATTAGCATACTGATGGGTGGCAAACAATATACATTTGATACATATTATATGCAATACAATGTATGTAATAGTGGAATACAGTAGAACGCTCAATATCTACAGAGGCTGTTCCTTACCTGCGGCGCATTTGCTGTGGGAGGAGCTGGAACATTGGAATGTGTTTCTTGTGTAGGGGTTTTTCATGGAGGTTTCAGGAAGATAATGACGGAGGGGAGTTTTTAGATTTGTGTCGTGTTGGTTTGGTGTAATATTGAAGGTATGGGAGAAAGAGGGGATGTGTGTTTGTGTCAGTGAAGATGGCTTGGATTCTTTCCGTGGCAATTGTGTGGATAGTGGATGTAATTGTTTTGGTATTATGTGTGAGTAGTGTATTAGCGTAGACTTCATCAGGGGGCGGTTTTAGGGCTGTTTTGATAAAATAGTTTTCGCCCAGACTTCGCATGCGTAAAGCCCTGCGCTTCTGATGCAAGTGAGGTAGAGATGAATTTTTGTTGTGCTTTCAGTGAGTGGCTTCTGAGTAGTGGTAGTAAGGAGGTGATTCGCCACGTCATCTTTTTTCGGGCTTCTTTGATATGGTGTTTCCAGATGAGCCTTCGGTCAAAGATTACTCCTAGGTATGTTATGGTGTTTTGCCACGAAATAGTGTGGGCATCTAGGCGGATGTGAGCGACTGTGTGCGTGTTGTGTTTGAGTTTGTGTGTGAATATTATGGCCTGGCATTTCTGTGCATTCAGCTTGAGGCCGTTTTCTGCACTCCAGTTCGAAAGAGCGATTGCGGCACGCTGAAGTCTATTTATGGCAAGGTTTATCCGGCTGTCTTTTACTGCATATGCTAGGTCGTCGTCATATATGAATTCTGTTACTCCCGCAATGGTAGGCGCATCATTCAGGAAGAGAGAAAATAGAAATGGCGAGAGAACGGCGCCCTGGGGGACGCCGGCTTCAATGGGTCGGGCTGAAGAAGTGAATAACTGGTATTTAACTGAAAAGTGGCGATGAGATAGATAGCTAGTGATTAGGTTGAGTACGTGAGTGGGAATGTAAGGGCGTAGTTTGTGGAGGAGTAGTGGGTGATGGACTGTGTCAAATGCGAAAGAAAAGTCAAAGAAAAGAGCAGGGAGAGAACAGTGGCGATTGAGAGTTGAGGAGGCGAGGCGGAGCGCCTGCATCGCAGAGGAGCGTTTTTTGCGGAAACCGAATTGCGTCTCCTAATAAGTGCCCTTCATCTCGAGGTCCCGTTATATTCTCTTGAGAATTATTTTTTCCAGGAGCTTTCCGAGAATCGGCAGAAGAGATATAGGCCGGTAATTATCCGGAAGACGCGAGTTTTTATTCGGTTTCGCCAGCAGTATTACGGTGGCCGCTTTCCAGATGGAGGGAAAGTATTGCACGGAAATGCAGGCAGTGTAAATTAGTGATAGGAAATGAGCGGCCCTGAGGGGTAGATGCTTGAGCATTTCACCTGAGAGGTTGTCCGGGCCACCCGATTTCTTGTGATGTTTTAGTGAGGTCGCGTACCTCATCCGCTTTGATGTACCAGTCGGACCTGTAATTTCAGTTGGAAGTGAAGGATCGAAGTGAATTTCAGCGGCAGTGGCTAGTAGCTGCAGCGGGTTTGCTTTATGGTTGGGGGCGGTATCGTTTTCAAAGTGAATCGGCGAAAATTTCTGCTTTGATAGCTGGATCGTATGGTGGGAGTCCATTCGGGCGTTCCAGAACATTATTGTTAAATTTGGAAATTTAAGTGCCTACAGTTCACTGTGTTTTGTGATGTGGAAGGCCAGTGACCATCAATCCTAGAGATAATCTGAAGAAAACACATCCATTATTTATAAGGTTTATTTAATAATTAGGCTTGTGTGGTACCATATGAATAATATTTTTAACCTTAATACTTCTTAAAGGTAATACTTTACAGTTGAACTGTGATCTCATGGCCATGAGAAGAATTTTGAAAACCTGAAGTTTTTGTTAGTAACAGCTAAGTTTTGCCTCCAGTGTGATCTGAAAAAATTCATGTTTTATGCAACAATTTTCTCATTTCAAAACAGGTTTTGTTACAATATAAAGAACCACTTGTCCTACCGGATTCTTCTATCAAATCCGGCATCTACATCAGAATTTAGGACTTTTTGACACCTCATTCCTCTGTAACTTCAGATTTGATGTTTCTGGTCAATTTGAAATATTTTCAAGCTATATTCTGAGCAGCACCTACAATTAACGCAGACCTCACAGGGTTCGCTAGCATCACACAGGTGTCAAGAGGGTCGCATACCCTGCAGGCGCTACCCTTACGTATTCTTTGGCAAAGGGTTCAAATTATCGATCCATTCTCACTGTTTAACCCCCTCCCTTCATGTTGTTTCTCCTTCACCAACCTATATAAAGCGTGCGCTTTTTCGCGCACAGGAGCTCCTCATTCTCTTGTTATTTCAGCTGCGTCCAGTGGCGTAGCTGTTAATTCTTCTCATAGAGCCCAGCTCCTTCAAGTCGTTATGTATATCAAATCTGTATATAGTATTTATTTGTAAATGAGTGTTTTTAATTTTTTCCTTGCCGAGATAGTATGTTAGTTTACTTACAATAGATCGAATCAAATTATAGAACTAAAAATAATATTGTTTCTCATTTCACGTCAGTAAAGCCCTGAGCCATGATTTGTTGTTTTTTTGTTGGTTCCCTTTTAGACCAAACAGTGTGTTAATGAAATTGGGTGCATAGGGTATTTAATGTGTTGATTTGGACTTGGAAATGAACTCTTACTTTAAATATTAATGATTTACTAATGTTGTATTGTTTACAGCTCATTTTACTACATATGTGTATTTATGTATGTCGCTGACCTCTGATTGGTGTGGAGGTGCGGCTAATTCACTACTTATTTACCATAGATAATGTTGTTAATGTTGCAGTTCCTGCCATAAGTAGACGGCGCCGGCGCTTTTGGCAATTTATGGAAAGGTGCTCCGCTGGTATAAGTCGGCGCTTGACCGCATTCAGCGCAGGAGACTACGTAAAGGCGTTTGCTTAGCCCGTGCGGTAGCTCGAACCGCGGCCCTTGTTGCAACGTCACGGCCCCGCAGCCGGCAGAGGTCGGCTGGGCTGCAGCTGTCACCGGCACGGCGGTGGGGTCACGTGCTGACCTTGTATGCGGCACGCTGATCGCTCGTGTCTAAGACAATTTTGTTCAGCGAGCAGCAGGCGGGCGCTCATGTACCGCCCACTCTCGCTTATGCACGTAAACTTGCTGCATTCCTATGTTGTATAGTTACAGAAAAGGTGTCAGAAAGTATTTCAAGAATTTTGGTATTATCCTCCTACGAAAGTTGGTTCCATGGCTCATGCGTAGTTCTGTTTCTTACGAATGTTATTGGAGAAAAGAAGGCTAAATACGGCTTCTTTGGCAAATTTGTTATATACGTTCTATCTACCTCGTCCTAAAGTGGGCATTCAAAGGTAGATTATAAGACAGTATTTCTGTATGTGCTAGCGCGATGTTGTAGATGCGCTACTAAGTTAGTGTTCTGCTTTCTGTTACAGGTTTATGTTTCGATTTTCCTTCCTCGCCTAAAGTGGGTTCTTTCAAGGGGTCGACTGAGAATGCATTAATTCTGTATGTCGGCGCATTTTTACGAGCCTTTGTTTATGTGAGACGGCCTCGACCGTCCCCTTCATTCTTGTAAGTGTAATTCTGCTTTATTTTTCCACAGCTGCTTTGCAACCTGCGCATCAGGAAACATATATGTAAATTGTTTATCTAATAAATGTGTTATATTGAAGAGATTGTTGATTGTCATATCTCCTGATTTGAGATCCTATAAAGTTGTGATACCTTTTCATTAAAAACCTAGTGCATCCATTTAATTCAGAAGTGTGACGACAATCTTCACAATTTCGATAACCCAAAGCTTTTGTGTTAGCTTTATAATTATCCTTAGGCAAATGCATGGTCAGTTCTTCCATATTGCATAGCGAAAATTAATGTTATCAATGTGCTGTTTTCCAACAGCTGGCGACCGTATTAAATAAATTGTCATTAAATAAAGTCAGCCAAGTTGATATTAACACAAAACGGCGACCGTGACAGGACTAAAGGATCCAACTTTGTAAGAACAATCAATAACTTGTATTACTAATTTGTATTTTTCTTTCAGCTTAAAGTTTAATTTGTTCACAGCTGATTTTGTTCTACGTTGTAACAGTTTCACGAGTTCACCTCGTGTTTGTCTTTAATTTATTTGTCTTCTGGGTTACTCTTGTAACACCTTTTCTTTGTTATTTGCTTCCAGTTCACATACTCAGCATGTCCCCAACTCCGAACCTCCTGCTGGGAAGTCGTGAACCTCGGAGATGACAAGCTTTGGAAGCTTCACCCCCTCCCCTTCGTATTGACCCAGCTGCGGAAGAGGAGTTACTATAGGGACGCCTCACCACCTTTGAAAATTTCCTCAACACCGGCGGTAGCGTGCACGAGAATCCGCATAGGTTCAGGCAGAATCCAGATTTCGCAGAGTTCGCGTAAATTCAACAAAAATTAGATGCATGCTTTGGTGCGGGAGGCCAGACGGCGAAAGGGCAGATTTCGAGAATAGATATTTCGCTGATAGCTGAAACCTCGCGAGGAAATTGCTTTAAGAGCATCGCAGCAAAGCCGTCTGTCTCAACGCAGCCGAAGTTTAGATTGCTCCGCCCGTAGTGAGCCAGTGGCCTCGACCACGGCCGGCCTCCGGCCTGCCGGCACAGAGTACTCCGATACGCACGTCAAATCCGTTCCGCCCGGAACAAGTGAGACAGGCATTTTCTGTAGACACCGCGTCCTCGCGTACGCCAGTGCCTAGTTCTGATGACGAATATGACGAGTACCGCCTTTCCAACGCCCGCGTATTCGGCATTCATTTGGGCCGCGCCTACGCGTTTTGAAAAATTCCTTCCATTTTCGGCAATGATTCCGAGAGTGGGAGCATTTTTTCTCTTTATTCGAAAGTTTAGTGCATAATTACCCCGACCTGCCAGAAATTGAAATGGCGCTTTCTGCAATCTTATCTTACTGGTAGCGCTGCAAAGCCCCAGTGCCGGCTTTACATCGCGGAAAGTTATGCCGAAAACGATTCGTGTTCTTAAAAATAGATATAGAAAACCCTAAGCTTCGCAAGCATAAATTAATTTCATCTTTATTTAATTACAATATGACTGCAGAAGATTCAGCTAGTCGTTTATTCGCGTTAGTTGACCACTTTTGTTTTTGCATGTATGCGGCGTAATGTTCGTGCTCTTAGGTTCAAAGAACCCGTGGAATATTGGGATTCTATCTAAATTTTTCTCATTACCTCAAGTTAGACGAATATGCACGCACTTAAAGAACTGAGAAGCGCATTCGGCACAAACACGCGCATTAACTCTTGATAATTTCATGCTCGTTCTTGGAGACTAGAGCCCGTGCCTTGCTAATGTAGCTGCCGATGGGAGAAGTAAAGAAAGACTGCGCCAAGTCAATACCTAAAAGCAGGAATTTCGTTTCTGATCGGAACGAAGTGTGTAACTTGTGCAAAGGTTCGCATAATCTGCAAAGTGTAAATTCATTTCTTGAAAAATCACCTTATGATAGATACACTCGTCAAAAAACCGGCTTTGCTTTGTGTGCCTGAAGTCCGGGCATGGCGTGTCGTGCGCAGCTAGGTCGTGTAGTCGTACCAGAAACTGACACCACTCACTTTTGCCAGAATTCGGGCCCGCGGATAAATGTGGAACAAACGGCAGTAGCGAAGACAGATACTCGAGGTCGCGGAGTGCGGGGCTGTAGCGCGCACGTGAATAACAACTTTGCCTCGAAGCCGCGCTGTCTACCGTCCGCGTATTAGTAAAGAACGCGGAAAATAAGCATTGGGAATTCAGGCCCTTCTTGACAACAGTAGCACGCATTCTCTAATCACTGAATCGGCCGTAAAGAAATTGAAGGTGCAATTGCCCTACTTCAATCTGCATTACCAAGTCGGCGGCACTGTTTCAAAATCTTTAAAATCAGTTCGCTTGTCAATGGCCTCCACTATTAGTAATTTTAACTAGCTTAAATGCGCATAGTAAAGAATAACTACATCTGACATTTCTCACTCTCTCGATCTCACTAATGTCAAAATTCCTAAAAATATGAAGCTTGCGGACCCTGAATATCACATTGCGGCTCCTGTTGATGTTTTGTTAGGCGCCGACGTGTTTTGAATTGTTTAGATCACGCAAGTAAAACTTCCGCGTACAAACTGCTTAAATTGACATTGAAAGAAACTGCATTCGGATACATTGTAGCCGGCACTATAAGAATTCTTCGTTAGCTCGATCTAGTCTTTGTAATTTTTGTAACGGAACAACAATTTTTGAAAGTTCTAGGAATCGGAAGAAATCCGCGACAGTGACTCGCGTTCGAATGAAAATGATTTTTGTGAGAATATGTTCTAATTCCTTTTCTCGTGATTCCGATGGAAGGTTTATCGTGAGTTATCCGCTCTTAGAGCATGAATTCGGCATCACCGCTTTCACGTAAAGCGCCGCTAACAGATTCTTTGCAATAGAAGCTAGATTTCAGAATAATGCGGAATTGAAAGAACAGTATTTCGAGTTCATGCGTAGAATATATCTTCGTTTGGATCATATGGAACTTGCAAATGATCAATTTTCCACGATGTGGCAGGTGAACTGTGATCCACCATCCTGTATTTAAGATGAAAAATAAGAATTGTTTTGACAGGTCCTTTGTAATCGACCGGGCATTTTGTATAAATAATTTAATGCCCACGGGCCCAGTGAACAACGGATTTGTTCTCTTTATTAATAAATTTCCCTTCCGAAACTGGCATTTGCGCGGACATAGAGAATTTTATCGTCAAGTATTGATCTCCCCGAGCAAAGGGCCTTCAGCGCATTTTGTGGCGCTTCGACAAAACTACTCCGCCGCAGGCGCTACCAGTTAAACAGTAACTTATGGTCTTACTAGCTCTGCCTTTCTTGCCACGCGTTCTCTGTTGCAACTCGCCGTGGAAAATGAAAAGGAATGTCCGCTTGCTTCTCGCCTAATAAAAAACAACTTCTATGTAGATGATTTAGTATTCAGCTGTTCTGATGAGAATTTCAAGTTGATGCTCTTGCAGAATTGATTCAACTATTAAATGGCATGCTTCCCGCTCGCTAAATGGCGGTCAAATTCTCGCCAAGCTCTTGGTAACAAAGTTTCAATGTCCGTTGGACCTGTTCAACTTACGGACAAAGAAGTTACGAAAACCTTAGGCCTTTGTGGGATTCGGAAACCGATAAATTAATTTTTACTACACCCAGATCTAATTCCGGTCACCAAACGCTCGATTCTCTCAGAAATTTGTAAGCTATTTGATCACCCAGGCTTGCTAAGCCCTTGCATAATTCAGGCTAAGGTGTTAATGCAACAATTGTAGAAGCTTAGAATGGGTTGGGATGATCCAGGTGCCAGCGCTGACCTTATAACCCAAACTGGTCCAATTTTTCAATAATCTTTTGCTTTGAATAATCTCGCTATGAAAGACATGTGCCCGTGCTGGGCGACTCGCTGGAACTTCATGTTTTCACGGCGCAAGCTCTTCCGCCTATGCGGCAGCAGTTTATTTAGTTACAAACAATGCCTCTCATTTGATCGCTTCGAAAACTAGGGTCGCTCCGGCAAAAGCAGTAACAATTCCTGGGCTCGGCTGCGCGCTACTCGGTGCGACGCTCGCCGACAAAATTATTAAAATTAACCGTTCATTGCCATTCGGACGTGGTAGTCCGATGCTCAGGTCGTATCCACTGGCATCAAAGCCACCTGCCAACTGGATCCTTATGTGGCGAATCAGTCACCAAAGATTCATAAATTAACTAAAAACTTTAAATGGCTTCATGTGCCGACCAAAGAAAATCCGCGACACTTAGCTTCGAGGCATGGCCCTAAAAAATTAATAAACAATTTTTGTGGTGGCATATTCAGAGTTTTTGCTATTACCTCATCAGTAGCCTCCACAGCCCGTGATAGATCCTTCGGTCTCGCGTTGGTTCATGCTCGCCGTTAATGCTCCGCACCGCCCAATTCTTTATTAACAAAGTACTCAGACTACAACAAACTTCTACAGTAGTCGGGTGGATCTTGCGATTTGTCAGCTAATTGCCGGCAAAGTCGAAAAAGAAAGTACGGAGCAGGGGAAGTTCTTACGGCTCGGAAATAAATGCAGCCAGAAATTAGAATTTTGGGAAATGTTTGCAATCTAGATGCTTTCCTCTTGAAATTAAACTATTAATTGACAAACAACATCTTTCTCGAAAAGCCCCTTAACCTGTCTCAATCCATTCTTAGATGAAGATGGATTATTAAAATCAGGAGGCCGACTGCAATTTTCTGGTTGGAGTTTGACCAAACACCCTATTATTCTTCCATTTTAATCACTTTGTCACTAAGCTGATTCCCATTAAACATGCTCATGAAAAATTCCATTGGGCCACAGCCTTACAACGCTTTCTCTTTTACGCTCTAGGTTCTGGCCTCTTAAGGGGCTCCGTTCTGTTAAGGAGTCGTCCGTAAATGTATAATTTGTTTCAAAGCCAGTCCTGTGCCTGCCGGGCAGATTATGGCTCCGCTTCCATCATCACGCGTTGAAGCATCTTTGCCATTTCTCCATACAGGTCTGAATTATGCCGGCCCATTTCTTTGCTCAACATCCTCTAATAAGCATACTGAGGAAGCCTATATCTTGATTCTCCTTGTATGGCTGCTCGTGCCGTTCATCTCGAGCACGTTGTGTCTGCAACTTCTGATGCATTTTAGTAAGCGCTCCGGCGTTTCATTGCCAGGCACGGAAACCGGAAAAGCGTCTTATACAGTGATAATGCTGAAACCTTTAAGGGGCGCAGAGGAAAATGGCAGAGTGGATGGGGAAGGAAGATGAAAGGTGTTCCTCAGAATGAGTTAATTTTTAATAAATAATAGGATAGAATGGAAATATATTCCTCCTACGCTCCACATCATGGGGTGTGTAGGAGCGTATGGTCCAAGAATGTCAAATCTTTATTATATAAGTCATTAAATGAAAGTTCTATCTCCTTGAAAAATTTTCTACTCTCTACTAATGAAATGAGAGCAATTCTTAATTCAAAACCTTGTGCTCTATGTCAGATGATGCTGACTCAATGAAACCCTTACTCCTCTCTACTTTTACTAGACAGACGGCTCAGCACCTTGGCTTACTTACCTCCCCGCCTACCATTACTAAATCTTTGAATGTATTCCAGGCTATACAGGCACAAGGTCCCTGTTCTGGAAGCGGTGGAGTGCTGAATATCTAAACCAGCTGCAGACCAGGGCCAAGTGGCGCACCAGCAGCCCGGACCTGAAGGTGGGACAGCTAGTCATTTGGCGAGAGTGGAAGACCTCCACACCTCTCATCTGGCCTCTGGGAAAGTGCTGGAGATCCTTCCCGGACGCGACTATCGAGTTCGGATAGTCCAAACTGAAAACTTCGCAGGGTGTAATCCGCTCGCACGCGCGAGATCTGCCCTCTTCCCTTCGCTGAGGACGCCGATAACCTGTGGCAAGTTTGCATCTCCCTCTACGCGTAGTTTCCTCAATAGAGGTTGGTAGGCGCATTCCACAGTAACATTAAGCACTCTGTTCTGCTCCAGATTCCCCAGCATGTTAAATTTGGAAATTTAAAGGTGCCTGCAGTTCACTGTGTTTTGTGATGTAAGGCCTTCAGTAGGCCATCAATCATCCTGAAGACCATCTGAGAAGAAAACACATCCATTATTTATAAGGTTGTTATATATAATTAGGCTTAGTATGGTACCATATGAATAATATTTTTAACCTTAATACTTCTTAAGAGTAATACTTTACAGTTGAACTGTGATCTCATGGCCATGAGAAGGTTTGAAAACCTGAGATTTTGTGCGTGTAACAGCTAAGTTTTTTGCCTCAGTGTGATCTGAGAAAAGAAATTCATGTTTTATATGTTTTCTCATTTCAAAACAGGTTTTTGTTTATTATAAGAGAACCGCTTGTCTACCGGATTCTTCTATCAAATCCATCTACATCAAATTTAGGACTTTTTGACACCTCATTCACCTCTGTAGCTTCAGATTTGATGTTTTCTAGTCAATTTGAAATATTTTTCAAGCTATATTCTGAGCAGCACCTACAGTGCTTGCAGACACTCCCCAGAGGTTCGCTAGCATCACTGCAGGTGTCAAGAGGGTCGCATACCCTGCAGGCGCTACTGCCACGTATTCTTTGGCAAAGAGGTTCCAAATTATCGATCCATTCTCCCCACTGTTGTAACCTCATGTGGCTGTTTCTCATTCACCCAACTATATAGAAAGCGTGCTTTCGCGCACAGGGCGCTCTCATTCTCTTGTTATTTCAGCTGCGTCCAGTGGCGTAGCTTTGTTAATTCTTCTCATAGAGCCAGCCCCTTTCCCAGAGTCGTTATGTATATCAAATCTGTATATAGTATTTGTTGTAAATAGTGTTTTTAATTTTTTCCTTGCCGAGATATTATGTTAGTTTACTTACAATAGATCAGATCAAATTATGAAGACTAAAATAATATTGTTTCTCATTTCGTCAGTAGATCCTTAGCCATTGTTGTTGTTTTTTTGTTGGTTCCTTTGAACCAAACAATGTAGTTAATGAAATTGAGTGCATAAAGGTATTTAATGTGTTGATTTGGACTTGAAATGGAACTCTTACTTTGAAATGTTAATGATTTACTAATGTTTATGTTGTTTTGCAGCTCGTTTACTACATATGTTATGTTTATGTATGTCGCTGACCTCTGATTGGTGTGGAGGTGGCTAATGTTCACTGCGCATTTACTTATGAATGTTGTTAATGTTGCAGTTCCTGCCATAAGTAAGACAGCATGGCCGCTTTTGGCAATTTATGGAAAGGTGCTCCCGCTGAGTATAAGTCGGCGCTTGGCCGCATTCGGCGCACGGGAGACTACGTAAAGGCGTTTGCTTGGCCCGTGCGGTAGCTCGAACCGCGGCCCTTGTTGCAACGTCACGGCCCCGCAGCCGGCAGAGAGGTCGGCTGGGCTACAGCTGTCACCGGCACGCAGCGGTGGGGTCACGTGCTGACCTTGTATGCGGCACGCTGATCGGCGCTCGTGTCTAGGAACAGTTTTGTTCAGCGAGCAGCGGGCGGGCGCTCATGCTACCGCCCCTCGCTATGCGTAAACTTGCTGCATTCCTATGTTGTATGGTTACGAAGGTATAGTAAGAAATCCTTTTCCCAAATTTTGGTATTATGCATCCTACGAAAGTTGGTTCCATGGCTCATGCGTAGTTCTGTTTCTTACGAATGTTATTGGAGAAAAGAGGCCTAAATACGGCTTTTGCAAATTTGTTTATATACGTTTCTATCTACCTCGTCCTAAAGTGGGCATTCAAAGGTAGATTATAAGACAGTATTTCTGTATGTGCTAGCGCGATGTTGTAGATGCGCTACTCAGTTGGTATTCACCTTTCTGTTACAAGGTTTATGTTTCAATTTTCAGCTTCCTCGCCTAAAGTGGGTTCTTTCAAGGGGTCGGACTGAAATCATTAATTCTGTATGTCGGCGCTTTTTTACGAGCCTTTGTTTATGTGAGACGGCCTCGACCGTCCTTCATTCTTGCTTGTAAATTGTAATTCTGCTTTTTTTTCCGAGCTGCTTTGCAACCTGCGCATCAGGAAAAACTAATATATGTAAAATTGTTTATCTAATAAATGTGTTATATTGAAAGTTATTTGATTGTCATATCTCCTGATTTGAGATCCTATAAAGTTGTGATACCTTTTCATTAAAAACCTGGTGCGTCCATTTGAAAAGTTCAAGTGTGACGACAATCTTCTGAATTTCGATAGCTTAGAAGCTTTTGTGTTAGCTTTGCATAATTATCTCCTTAGGCAAATGCATGGTCAGTTCGCTACATATTACGTAGCGAAAATTAATGTTATCAATGTGCTGTTTTCAACAGCTGGCGACCGTATTAAATAAATTGTCATTAAATAAGAGGTCAGCCAAGTTTGATATTTAACAGTTATAGCTGGGGTTTTCTTTCGGAGGGTCCGCTGTAGCTGCCATAGGTCTTCAGCATTGTTTATTTGCGAGTTTTTAACATACTCTTCCCACCTCGCAGACCTATGCTCCCGCAGAAGCCTGGAGGTTTTCCGCCGTGTGCGTTGGTATGTGGCCTTGTCACGGGAGCGCTGGTAGATGTTTGCGCCTTTCTGCGTTCTTGAATAAGGCGGATTAGCTCAACAGGGGTTTGTGATGAAGAGTTGGCGGTATCAGGAAGCTTTTAGGTTGATTCATTAAAGGCTGATTTAATCTGATAATTTAGATGGTTTAATGCTCTGTCGATATCATGTGGAGTGAATAGAGATGGGTTTTGCAGAATTTTGTTTGTTAGTTTTGTTTGGTAAAGTTTCCAATCTGTTTTGGTTTGAAGTTTAGTAGATAGAGGCGCAGGGAAGATATCGTTGTGGAAAGCGAAGATAACAGGAAGGTGGTCTGAGGTTAGATCGTGAAGTGGTTTGGGAGTTGTGAGAGAAAAGGAGGGAGAATGAAGAACTATATCAAGGATATCTCCTTCGATGGTATTAGTGATGGGATTTGTTCTTAGGTGGGTTATGGATGTGGGAGGGGAAATGTTAAGCTGGTTGCTCCTGTTTAAATATTGCAGTAGGCGAGCGCCTGCCGAGTTTTCCGCTCGGCATCCCCAATCTGGATGCTTGGCGTTTATGTCGCCCGCTATTACTATCGGCGCCCCGAGCATTAGTAGCTCGTCAATGTCAGAAACAACGAGTGGTTCTTGAGGCCGCTTATAGGCGGCGGACACGATGGCAATAGGTCCGCGCGGCGTTCCGATTTCCACTGCTGTGGCCTCGATGTTGGCGAGAGGCGGAGTTCCTAGGAGTGTATGTGAGATGGTTCGTCTAACTGCAATTAAGGTGCCACCGCCGCGGTTTGGGCCAGAGCGATCATTCCTGTAAATGATGAAATTGCGTAGGGAAAAGTTGTCGCTCGGTAGAAGGTTACTTTTTTGTATTAAGATTAGGTGGGGGCAATAATCAGAGATGAACTGATATATTTCATCCTTCTTTTTATTTAGACCGGCGTTTGCATTCCAATGGACGATTTTTAAAAGGTTGTTTATGGGAAGGCCTGTTCAATTAAGGGGGCAAGCAGAGTAAGTTTTGTAAATAAGTCACCTGAGGTTTTTAAAACGGCGGACGGTTTTGGACGGCGTTTTTTACTAGAAGAATTAGGTTCTTAATTTCAGTGCCTTGTAAAAGTTTTATCAGTTCAAAGAGCTCGCCGAAACCGGAGGGGGAATTTGAAGACGACGTATTTGCTGTTTGTTGTTCTATTTGTCGGCCTGCCGTATCATCAGCAAATCCGGAGCCGAGAGCAGTGGGGACGACTTCTTCCGATCCGGGCAGGGTAGGAAAAGGGCCCCCTTGTGGGGCACCCTGGGAGAGCGTTTGCGCTGCGGCGGGGATTATGTTTCTACTTGGTGCTGTGAACGCATTTCTGCGGCGAGCGGCGTCTGCATCAGCGCGTTTCTGGCGCGCTCCCTGGAGTTGACGCGCCTCTTTGTACGCATGGAGTGCCGGGCATTCGCTGTAGCTGGCGACATGAGCCTCACCGCAGTTGGCGCACTTTGGATGGCCATTTCTGGGGCAGTCGTCGAAACTGTGGCCCTCGCCACAGTGTAGACACACTGGATTCCGCCGGCATCCGTTGTGGGAATGTCCCCACATTTGACATCTCTTGCAATGTGGCGTACGTTGAGCTCCTCTGTGCTCCTCCCATCTAATTAAGGTGTTAAGTAGGACAGGGATGTTTTTGATCCTAGTTATTTGGGAGACGTTAAACTCAACGAGATAAAGGCCAAGTGAGTCAAAGTACTTGTGCCCACTTTCAGTTAAGCGCGCCTGCTTCATTTCGGATATGTGGTAAGTTTCCCGTTTGCTTCGATTTCTTGTTTGATGATGTTTCGATCAGCTCCACCGTGAAGGCCTCTGATAACTAATCGGTGTCGGCGTTCTTCTGTTGCCCGGCGGAAGAAATATTGGGCGTGTCTGTTTAATAATTGCTTTTTTTCAGTTCTTTGATTACTGTGGTGTGATCTTTGATGCATTCTGGTTTCCAGGGGAAGAAGGCTAGGGTGACTGTCCCGTAGGATCTGCGTTAATTTGGGTTTTAGTAGATTTAAAATAGCGTGTATCGACTGGCATCTGTATACAGATCTCCTACAACTTCTCTGGGCCGGATCTCGGGGGCGAACTTGTTGCTGCGTCTGTGCGGCTGTTTGAGCGAAGTGGGAGTGAGGCACCTTGAGCGGGCATATTTTGGGGCGCGGTAATTGGGGCACCGTGGGCCTTTGGGTGATTTGAGGAGGCGAGTTTGGGGTACGCGCGAGGTTGCGTCTCTTGGTGTTAATATTTGGTAGCGGTTACTTAATGGTAACGCATGTTTGAGTGGCGCCAGGCCTGGGTTTGTGGTGCCTGCTTAGGGCACTAAAGTTTGCCTACAATTTCCATCCTGGGCACGTTCCTCCTCCGTCAGAACAATTGCAGAGGCTGCTCTTCCTTAGACCGTTTGGGTTTTATGCGTCCATTTCGGTTGAGTTACTTTGGTCGCCCATATTACTGGGGTGGTTTCGGCGGAGCTCATTTGACAGAAAGGTCACTGATGGCTGAGGGACGCGTCCGACTGGCTTGTGGGTGAAGTGGGGTTGTTGGGCGGAAAGAGTGACACCGCAGTTTGCGTGCAATTCCATTTAACTTAGAACAGACTCCCACTTTGGTTTTACAGCTCATAGTGGGTTGAGTTGCACTATGTTGACTGCGTGCTGCCAGCGCTTCAGCCATCCTGGATTCGCTAATTTCGTCTAAAAGAGCCGGATCGTGTTGGCGTATTACGTTAACGTATGGCCTATGTTTTCGTCAAAAGGGGTTTTTGGGGGCCCGACAACAATTACGTGATGGGGTACTCTGGTTTTGAGTTATGACGTGTTGAATTGCCTGCGTTCTAGCGCGAGTGCGTATGGGGCTTCCATCAGGCCAGATTGCCCCTCCTTGCATTTATCTGAAGATGTTAACGCACATTAAACTCAAGTGTGCTAATTCTAGAACAATTTAGTTAATATACTGTAATTACCCAAGCACAAAACTAACCCAAAACTAATACAAAATTAACACAAAACTAACACAAATCACAGTATGCTAATTCCAAGATGATTGGATAATACACTATAATTACCTAAACATACAGATTTAAAGCTACAGTCATTTTAATCTAATTGCGGTTTGTCAAATCACGCTTTGAACACTTTTCACTTTGCAGTTTTGTTCCGCTAAAATCGTAATGCAGATTGTCCATTGTGTTTTAATATCTAAATTGAATTTAGCGTGATTTGATGGCTTAAATACACTATAACAGTAGCAGATCGCTTACACTTATAGAATATCGGGCGAATAATTGGAAAAAATTCGCGCATGGCCGCCTGCGACTGGTCTGGCTTTTTAAACCAACTGCCCATGTTGTAGTCACGTGGTTTGTGACGCAAAGTGGTGCTGCGCAGAACGAGTAAAAATCTGTCCGCTGGAGTAGCCCACCCATATCTTTTCATCGGGGGGATGTCTCTTGCGCACATGAGATCCTCTTCAGCCAATGAGCTCAGACTCAGTTTGCATCACAATATTAGCGCGGAATTGTAAATACAGCCAGATACCAAAATTATCACGTCGTTGCAAGACATTGAGACAGATTCATGAAGCACTAGCAAAATAACTGGTGTTGCCCGGATTTCCTTCATATTCAATCCTTATGAAAGAGGTAAAAGATCAATATTATATAAACCACGGTGTTGAAGATTATTATTTTTTATGTAATTAGTTCAAGTTTTAATAAAATACTATAGTTTTCTGGCGGAATGTATTAGGAACCATCTATTAGGTATCAGTTCTGGCACAGTATACATATCATACAGTCACAGTCTAATATTATTAGACTGAGATACAGTACAGCAGCTCAGCCCGATTTTTTTTTTTTTTGCTGATATTTTGCGCGCATATTGCTAGCGATCCTGGTGGATAAAGTAAAACACATGAAATCAGTTGAAGTCAACTCTATCTTGAACGCACACTCACATCCGTGAAGTCAACGCCGTTTTGGTTTTCAATGGACGTTGCTGAAGTACACTGTTTGTGAAATTGCAATTTGAAGAACAGGTTAAGCATTTAAAAACAATTCGTATTGTTTCTTGATATTTTCCTGATCTGAGTTCCAAAATTCCTCAAAATGAAATATCAGCCTCACATTTAGTGAAAACAATTCCTTCACCTCTAACAGAAATAAGTGTGGGGGACATTAAATATGGATTCTGCAGAAATGAATGCTAAGCAGTGTTTTTAATTTCTCGTATACGTACTTATATAGAAAGTTATGTAATGGAGCGCAAAATCGATTTTGAGATTTCAACGGAAATACAGTTTTGGGTTCCCTGATGCCAAAAAAGTAATTTTTTTCTTTTTACAAAACGTCCGTCCGTCGGTTAATACTACTAGCGCCTACACCATGCGTACGAGTTTTTCAAAATTGAAGAAACCCCTGTCCATCTGGCTCAAGTTGAAGCTGTGAAATGTCGAAAAAATTCTTTAAAATTTGGGGTACTTTACATAAAGCCCCAAAAACATTTTCAAAATTCTCTCAAAAATGGCTTCAATATTTTCTTTAAATTTCTCGTAAGAATAGAGTAAAATACCCACATAAAGGTGACATATGTCCGATTTTCACGGTTAACACTGAACTTTCCAATACTTCGAATGTTTGATTTTTTCCAAACTTTTCATGTCAAAGGAACGGAATCTTTCAAATTGTGAACTTGTTTACTAGTAAAGTTCAACAATGTTATGCTTTGAAAATGTTCAAAATAACTTCAAAAATGTGTGTTTTCTGCCAGTGTTAATGAATATCTGCCACGGTGTGTAGCAGTTTTAATGACAAAATTTGGAAAATTAATTGCGTAGCAAAATATCAGTACTCAGCTAGTACACAATCTCAAAGATATCGATTTTGTGAGTAGTTGTTGTGAAGTGCAGAAAATAGTTCGGCAAACTTTTATAAGAGTAAGAATTTACTATATGTTGAAGTACACCAAAAGAGAATTACTTCAGCAAGGAAAAAGCAAGAAAAAATATTTAAATTCTAGCATTAGGGATGTTAATGTTTTATTAGTAAGAAAAAAATAGAAAATATTTTCGATACAGTTTTCAAAATAATTTGTAGTACTGTGAAATAAAATATGTGCAATCAGTATCACCCTGGTTTTTATTTTCCACCTAGATACAATTTTCTTCAAAGTAAGTCTTTCTGCATGCATTCAGAATCTAGTTTTAATTTGTGTAATTTTTCTTACTGATGTCAATCAGCAGTTTCTAGATATTTTCATGAAAAGAAAGAAATAGTTGTTATTCCATGACATTATTATGTCTAAGGACAACATTCATTAGATTTAAATATTTTTTCTTAAAATATTTAAAGAATTCTACTTTACCTGTTGTATATTTAGATATATTCGAGGAAATTAAAATAAATAAACATTTCCTTTTCGGCCATATTTAGCAGAACGAACAGTATAACGAATGTAGTGTCGAATGTAATCGGCGAAGTGTTCCTGTGCTAGAGTCGCTGATCAACACGTCATAGGGCATTTAACACGAGATGTGATCCGTACACTGTAGTAGTAATATAGTGTTTATTTATTTATTTATTTTACGTCAAAAAACAGTTAAAACTGTGTATGACGTGCTATGGGGAGAAGTGAATTCTGAGCACATTTTCAAAATTCTGTGATCTCTACACGAAGTCACATACGGTACTACTTGATTTTTGAATGAAAAAATGTGTATTTCTATTGGCAGTAAAATATGTTTACAGAGCCAAAACACAAATTGATAAAATAAAATTTAAAAGAACGTGACAATTGTGAAAACGTGAAAACAAAAAATTACATAATGAATCAGGAGAAGAAATGAACAAAAACGTGTTTAGATACAAAATGTAAGTAACAAAGATATAAATGTTTTATTAATCTTTAAAATAAAATTTGCAATAACTGGGATAATAGTTTCATTCAAATCCCATAGCAATGAACAAACGGAAGGAGAATCATACTTATTAAATTTGAATAACATTGCTTTCCTTTCAGTATCAAATAAATTGCATTACAAAAAGAAACACTCGATAGACTCAAGTTCTTCACCACATTCACAAATTTCAGAATTAACAATTTGATGCATATGTAAACTGTTGTTAAGAGACGCTACTTCTAATGCGATTAATGCTGGTCTAATGCGTTGGATCAGTCTTCGTCTAATGCGATTAATAGTGACAAAAGCTTTGCGTGGAAAACCAAACAGGTAAAACCAAGATTTCTTATAATTATTAAATTTGATTTACTGAAATCTTGGATCAATAGATTATGTATGCCTTTACAATTTGAACATTTTGCGTTTCAGAAGTACATTTGCTCTCATATTTAGATCCCCACTACAAAACAAATTTCTTTACCTTTAGGGGGATTTGGTTGTATATCTAAAGTGGAAACCTTTGAAACATTGCTTTTGGGCGCCAAGAAATGTTCTACTTTCTTAAAACATGGAATAAATAGATTTTAGTCAAAGCAAGTGACTAACGAAAGTGATCAGTTCAGTTTGGCTCGGATCAACCCTTACTACGCCCACATTGAGCTGCCGTTTGCTTTTTTATTTCGGATTAATCTTTTTGCGTCATATACATATATAAGACTCATATATATGAGGATAGAAACAATATATATGAAGATAGAAACTTTTATATATATATATATATATATATATTTTGTAATGGTCAACGTTTCGAAACCAAAACCCAGATACGTTGAAAAAGTGGCAAAAAATAAACGTATATGTGAGTGCAGCGATGCCGATAGAAACATGTTTGTGGATCCAAGTTAAAAAAAAAATTTAGCATGAGATTTGGAAAATTGAATATAATCATCCGATAGAGCCAGAAATTATAGAACAAAATAAAAAACGCATTAAATTCGGTTGACGCATTCGGAAGTTATAATCTGAAAGATATTTGGGAATTTTTTAAAAAAAATGACAGAATATAGCCATTGTTGCATTAGAAAAGAAACATTACAAACAGGGTTTTGAAGAATAATTACCCAAAAGCACGGACCGATTTTGGGTTGGGAAAAGTTAGGAAAGAATAGAATAAAATACAGGAAGACGACAAAATTAATATCAACTTTGTCGCATTTTCGGGAGCGAAGTAATTATAAAATATATCGAAGTTGTGATGGAGTCAATAGTAGAAACAAATGACGCGATGCAGAGAAGTTAAGGAAATCTTGCAGAACCAACAGAGCAAGGTATATCAATTTTTGTGACAAAATCTGTAGTAACAATGTAGGTTGATAGAAGAATTCAGCAGGAATGCAGATGTAAGGAGAGATGTGTCGTGGACATGGTAATGAACGCTTCGAGTACGTGAAATCGGTGTCGTTAATTTTTTGGGAAGAGTGTAAAATAGTTAGCGAGAAGTAATGTCGAAAGATTTATAAATATCTTGGAATATTAGAAAGGGGCGAAAATCTTAAATTTATTGAATTCATGTTATTTTGGTAGTAAAATTTCAAGCAATCACGGATAATCAATTACGTTATATCTAGTGTGAGAAATTTGGCGCAGTAGATATTTTATTATGGACTTAACTGAATTAATGCACATCAGTATAATTTAGACAATTATTTTCCAAGATAAATGAAGTCAGCAGAGAACTTTCTAGAAGTGACGTATTTGATGATACGCGAAAATTTGTTTCTGTTGTCGTGTTAAGTATTTTGTGAGCAGTACGCCGCAAATATATAGAATTGATTAGTCGGTGATAGGCTGCGGCTGGACTTCACATTTATGGAAATGTAGTGGTTAACGAAGAGTGATTTTCGGAGGCGACCGCGAGGAAGGATGGGCGGCGACCGAACATCGAGGAACATCGAACAGCGGACACCGGACATCTTTAGTACGAGAGATGAGCTGAAAAAACGGAAGTGAAACGCATATGCATGTGTGTGTGTGTGTGTGTGTGTGTGTCGGAATTCCTTGAAATGCTTCGTATCAAAACGCATTCCATAAACAAAAACAATTTTTGTTGAAGATCAAGTTTTGTTAGTAGGAATAAAATAGAAATAGTTGAAGGAAAGTAGGGAATGCGCATTCGAGGGATGAATGAGATTTTGATACTGGTTGTATTAGGGTGTATGAATGATTTTTTTTGTTACTGTGTATTATCTTGTTTTTTTGGTTTCTGTGTGTTGGTCATAGGGATTATATGTTAGCGTGGAAGAAAGACGGTGAATCATTGCCGTAGAATTGAGAATAGAGTAAAGTTATCAACGCAAATAAATTATCGAACCAGAAATGCGGTTCGTTTTGGACCAATTGAGATGTTCATAGTAATTTAACCCAGAACGCACAATCCAGTTACCTCACTGCGATTCCTGTATAGGACCGCCAGCGTATCCACGGCAGTAGATAGTTAAGAAAAAAAGGGTTTATTATATATATATATATATATATATATATATATATATATATATATATATATATATTTTATATTTGATACACACGGCATAGATAACGTAAAAGGTTAGAAGATAAAATCAATGAATGATAGGAAGAGAGCAGGAGAGATTGTTACATTACATTAAATGGCGACCCAACGGTAATGCAGATGATAGATAAATTGTAGGAATAGAAGATAGTAGAAGAGGAAGTGGATTCATTAAAAAATGGCGGCCCAACGGTGGGGCAATCAATTATGAATAATAGACCCCCAGGAGAGAGGAAAGGAAAAGGGTTCATTACAAAATATATATATATATATATATATATATTTGTTACGTTTTAGGTGGTGAATTAAAAGTCTTATTATTTTCACAAAACGTTTTTTTGTTTCTTAACACAATCCTGAAAACACTTGATGATTTTTTTTACACTACATTCTCTTCCTTTATTTACGCTCGCTTCTCTTCAGTTATTTACACCTCTCTCACCTCGCACAGTCCTAAGCACTGGCCACAGTTCACTGCACTGATCACATTCGATGCACTGGTCACATTCACGTCACCGACCACAGTACGATGCACTGACCCCGGTTCACTTCACTGAGCACCTCGCTGCACAGCTATTGACCGCGATGCCCCACTTCACAGTTCAGCTTCCCTGCGGGCTCAAGACTGACTCGCGGTCGCCGGCCGTCGCGTATTTATACCTGTCAAGACAATCCAGAACCTTCCCCGGACACCGCGACTGTTCTGGAGTAATCCGCCGGCGGTGATGCAACTCGTGCTCACCGGCGGCTCGTGGTCGCCGGCAGATGACGTAACCACGATCACAGGCACCTCGGTAGCGCCGGGGATGACGCAATATTTTTACCCCTCCTTGGTTGCGATCCGTCTCGGGCGCGTTTAGTGAAATCATGCCGATACTTGCGCTGGGCCTCTGGTGCAGTTGGAGGTTAAGAAAAGTGGCATCAATTGTCTTCTTTGGATATGAAAACATTCCATGGTGGTAGCTGCAACTAAGATGCTAAACCCAGGTGTACCGGAACAGTACTTCAACATCCCTTCTCCTTTCTCAGTTCAGTCCATCAAACCCAATCCCAGTTTTGACATGGCAATCTTCTGGACGTTGTCTTGCAGTACTTGTTGGCGTAATTCAATCAGATTTTCCCCAAAGATTTTCATGATTCCTTGTGATATAACTTACTTTTGTGACAAGGTAATAAACATAGTGACTGACGTCGTGCAGATGCAGAACCTTCCCAATATCTGGTTGTTGGTTCTTTAATTCTTCTATCCTTCCATATTTTCCCTCTTGAATACAGTGCAACACCTCTGGTCATATCTAAATCCTGGGCGCCCTCCCCAATGCATATTCCTGGGGTAGCGAAAACAGATCCTTGACCTCCATTTTTTCCCTCTTGCCTTGATGCTTTTCATTATACTGAGACATAAACTCGTGAAATGTACTCCTGCATGCCCAGCTCACAAACTCGTGCGTCTTTTCTTCATCATTTTCATTACTTCCTGCGTACGGGCCAGCCGATTCGAATGAACGACTCGTGGTTTTCCATTCGGAAATTTTTTTAATTCGGTAACAACATCATTTATCCTCTTCACGACCTCGTACGGTCCTTCCCCTGTCGTTAATTTTGGACAAACCGCGGCGACGTTGGGGTTAAACACCAGAATGATCTCCGGGGTTGATAACCCCCTCCTTCAGCTTTGATGTCATCCGGCCTTTCATCCTGTCATTGCGTTTTGGATTCTTTCACGCACCTGGTTATGAATTACGTCCATTTTCCGTCTTAGGTCTTTAAAAGTCTTACCGCTATTTCTTCATTATTTTTAACCAAACTGTAGATCACATGGTGACGTAGTTCCGGCCGAAGGGATATTAGCGGCGTTTGCCCGTGTCTCGAACAGATGAGCGGTAGGCTAGAAAAAAAAGATGTATGTATTGGTCCCAGTCGCGTTGGTGATCTGACGACCTTCGCTAAATTTTTCCCATTGTTCTGTTCATGCGTTCCACCATTCCGTCTGACTGCGGATGTAGGGCTGTCGTTCTTGTTTTTCTTATTCCAAAGTTCACACCCCCTTGAACACTGCGGATTCGAAGTTCCGTCCTTGATCTGAATGCAATTCCAGTGGCACACCAAATCAGCTCACCCATTTCTTAACCAGTACGGAGATAGCAGTGGCCTCTTGGCTATGGGGGATATGCTTAAACCCATTTGCTAAATAACCCATAGCCACAGTATGTATTTATTTCCATCATTTGACTTTGGGAAATGGGCCACCCAAGTCAATGGCAATTCGTTCGAAAGGACTCCCAACGTTATGTGCCTCATCTTCGCTCTTCTCTTTTTTGGCCCATTGCTTTACCAAATTTGACACCTTTGTGCACCACATCTTTACATCTTGCTGGCAATTTAAACCAGTAAAATCGTTCCTGCACTTTTTTAAGGTTTCGTTATCCAAATTGTCCTCCGAAGTTCCATCATGCAATTCTCTCAATATTTCAGGACCCTTACTCTCGGTAACAATATCTCGTGCTCTTCTGCAAGCCGTCTTCACTTTCCAGAACTCGTTTCAGAACACCTCCTCTTCAGTAATCAAATCCTGCCCAATTGATTTTACCTGCTGAAGCAGGACCCATTTCTTGCCAACGGTCTCCGTCCTGCTATTTTCCATTTCCAAACATGTTTCAATTCCGTGTCCTCTTTCTGATCTTTCTGAAGTTCTCTGGTTGCCATTGGTCATTACTGACGGACCCTTAAGGTGGACACATCTTCTCTTCCGCATGACAACAATGCTTGCAGTTTTCAGGGCACAGTCTTCTGGAGAGAGCATCGGCATTCCGGTGACTACTTCCGCTTCGATGTTCTATTCTAAATGTAATTCTTGCAATCTTTCAATCCATCTGGCGACTTGACCTTGGATTCTTGAAATTCAGCAGCCATTTCAAAGCACATGATCCGTTTTCAAAAATTTTTACCGTAGAGATATTTGTAAAGTGTTCAACGGATTTCACCACAGCAAGTAATTCTTTGGGTTTTACACAATGTTGCGTTCTGGCTTTGATAGCACTTTACTATATAACCGTTACTCTCTCTGCCAATCTTGTATCTGCGATAATACCCCCCATACCAACGTTACTTGCGTCAGTATCAAGTATATAATTCCCTTGAGGTGTGGATAGCTCAATAAAAGGGCACTCCGCTGGCGCTTTTAAGCTTTTCGAAAGCGCGTTGGCAGTCTTGATCCATTGAAACAAACGGTTTCTTCTGTCAGCTGAGTCAGCGGTTTCGCGATGTTGGCAAACCCCAAAACATAGCGGCGATAATAGCTACATAGACCAGAAACTTCTCAGTTCATTTTTTACCCTTTTGGGACCGGCCATTCCTTTACGCTTTAACCTTCTCCGGATCAGGTTCTACCCGTGCCAGATACTACATGCCCAAGGTAATTCACCTGCTTCCGAAATAAATGGCATTTCTTTGGGCTGAGTTTCAAGTTCGCTCCTTCAACCTCTTGAGCACTGTTCTAGGTTATTGATGTGGTCTTCGAAAGATTTTCCAACAACAATTATATCGTCGAGGTAGACAAGACATGTCTCCCGACAGACCTCTAAGCACGGTTTCCATAAATCTTTCGAATGTAGCTGGGGCATTACAAGTCCGAAGGCATTACGTAAACTGCACAAACCTGATCCGATGGAAATCATCTTCTCTCGATCTCCGGGATCTAATTCTACTTGCCAGTATCCGCTTTTCAGGTCAAGTGTCAGAAGATCTTGGCCCGAGAGCGTGTCCCAAAATGTCAATACGGGCAATGGATGGGTATCCTTCTTCGTTACATTGTTGAGTTGTCGGAAATCGACACAGAACCAGTCGACCCGTCTTTTTCTTACCAATACGACGGAAAGCTACGGGTTGCTTTATGGTTCGATTACGCCATCCCTTTTTCATCTCTTTAATAATCTCATCTGCTTCTTCTCTTTTGACAGAGGTAATCTTCTAGCAGCTTGGCGAATCGGTGTGGCGTTTCCGGGGTCTATTCGGTGACGAACAATATCACTCTTTCCTTTTACACCGTCCTGCATTCAAAGACATGCTGGTAGCGCCGTATTAGGTCTTACCTTATGACACTCTTCCCGAGATAAGCCTTTACATGCCTCTGTAACCAGATTCTGCAGTCGTTCAGGAATTCCTTGGGTGGTGGTTCGGTCAGTTTACATTCTGCAAACCGAGGATCCGTGAACAATTACCAATCACTGTTTCTTTTCTCAACTTAACAGGATAGTGATTAATGTTCATTATTCTCACAGGTATTGTTCTGTTACTCTGACCAGTTCTTTGGCCACTAGAATTCCTCGACCAATGTCTTCGTCGTGACTTCTAGGTTCCCGAATAGCAATCTCTCCCGCTGGAACGTCGCCCTCAGGGTCTTCTATAAACATCTCGCTACGCTCCGTCAAGATTACGTCGTCAACCGTAATTAAATTCACGGCAATGTTATTCGTGAATGTAGAACCACCTCCACTTCGTTGAGTCTCAGCACACGTGTCGTAAATCCAGCTGACACCCATAAGTCTCATAATATCCATTCCCAAATTGCTTCTTCTTCTATATCAGCGACCAGCAGACGATGACTAAACAACAGTTCCAATAGCAAGGAGGACATCCATCTCTCCTACACATTCCCGAGTCACCAGTGGCTGTTCGAAGCTTCCATAAGATGAGATGGTTGGCAAAATCGGTTCGTATAATGCTCTTGGTTGCCAGTATCCAAAAGTAAGACGCATGGCCTTCATTTCAAATGCATCTACGTAAACGCTGTCAGAACGGTGTCGATGGACTTGACGTGTATTTCGTAAAGGTGGGGCTCTTGTTTGACAGGTCGATGGATGCCCTCCATCAACCTGCTTTAGTTTTCCCCGCTGGCTGCTAGGTTTACCAAGAGACTGCTGCTCTCCTGTTGCTTCAGTGGACGGTCATCGACTTTTCATGCCTAATTCTCCACAATTCCAACATCGGGGTTTTCGCTTTTTCCACTAGAATTGCTATCAACCTCTCACCATTGCCTCAAAAAATTTTTCGTCATAATATCGACGCCGGTTTGCAATTCTCGTCTCGTCCCTCCCTTTCGATGTCTTTGCAACCTGGAAGTCTAGTGATTGACTTAATGCGTCAGCTAAGGTTTTCAGTCTTGCCCGTCTCAATGCTTGTTGTGTTTCTGCATCGGGCGCTTCAATATAGCACCGGGCGGCTGTGCGTTGCAGGAACTTCCATCAGGGTCCCAAAGGCGCGCCAGACGAAATATCTGCTTCCAGTTTTGAAGACTCTCTAGGCTTCTGAACGATTCCTTTGCTGGGTAAAATACATGTCTTCCAGGTGCGCTTACCCGTACCGTGTTTCGAGTCTCTTGACGATTTGCTCGAAGTTGGACTGTTCATCGGTCTATTGTCTCGAGAATACGACGGCGTTACCACGCAAAGCCAAAAACAGGGCCTGCACAATCTATTGCGGACCAGCCATTTACCTCGCAGCAGCCTTGAATTGCTTCAAATAATTCGACCATGAAGAAGTGCCATCAGGTAGGTGGTTTTCTCGTGCTTTCCCAGTGGCTCCTGTACGGTGGCTACTGGCGCATTCTAGTGGTTCCCGTACAATGTTTATATTCGATTTTTCTGTTGAGGGTAAAACCTTCAGCTTCTCTTTTAACAGATTTGTCTTTTTCCCCATTCTTCAATATTTTCTCATCTATCTTTAATTTTTTCTTCATTTCTTCTCAATCAAGTTATTATTCTGCGTTATCTTCTGTTCCAGCTTTTCTTCCAGAATCCTGGAATTTTCGATCAATTTTCTTCTATAGCTTTGGAGTTTTCAGTCAGTTCTTCTAAAATTCTGGAATTTTCAGTTAACTTTTCCTCTAAATTTCTGGGGAAATTTTTCCATCAATTCTCCTTTTAAAATTCTGGACAGGTCCGAAAAGTTCCCCCTTGTCTCGAAAGAAAAGTCTCTGGATCCTCGCCTGCTGCCTTCTCACGTTTGCAAGACGTTCTTGTAATTGCTTTCGTTCAGAGTGTCTTTCCTCTCTTCTAACTCTCTCTTCAACCCGGGACTTTTCAAGTCCGTAAAACTTTGTGAAACTCATCTTGATTAATGTTTTAATTACCATGTTATACCCACCTGCACCCAATTTTACGTTTTTAGGTGGTGAATTAAAAGTTTCGTATTATTTACAAAAAAGTTTATTTTGTTTCTTAACACAATCACTGAAAACACTTTATTATTTATTTACTACCTTCTCTTCCTTTATTTACACTACTTCTCTTCAGTTATTTACACTCATCTCTTCAGTTATTTACATACACTTCTCTTCGTTATTTACTACACTCCTCTCGCACAGTTCTAAGCACTACAGTTCATGCACTGATCCAATTCAATGCACTGGTCACAATTCGTCACCGACCACAGTACGATGCACTGACCACGTTCACTTCACTGAGCACACTCGCTGCACAGCTATTCACCGCGATGCACACATTACAGTTCAGCTTCCCTGCGGACTCAAGACTGACTCGCGGTCGCCGGCGTCGCGTATTTATACCTGTCAAGACAATCCAGAACCTTCCGGACACCGCGACTGTTCTGGAGAATCCCCCGGCAGGTGATGCAATCGTGCTCACCGGCGGCTCGTGGTCGCCGGCAGATGATGTAACCAGCGATCACAGGCACCTCGGAGTGGCGCCGGGGATGACGCAATATTCGTTACAATATATATATATATATATATATAGTTTCCGTTATCGAAGTTCTTGTTTCTATCTTCAGGAGAAAATTTCCAAGCATTCATAACTTCGTTGTCTGGTTGAGATTTTTCAACTAAACCTCAAAATGTCCATGGTTTTTATGTTTGTATGGAACGTCAGTTTTCGAGAAATCAAACGAAACTGCACTGACTGCAGAATTTGGTGATTCTGAAGATCTTGTTTGGAAGGTCACTAATGTTGTAATTAATAGAGTCCTCTCGTTCTCTCTTCGATTTCGACCTAATGGTCCATAAATATCCATCCATGTCTTCATCCATAATTGTATTTTACCTCCCCGGGGGTGTTTTGTTAATGACCGCAGCACCTGACGTTTTAGATATTGAATTTATTTAAAGAGGTATGTTACGCTGTCAGTTGAAAAAAACTGTATATAAAATATTTATACTGTACACAATATATATATATATATTGTGACGTCATGAGATTAGAAAACCCCATAACGCCACCATCAGCTACGAAAAGGCTCACGAACAGAGGGAGTAGGGTACGCGGCGGAGCGATGGCTTAAACGCGCCATCTACCCACAGCTTTGAACTCTGACACCGAACTAGCGAATAATGTTTTTCCGGAGGTCACGAAAAGAGGAGAATATTCACCCCTCCAAAAATTTCCCCAGGCGCGAGTACCATAAGTATCGCGGCGCGCATCGGAGGAACTATTTTTGATTGCAGCAGCGATGGCGATTAGACTGAGTTCTGAAGGCGATTCTAACTTAATAGCATAGGAGTTTATTTTAACTTGGTAGTTAAAGTTAGCTTGAGAAGCGTATCAACGAAAGTGATGTAATTGAGAAGTGGAGTGCACGAACATTTTTCGCATTAACATTTACAATATTTGAGAGAGTGAAATTATTGCTTGACTTCGAAATAATTTCAAATTTGTAAAATTCGCGCAGAAGGACGTTAACTAAATCCAGCATCTCATATTGCACGCTGAGACCACACACGCCCAAAATGTGGTAGGTAGGCCGAGCATTTAAAGCATAACTTCAGCAACTTTAATTATTCGAGGCTGGAAGCGCGAACAAAGCGGAGAACGGGAGAAGGGTCTGGAAATTGGAAGCGTGGCGAAGTGCTGAGCTCCAGGGAAGGAAACTGGTAACATCGTGGGACAGCGAGCGAAGATGGGTTGCAACGCGAGGCTACGAGCGGCAGAAAATCCACAAGGTCACCCACAGGCGAGCGATGCGGAGCTGTTGAGGTAAAAGAAGTGGCAACTTTTATGCGGCGATCAGTTGGGGAAAGAATAGCAGTGAACACACGACAATTCGTGTTAAAAGTGGGTGAAAGGGCAGAATAGGTGGGAGAAGTATTCCGAACGATGTGAGTGGCAGTTTCAAGTTTATTTACTGCACGTGTTATTAAATTCATTCAAAGAGGTCATACCGTGTACAATTTTACTTAAATAATTCATGATTTTCATATGTTGTACAGTGGTATCTGGAAATCAATTTATTAGTTAAGTGAAGAAATGTGTTTAGAAAATAATGTATTTTTATTATTAAAAATTCCATACATATAATTCACATCATATCCAATACATAGAAACACTTCTTAAAACAGTTTTGGGCAGCAAAATCCAAGACTCTGCTCTCGATAAAACAGTGCTCCTGTAAACTTACAAAAAATGAGATATAACTATTGCTTCAGACTAGCAATATGAAGTTTAGTGTTACAAAACTACTTGTGTCTAAATATACACGTCATAAAATAAAAGCCCTCCACAATCATAAAATGATTTTTTTTTAAAGAATGGTACTTTGTATTTCAGCAGTAAGTATGTTGAAAATGCAGTTCTATTGCAATAGTGCAAAAAGAAATAAAGTGGATTTTTCTAAGTTTGAATTTTATAATGGTTACGGCATTGAAGATTCTCTCTTGTAAACAGTCATAGATAAATCCATTTTTTTAAACTTAAGAACACTTGGTGTCTTACGAAGGAATGATTTCCCACAAACTTTGAAGAGTGTAACCTTCCTTAGGTTTCTCTATAGCGAGTCCAATATCACTGCAATATTCAGGTTGTTGGTCCTGGGTAAAATTTCCGTCAGCAAAATATGCTACAAATGCATTGGACATTACATCACTGGACTCATCAAATTCCTCAATATCATCACTAAAAACTTGAGTTCCCTCTGGGACTGCACGTTGCTAGAAAAACAAATTACATGAAAAGATGTAAGATTTCTTATTTTTAAACCAGTAAGGAAAACATATAATACTAATACTAATACTAATAATAGTAATAATAATAATAATAATAGTAATAATAATAATAATAATAATAATAATAATAATAATGATGATGATAATAATATTCTATGAAGCCAACTTCCTTCCTTTTTCCTGCTTCTTCATTCCTTTGCTTCATTACACATATTGGATATTTTCTTACTGCAATGGTGAACGTCTTTACCTGATCTAATACATACTGAACTCCAAAAATCGGATTTTGGCTGTAAACTTTTTGTAGTGATGACAATTGTTTGCAAACTTCTTGTAACTTGTCAGCTGGATCAACCCGAAAACCAAGTACATATCCTCCACTACCTTCTGCACTTTCCACGACCAAAGCGGTACCAAATTTGGATTGCCTGATTCTGATCTGCAATTGGATACATACTAAGTAGAAGCGACAACAAATATCTAAATAAAATACTGGTACTTCTCTCATGTACACATTATGAACTGTTTTTGACAATAAAAATACAATCCCCATCTCGATCAGGTTTTTCGTCCAGTTTCCCTGATCCATTGAACAAATGCTGAGATGGCCCCTTGTTTTGCTTCTGGACATAAATGTAACTTCATTTTCTGTGCACGTCTTCTAAATTCAGTGGAAATTCAATTATTCAAATTATCGTTTCCTGTTGTCGCGACAGGAAATAATAAGAGCCAAAATTTATTGTTATTTATCCTGAAAATAGATTTTATTACATGGGAGTTTTTATTGTTTTTTCTCCTTTCAAAATTCAAAATTTATTGTATTTATCCTTGAAAATAGATTTTATTACATGGAGTTTTTTGTTTGTTTTTCTCCTTTCAAAATTCAAAATTTCTTGCTTATTTATCCTTGAAAATAGATTTTATTACATGGGAGTTTTTTTTCTCCCTTTCAAAATTCAAAATTTAAGTAGTATATGACTTAGTGTAGGGATCACAGAATTTTGAAAATGTGCACACAATTCACTTTTCCCCATAGTACGTCATACGCAGTTTTTAACTGTTTTTTTGACGTAAATAAATAAATAAAATAAATAAATACAAATTATGTAATTTGAAGAATACCTACGTGTGTTATTTGTAGATAAGGAAGAGAGATATTGAGTTCTCATTCATATCCAGAACCACACAAGTCGTACATTAGTTATAATAAATGTACCCAGGTTTCCCTAGAAACATATCACAAGTATTTAAATCAAAATTTGGTGCAAGGAAATTAAGTTTATCATAAATAAATAGTATTTTCAATGTTATAACTTGAATTTTGTAGTGCAAGCTGTTCAATTTTTCGAATAAAATGTTCCAAATCAAATTTTATTTCTTTTAAAGCTTCCTTTAAATTTATTTGACCATGAAATTTATATAAAATATTAATTAAACAAGAGGCGCTACAGAATGTCACAGACTTTCTCGTACCAATTTTTCTAATTTCTTTGGTGTGGCCTGCCTTTAAGGTCTTGCTCCATTCTCTGGCCAGCTGCCATCTATTGCCGCACAAAGTACATTTTTTTCTCAACTTTTTGCTTTCCTAGTAGTACAACTGAATTATTACTTCATGAATATTAAAGAAGAGTAAAAAATCGTCATAAATATAAGTTTTCATTGAGAAATTCGTTGCCGTTTTGAGAAAATGGCGATTAAACTTTACTGTAAATGCGAAATTTATTGCTCTTTTTCTCGGAAATCTATTAAGTTTTCGAAAAAGTTAGTTTGAAGTCGTTTGAAGCACTTCTACTCACAAATGTAATAATGCATACAAATTTATGGAAATTAATATTAACGGCGTGAGAGGTATTTAAAAAATTACAGTTGTGTAATTTTTGAAAAACCAAAAAAAAAAAAAGAAAACGAAATAAACGTAGCACTATCTATTGGACAAATTTGAAGAAAAAATTTGGAGCCGTTTTTGAGAAAATAGAGTTTATATGGTTCTGAAAATGCGTTATTGTGAGCTCATTTTTACAGAAGACAGTTGAGTTTTCGAGAAACTTTGAGTTAATTTTTATAGAAAACTGTTGGATTTTCGAGAAACTTTATTTGATATTATTTAAAGCGAATGTACTCATGAATACGATAACGTGAAGAAATCGCCTCTAATGTAAATATTACCGACGTGAGAGATTGGACAAAAAAATTACAGTTTTGTAATTTTTGAAAAAACAAATGAATAGAGCAATATGGCGTTTATGCCATCGGATAGGGTCTATTTGGTACTTACTCTTCGAAAAATTTATAGGAAAAATTTGGAGTCGTTTTTGAGAAAATCTTGTTTTTGTGTTTTTGAAATTTGCAAATATTTCACGCTTTATTGCACGAAAACTACTAAGATTTTCGAAAAAAATATACATGATCTTTACGATACAACTATTTATGGAGAACAAATTTCGTTTCAAAGAAAAATCACTATCTCCCAATTTTATAATTGTAGGAAGGCGCCGAAAAAAGTTCAAACTTTTGCAATTTTCGGAACTTTAGAGTTAACCGCGAAAATCGGACCTATGCCACCTTTATATGAGTATTTTACTCTAATCATACAAGAAATTTAAAGAAAACATTTGGAGCCGTTTTGAGAAAAGTTTGAAAATGTCCGGGGGGCTTCGTGTAAAGTAACCCCAAATATAGATAAGAATGTTTTTCAAAATCTCAAAACTTCAACTAGAGCCAGATTGACAGGGCTTTTTCAATTTGGAAAAGATCGTACGCACGGCCTAGACGCTAGCAGTGTTCACAGACGGACGGACAGACGGACGGTTTTGAAAAAAACAAACACTTTTTCGATATCAGGGGACCCCAAAACGTGTATTTCCGTTAAAATCTCGAAATCGATTTTCCACAGCATTACATAACTTTCTCTATACTCCGTATGTATACGAAAGTAAATGGAGGTGCTACAGAATGGCACAGCCTTTTTCGTACCAAATTTTTCTAACTTCCTTGGTGTGGTCTGGCTTTAAGGTCGTGCTCCATTCTCTGGCCAGCTGCCATCTATCGCCACCCATAGTACATTTTTTGGCCAATTTCTCAACTTTTTGCTTTTTTAGTTGTACTACTGAATCATTACATCAAGAATATTAAAGAAGAGTAAAAATTCATCCAAAATATAAGTTTTCTTTGAAAAATTCGTAGTATTTTTTTCTTAATTAAGCAACTGGTTTATGCACTTTTTCGCCACCAGAGCCCGGCAATAATTTTTTTTTCCGCAGAAAATCCGCCGTTTTTCGCGCAGCATTATATAACTTTCTCTATACTACGTTTATTACTTCCTATATACGTAAGTATACGAGAAAGTAAAAAGTTACGAGTCTATATATCGAAAACCCTCATCTCTAAAGCAAATATTAAAATATTAATTTCTGGGCGTCGTTGAGAAGTATTTTATATTCTCAGATGGAAATCACAATACATTTTTTATTTTAATGTTAATTTGCACTGTGTTGTATTCTAAAACTGAGTTCTCCCATACTTTTTATATAACATTTAACAATGCTGCTTGAATTAATGTTCATTTGAAATTATAATTAATTGATTTAAATTAAACAGAAAATTTACTAATATAATCATTAACAGTTTCAAACTTTAAAACTTGCCTTTGCTAAAATATATTTAAAATACAAACCTGATCACTAGATAGATTCCAAACACCATTTATGGTATTAACGACCTGTTCAAGTGGAAGTATTTTTAATTTCTTATTCTGCACAATGGCACTTCGCAATTTTAACTCTCGATATATTCGGGTTGAATTATAAGCCCTACAAAAAAAGGGAAATTGATTAAAAAGTTCATAAATACATTTTAAAATTCTTATTATATCTCACATCATAGTTCAAATAAAAAATATCATCAAAATCGATAACGAACTTTGGATTTCTGAAATGTGTCTCATTTACTTTGAAAGAAGGTAAACAGATGTGCACAGCCTAAAACGAGGGCGGAGGTCAACTACATTTCTGGGACCGTTTCCCATTAAACTTCATTATTCCTATGACTTCATATTTTACTTAAAAAAACAATAAAATAAATTATAAGTTGGGTTATGTAATTGATTTTGTGCTGAATCATTTTTTAAAGGGTTTCCAGATGGGTTGGAGAGCCACTAGCCCAAATTGTCAGATTAAACTAGGGAAATATGGAATATTATTGTTTGAACATACTGAAGGTACTTGTCTACACGAGTTTTAAAATCTTTATTTTTGGCATACAATTGAATTTAATCATGATTACAAGTTGGATTAGGTATTAACAAAGTCCAAAATGTTTTTATATAATTCATTTCATTTCATGTGATACACCCGTTTTTCTTTCCCAAAACGGTATAATTTGAAACATCATAACTCATGTACATTTTTTGATGATTCCTTTTTAAGTTTATTGAATTATACTTTCAGACCTGAACCTATATTTGAAGATGTATAAGTACATACAATACTTGTATGTACTTTGCAGGGATTTCAATTAGAACTTTTAAAAATCATTGATAACATTAACAATTAACGGAGTAATTTATTATTGTTAATTTGCAATTTTTTCTGTAACAAGTTCCAAACTGTTCTTGATGGTATGGAGGGGTTTAAAATATACGTGTTCATAAAAGAGGTTGTTGAGTCTGTGGGTGATAGTGTTGGTGTAGGACACAACAGGCCCAAATGGTATGTTTTTTTTGTGGATTTTAGAGACTCCATAGAGGCGAGGGGGAAGGGATTGGAGGAATAAAATATCAGGATTTATTTATTTAAATAAATAGATAAATCCTGATATTTTAGAGTGATGTAGTGAATAGGGCGGGGGAGTCCTGAGTTCAGTTCTCAATTAATAAGAAGTTTACTCGTAGGGTTCTTAGAAATTTTTGCGATGATTTCATCATTCAGAAATTCGTTTACTTTGTCATTGTAATCTTGGGTGTCGAGTATGACGGCCGTGTTCCCATTGTCAGCTTTTGTAATTGTCAAGTTGTTTTCTGTGACTTTCTTAAGAAATTGTTTGGCAGAAGTCATTTCATGGTGAGTGTTTTTGCAATGAGAGGTTATGATTTTGTCACATACATATCAAACCCCTCCACACCATCAAGAACAGTTTGGAACTTGTGGCCAAACTTCAAGACATACACATACCGGCCAATGCTAAACTGATATCCTTTGACTCACTTTAATTTACTTCACAAATACATTTTTCACGTTTGCTTTATCACCCACAAATATCTCATACCCCTACTCTCACCTCGCGATACCACCCCACAGTTGGCGAAATCAGGAGTTTATGAACTCCACTGCCTCAATTGCAAAGCTAAATACATAGGCCAGACGGGCTATGCTTCAATGCCAGAGTTAAATAACATTTACACGCATGGAAACACAATAAGAACATGTCGCACTTGGCCACACATCATATAAAGACAGGTCACACTTTCCACCCCTCAGATATTAAAATTATTGAAATAGATAAGTAGCGCTTTACAAATAATTCACATTTTTCAAGTCAAACAGAAATCTGAAGCGTTCCTCAACAAAGTAATTTCCCTCTGTCCCCTCTACTAATAATTTTACGCACCTCGATCTCAAAGACTGATCCACACACACACACACGCGCGCGCGCTACACCTGACAAGCCACCCTGTCGGAATGGCATGTAACCGCCGTACTGGAGCGCCTCGAAAGTATGTCGGGATACGGCCTGGTTGGTTACAACCCTGGCCCAGGGTACAGGGTGAAGCCGGGGGAGCCTGTAACCCCTAAGCGACGTGGTGGTCCCCAGGTGGCGGACAGGGGAGGAATCTCTAGATAGAGAGGTCAAGCAATTAAAATACCTCTCACGGACCAAAAGGCGGGGAGAACACCCCAGTCAAAAAACCAATATGGAAGGTCTTTTGGGATCTCAGTTTAAGGTGCAGGGGCCCGGATCCCCAGTACCGGCGTCTGTTGGGAGTGAGCAAGCGGGTTCCCAGGCGTCGTCAACCAGCGACCGCAGATTTCAGCAGGGACCACTGGGCTGCTGTAGTATCCGTTAGTTTCAAGTGATGATCATGCGAAACAAAGGATTGTGTAGCCTTGAGAAGAAAATACGAGCTTCTCAATTTTGTTAAGCCTCGTCATAATGTTCATGGTGAGATCAAGAAATTGGCGTATTCGATTCAGACGCACTTTGAACAAGGTGGTAGCACTGCAAGGGAGGATCACCCAAACCAGATCCTCAGTGCAACAAACCTACTGGGAAGAAGAGTGCACTCAGACGTCCCCTGAGAGGTGGCTGGGAGTACTACAACGAAGCGATCCTTCGCGAAAGCGGAACTCCCGGGTGCCCAAGGTAAGGAAGGAGACTGCGAAAAACGCAGATAAAATCCGCGCAGAAATACCCTCTCCAGAAATGCCACGAGAAGAGCCCGAGTGGCAAGTGGTCACTCGTAAGAGAACACATAAGCGTTCTAAAACGCAGAAAACCAGACCGGGTACCCTGTTGACAAAGAAGAAGGACGACGCGCTGACGTAGGCGGACATCCTTAAAAAAATGGAAACTGACCCTGAGCTGGGCGAGAATGTCACGCTCATCCGGAAGACAGCTGGCGACGATCTCCTTCTGCAACTGAAGAGGTCTGCCGGAGGGCAAACAACAGATTTTCAGTCCTCTGTAAACAAGGTGTTTGGATCGGACGCTGATGTGAGGGCTCTCACTCACACCGTGACTATTCAGGTGAAGGACCTGGATGAGGTCACAACTAAAGAGGAAGTGCATAGAGCTCTGGTGGACAAACTTCCCGAAGCCAGTGATCTCCCAGCTACTGTGGTCAAATCCCTAAGACCATCCTATGGTGGAACACAGGTAGCAATAGTCCGCGTTCCTGTTGCTTTGGCTAACAAATTGTTGGCCATCTGTAAAACACGAATAGGATGGGTGTACTGCACTCTGCGTGAGAAGAAGGTCCCCCTGAGGTGTTACAGATGTTTGGATTTTGGACGCCTCAGAAAAGCATGTAAAGCTCACATATCCGGTCCCAACATGTGCATGAATTGTGGCGGTGATGATCACATTGCTAAGACATGCGCAAGTGCGCGAATTGTGAAGAAAAGGGGAAACAGGGCAGACATGCTACTGGGTGCAGCAGGTGTCCAAAGCGCAGAAAGCAACAACCGACAGAAAATGAGAATTATACAACTCAATCTCAACCATTGCGCAGTCGCCCAGGATATCCTGGCACAGACAATTAGGGAATGGAAGGCTGATTTAGCAATAGTATGCGAACAGTATACTAACCGTGAAGATACAGCGTGGGTATCTGACCTCCACAACCAGGCGGCGATCTGGGCCTGTGGAAAACACACATTCCAGCAAGTAATGTCGAGACCCGGAGCTGGATTTACCTGGGTAAAAATCAACGGCATTTACATCTATAGCTGTTATGCCTCACCAAACGCGACAATGGGCGAGTTTGAGCAGTTCCTCGACCGCTTAGTGTACGACGCAAGAGGACGAAGCCCCTTGGTGATAGCTGGAGACTTCAACGCCTGGGCAGTTAAGTCGGGTAGTACATCCACTAATGAGCGAGGTCGAGCAGTTCTGGCATCCCTCTCCCTTCTGAATGTAGAGCTCACCAACACAGGAGACATACACACCTTCCGCAGAGGGGGCGTGGGATCTCATGTGGATCTGACGTTCATGTCAGATAATCTTTTGAGAATGGGAGTGTCCTGGAGAGTTAGTGAACACTATACCCATAGTGACCACCAGGCATTTTTGTACGAGGTGAAAAATCAGTGGAGGGATAATTTTGCACCTAAATATCAGCCAGCTGGGTAGCAAAAACGTTTGACGAAGAAGTTTTCCGACTATGTTTGGAGACGATAGTAGATGACAGGGCTGGGCAGGTTATGAAATGGGTAATCAAAGCCTGTGATGTGGCTATGTCTAGACGGGGCGCAATCACTCAACGTTCACCTCTTTACTGGTGGAATGAGGAAATCGCCCAAATACGTCGGAAGTGCCTTCGAGCCAGAAGACAGTGCCAGAGAGCTCGAGGCAGAGGCAACTTCCTTTGTTATATCTATTGCAAGAGCAATACAAACTCGCTCGAAGCCATTTGAAGATAGAGATCCGCAAGAGCAAACGCTTATGCGCCAAAAGCCTGTGTGACGAGGTGGAAAAGGATCCATGGGGTAGGCCGTATAAGACGGTCATGAGTAGGTTAAGACAGCGGCACCTACGTTCTCCGACTTGCCCCAATATGCTGCTCAGAATTGTGACAGGTCTATTCCCGAACCACCCCGGTGAACCAGTTAATATAGAAATTATCTGGTCATTATCTGGGCTAGAAATAATTCCTCCAGTCACGCAAGAAGAAATTCTGCATGCAATCAGCAGAATCGGCAACAGAAAGGCTCCTGAACCGGATAACATTCCCAATATTGCCCTCAAGACTGCGATACTCGCTCACACCGACATCTTTGTGGATCTCTATTATTCTTCCTTGAGAGAAGGGGTGTACCCAGAAAGATGGAAAAAACAGCGTCTGGTGCTCCTCCCTAAGGGGAATAAATCTCCCGAAGATCCTTTCGGAATATCAGTATGGTTTCCGCAGAGCCCGCTCGACTGTTGATGCAGTCCAGCTTGTCATTAACACCGCCCGACAAGCAATTGGAGGAAGTAGATGGAAGAGAGGCCCAAAACAGTACTGTGCTGTCGTTACGTTGGATATTAAGAATGCATTCAACTCGGCCAGGTGGAGTAATATTCACCAAGCTCTCCGGAGATTTAACGTGCCAACGTACTTGAAGATTGTGGCCAAGTATCTGAGTAATAGAGCCCTGATTTACAATACAAATAATGGGCCGAAGGTACATAATATCACCGCTGGTGTCCCGCAAGGGTCGGTATTGGGTCCACCATTATGGAATGTGATGTATGACGAGGTCCTTCGGCTTCCTCCCAGAAGGAACCAGTATTATTGGTTTCGCGGACGACATTGCTATCGTCGCCGTTGCAAAGTACATTGAGGAAATTGTGTATATTTGCAACGAAGCGATCGCTATTGTTAGTCAGTGGTTGAAGTCCTCAGGGCTGCAGTTAGCTGAGTACAAGACTGAGGTTATCCTAGTCACTAGCAGGAAAAAGAGAGAAACCATCACTCTGAAAGTTGGAGACCACCGTATTGCATCACAGCCGTCGATCAAATATCTTGGTCTCATGATTGACGCCCGTCTGACATTTGCTGACCACCGAAAGTACGCCAGCAATAAAGCGACGGTAATTAATGCAGCACTGTCGAGGCTAATGCCCAACATAGGGCCCTGTCAGGAGAAACAGAAGCTTCTGGCCTTGGTTGTGAGGTTCGTCTTGCTCTATGGAGCCCCAGTATGGGCCAACTCCACGTCGACAAATAGTTACGTCCGAGGGATGACGTCAGTGTACAGGTTATCAGCATTGCGGGTAGCTTGTGCATTCCGCACTGTGTCAAACGATGCAGTGTGCGTCATCGCGGGGATGCCTCCTGTTGATATCTTGGCGCAGGAGAGACGGAGGCGATATCACAAAGAAGAGGAGAACCCAGACTGCTTGACAACACTGCTCGAATGGCATGATCGATGGGACAAGTCCATTAAAGGAAGATGGACGTACCGCATGAATCCCTCCATTGCACCGTGGATCAACCGTAAACACGGCGAAGTAAATTTCTTCTTGACTCAGCTGTTGTGTGGACATGGATGCTTTCTGGCATATCTCCACAGGTTCGAGCTGGAGGATACCCCATTTTGTCCACTATGTGAACCTGCTGTCGAAGACGCCGAGCATGTGTTCTTCCAGTGCCCGCGATACCATCTGCAGCGACGGCACGTTATGAGTATACTCGGGATCGACCCGCTGACACCCGAAGCAATGGTTGGGTGCATGCTCGCCTCAGAAACCAACTGGGATGCGGTGAGCTCATATGCGCAGACCATAATAGCTGAGCTCAGGAGAATAGAAAGGATAAGAAGGGAAGTCGACTGATCCTTCCTACGATTTGGCGAAGAGAAGTGGCTTGTGACCTAGCCACTCTAATCTACTCCCCGTGATGTAATGCCTAACGGCGGTTCCGCGGGGAGGATGGAGGAGAAGGGAAACTGGTTTTAGTGGGTAAAAATCTCACACTATCATGTGGTACGGGCCACATGGTGCCTTTTGGAGATTTCCACCTACCCTCGTAATCTTACACACACACGCACACACAACTTTCTGAAACATTTTCATGAGGACACAAAACAGGCCTCCTCCTCGCTGGAGCTCCAGAAAGCTATAAAACCCTCGTCTCTTATTCCCTCTAGGCAGTCTCCCGACTTTCGCCACTCACAAGGTAAGCAAAGCGACTCAACTTATTCTTTTCCACTATTTGTAATATCATTTGCTATATTGTCTTTATTATTATTATTATTATTATTATTATTATTATTATTATTATTATTATTTATTTTTTGTATCTTTTGAAATTTTATGTGTATTTTCTTTAATTGTATTTCCTATTTTGTAATTTAATTAGCTAATTATTAAAATTTTAAATTTATCTATTATTTATATTAATCCTCCCCCTTTGTCTTATTTTGTGTTTTTTTTTTTATTTCCTATTTTGTAATTACGTCAACAATACCGCATCAGAATTCCCAAAATTACTATAATATGACAATTTCTGTCTTACACGTCATCTAACATGTGAAAAATTCTTAAACAAACGAAGGGTGAACAATACATTTATTCTTTAAATTCAAGCATTTAAACGAAAACAGCTTGCTGCCATTGAATTCAGTAAATTCATGTCTACATAAGTGTACCAAAGAGGCGCGACCCGTATTTTAGCAGTAAATAAAATAAATAGTTTATATTAAGGCGAACCAACGGCGATCGTCACTATCGCCTTCCGATAGTGCGGCGTTGAAACAATGAGCTGCAACAAGCAACTATTACCGCCAATTCGTATGGGATACACATTTTGCCAATTAACATTCTTGATACCGCTAGCAAGAAAATGAAAGTGTATTGAAAAATATAATAACAAAATGTAATATTCTTATATTAATCAAAACTACTTTTAACACGCTCTACTCGTCACTTACACATTTTATTACATAAATCGAAATCATCTATACCTTTTTCACATTTCACTCAATTAAAAGACGCAATTTAAAATAGATTCAGTGATTAAATAATACTAAACGTAATATTTCTTTTCAAGATTCAAATGAACAGCCTCATGTCAATGTTCAACAAAGAGAAGAAGTCAAGACATTTCATAATCTTCTCTTGTCGCCGTTCTACAATAAACTTCTCAAATATCCAACGCTGCATTGTTTCCAAAGGCAGCAGGTGGTAATATGAAATTAAAGTTAAAATTTTCGTACAAATTTGTGATACGTTTTTCAAATTTTTATTTCGTGTAAAGTATTAGAAAAAATGTTAATATAATTCTTACCCAACCAATTCAAACGAAACGCCAGTGGTGCATACTAGCGTTAATTTTGATAGCCAGGAAAAGTAGTAATTTCTAACTTTTACAAATTAAACATACCACAATCAGCGATCAAAATTTCTTGAAGTATATAAGAAATTTGTAGTTCGAAGTTAAATTTATTACATTTCTTCAATCTACTTTCTTTTATAAAAATAGCAATAGCTCCCAAACATTTCTCAAATTATGTTCACAAAGCGCAGGAAATTCGAAGCTGGGCATACGTTTAAGGCTAAATTACATAAAATCACTCGAAATATTCAACATTATCTTATTTGAAGATCTGTTTTAGATGAACACATTTCATTAAGAAGAAAATGTATCTTCACAATTGTAGCAGACACCGAAAATATATATATATAATGTTTTCAATTTTTAGAAATGCGACATTTTAAACAACGCGAGACCTGCCCCACACATATGCGTCCTTTACGCTATCTAAGGTCCAAATTTAATTAAAAAATTTACACCGTTTTTAAGAAAAAAATTGTTTGAAGAAAATAAAAATTGCCTATGTCTGACACAAAATTTCGCAAAACATACTAATGTTTTCGAAAAATTGTACATGACCTTAGTTCAAAATATGTCTTTAAGGAACAGATTTCATTAAGGAAAAAAACTTTTCATAATTGTGGTTGTAAGAAGACACCGACATTGTTTTAATATTTGACATTTTCCGAAAAATCAGGTTTCAACGAAAATGAGACATGCACCACTATTAAACGTCCTTCACATTATCCAACAAAAAATAATAAAAAACAATGGAGCCAATTTTTTGAAAATTTTGAAAATGTTCCCAGGGCATCGTGTAAAGTACCCCCAAAAATTCCTCTTTCGGTTTAAAATTCAAAAGGCTGCCACATGAGTCAGAATGATTGCGGAAAATCAATTTTGGTGAAAATCGGCTGAACTGTTTAGCCGGCGTTCACAGATGGACCATCGGACAGACATTTAGCCTTCATTCAATTTTTCGATATTAAAGCCCCACAAAACATGGATTCTAGCTACACCACGCGTTAGAGTATTTTCCCCCTAAATTTAGCAATAGTATTTATCCTCTCTTTCGTTACCAAGGCCCAGTAATAAGAGTTTTTCTGCCGAAAATTCGCCGTTTTTCGCGCAGCATTACATAACTTTCTCTCTACTGCGTAAGCGGAAGAGAGAAAGTAAAAAAATCATAAAGATATTTTTAAAATTAGAAGAGTTATGATGTTTCAAGTCGGGCCAAACAAGTTTCTATGTAACTTTGGGGAAAAGCCAGATTAAGATTCATTAGCTATTAAGTAATCTTCTGTGAACACTACTTCTCTAACTACAAGAAAGTATTTGTCCGAAAGGATATTCTGCTTTTGATGTGACGACATAAGGAATTTAGTTTAAATTGCACACTTAAAATTTCTCGCGAACTAATTTTTCTTTCATTTTTTGCGATCATCGCCACTTAACTGCAAATGGCGCGCAAAAGTAGAAAACAAGCAAAAATAACAAACAATAAACTGTTTTAAATACTGAAAAGTACACACCTCAATGCACAACAAACAATAAAAATAAAAAATTACAATTTTTAAAGAAAACGTTACTTTGAGGTTGACGAGTAAAAACCTTAAGAAAATAAAATGTTTTATTACATAAGGCGATAGGGCTCCTCTCAAAATGTTCAGGGGGACAACAGCCCCCTGGCCTTACCTTTGAGTACACCTTTGATGGTAAATATTGTTCACTGACCCCAATGAATTCATTGTTGGAGATTCTTATCTGATTGTTTAAAATAACAAATGATACCTTTTTTCATGACCTTTTTCATAAAAGCAGATTTCTTAAATTGGAAAAATACTGTAATGTTTGATAATGTGTAATGAGTAATAATTAGTAATGTTAATACTGGATAAACAGTATGGAACTGTTCCAAAATTCAGAATGAACAAAGAAAAATACAGGTGATTAATAAGTACTCACTTGTGTACACCCATTATTGAAGTTAGATGTCTGGCATTTCCCAGTACGAGATTTGTAAATATGAATTCAAACCTTGAATTGTTACCTTTTGTTAATATATGTAATGCTTCAGTAGTTCCACATAATTTCTGAAACATTAAAATAAATACATTTTTGCCATGAAAATATGAAATACAATACCCCCAAAACTCATTTCATTTTGATATATTGATTATTTACTAAAGTCGGTTCATACACATGCAAACAAAAACAATTGGTGTGATGTTACATAGGTTTTACAAATCCTACCAGAGATGTGAAAAATTGAATAAAAGTTGAAAATTCGAAAATCACATACAAACACTTCCAATTTAATCTTAATTTATTATACTTGTGATTTGAATTATTTCACATGTTTTTCAATAAAGTTCTGGAATTCTCAATAATTTTCTGCGGAAACAGAGAATTGTGATCAATGATAATCCCCGAACCAGGCTCGACCCAGCGAACCTTCCCCGCGAACTCCGTTCACTACGTCGGCCACCCGAATGAAGGGGAAATGGAATTTACCCTTCAATAATAGTAATAAGAGTATGGTGGCTTCAGTTCGAGCATTAGGCAGCCAAAAAACTGAGAAAACGTAAAATGTCCTTAGGGCGCAATACATGGCCGCTCGGAAAATTGTAGGCATAACCCAAAATCTAGTCCAAACAAACGAGTTTAGAAAATTACTACTGCGAGAAAGTCTGTTGCATTTTACAATACTACTATTTATTTATTTACTGCACGTTCTTACGCATGATGAGAAACTATAATGAAAAAAATCGTGTGGGTTTTGTGAAAATAGATGTTAGATTACTAAATCGCAATAATTTCAGATACCATTTAAACGAAAACATAACATTTTAATATGCTCGTAGACGTACGCATATACGGAGTACCTAGTACAGAGAAAGTTAAAACTGCTGCGCGAAAAAACACGGATTTTCATCAGAAAAAAATACATGGTGACTGATTACGAAAATGTTTTTTTTTTTTACTTATCGATCACGTCGTTAATATTTACATTAGTTGCGAGTTGTTGACACTACTGTATTTATGAGTACATGTGCTTTAAATAATGTCACACAAAGTTTCTCGAAAACTTAACAGTTTTCATTTTAACAAATGAGCGCAAAATTCCACATTTTCAGAAACATTCAAACGCCATTTTTCCAAAAATGCCTCCAAATTTTCTCTTCAAACTTTTCCAAAGGTTTTATAATGACATGAAGTTAATTTTAGGGTATCCAAATGTAATTTTTTTGAAGTACCTCTCACGCTGTTAAGATGCAAGTTTCTAGCGATTTGTAAACGCTATTGCATTTGCGAGTGGAAGTGCTTCAAATGACTTCTAATTAATTTTTCAAAAACTCACAAATTTCCTGTGAAAAAAGAGCTTCAAATTTGGCAATTACAGTAATGCTTAAACGCCATTTTCATAAAAACGGTATTGATTTTTAAATAATAATTGCTATTTAGGATGTGTTTTTACCCTTTAAATTTTAAATAAAGAAGTTAACGGCAATAAGCATTCAAATTAATACGAGAAAGGCTGTGCCATTCTGTTCCACCACTAGTTTCAAACTAGTGGGGCTACAGAATGGTTTTAAGAATCGGCGATTAAGCATTACGCTAATTGCGAAATTGGTGGTTCTTTTTCACAGGAATCTATTGAGTTTTCGAAAAACTTCATTTAAAGTCCCTTGAACCACTTCCACTCACAAATGCAATAATGTAAACAAATCGATGGAACTACGCATATTAACGGCGCCAGAGAAATTTAAAAAAATTACATTTGTGAAGGTTTTGAAAAAATAAAAGAATACAGCATATTTAACTTCAGGGCGTATTAAATATCGCAATTAGACCTTTCCGTTGGAAAAGTTTGAAGAAACTGACGTTTTGTTTTATATTGTTTTTTCGGCATCAAGGCCCCCCAAAACTGTGATTCTGGCTACACCACGTTTTAGAGGATTTTTTTCTCTTAATTTAGCAACTCGATTTATCCACTTTCTTGTTTTGTGGGCCCGGCAATGATTTTTTGTTGTTGAAAATTCGCCGTTTTTCGCGCAGCAAAACAACTTTCTCTATACTACGTATATTACGTCGTATACGTGTTTATATATATATACACACACACACACGTATACGAGAAAGTAAAAAGTGGTGCTACATACTGGCACAGACTTTCTCCAACTTTCCTAATTTGCATGGTGTGGTCTGGCTTTAAGCTCTTGCTCTATTCTCTAGTCAGCTGCCATCTATCGTCGCCAAAGCGCTTTTTTTTCTTTTGTTTACATTTTGCCAAATTTTTGCTTTACTAATAGTGCGACGAAATATTACTTCAGTATATTAGATAGATGAAATGTATTCTACAATTGGAATATTAAAGAAGTAACCTCGTCCAAAATAGCAATTTTCATTGAAAATTTTAAAGCCGTTTTTAAGAAAATGGCGATTAAACATTCCTGTAAATGCGAAATTTGAAGCTCATTTTCACAGGAATCTATTGAATTTCGAAAAACGTAATTTGATGTTATTTGAAGCTCTTCCATTCACAATTGGAATAATGTATACAAATCGATGGAAATGTGCATATTAACGGTGCGAGACATATTTAAAAATATATATATTTGTGTAATTTTTAAAAAACAAATGCATACACCAAAATGAACATTACGTCATATTAAACAGTGCAATCAGCACTATCCATAGGAAAAATTTCAATAAAATATTTGGAGCCATTTTTGAGAAAATGGCATTTGAGCGTTTCTGAAAATACGCAAATTTGAGCTCATTTTACAAAAGAAAAAAAAAGGGTTTCGAAACTTTTTTATCATTATTTAAAGCACATGTACTCGTAAATATAACACAGCGGATAAATCGCCTCTAAAGTATTACCGACGTGAGAGACGAGTCAAATAAATTACATTTTTTTACTGCATATAGGCTTACATTACTGCACATGGGGAAGATTATAGCTATTTCCAAATATCAGGAAAATAGTGAAAACGAAGGCTTCAAAATATTAGTGAAGGCAGCAATTAACTTTTTACCTAAACTTTAATGATTCATTAATATTTAGCTCAAATTAGATGTTTTGCGATTTTGAGTTTCATAATACAGTAAAACCTGGCAAAGCCAGAATCGTTTGTCCAACATTTCTTCTGTTTTGTACAGGTATCCCAAAGACATTGGAATAGTATACTAGACCCACGCCAAGCGCCAGTGTAGCGTTTCAAGTTAATTCGTTTCCTTGCAGCCATGTTGGGAGCAATCGTACGGGCATTGAGACGCATTGCGGCGGTATTTCATTCTAGTTTGTATGTTCTTTGCGAAAGAACGATTCAGTACGATAAGAAGTAAAATGGAGAAGTAGAGCGCGACTTACGGATGAACAAATAATGTATAATTTATTAAAATATCATAAATTTGCTGATGTATTGTATTTAATGTAAGTGATTGTAGTAAAAAATGTGATTAACTTACTGTAATTTTAAATGAATTTCTAGACAGACTTTGCTTGATACTATCTGTTAGTCTATAAGCAATAAAGTATTATTATTATTAATATTATTTTATTATTATTATTATTATTATTATTATTATTACTACTACTACTACTACTACTACTACTACAATTATTATTACTGCCCATTTGAAAGTCACACTACTGACACACGGCTTTTTTAAAACAATTTTGTAACTAAAGTAATTGTAATAAATTAATCAGTTTGTTGTTTTGAATTGAGTAGAACACTTGTATTTGATTTTCCAATAGGTGCAATTTCTCTAACTTTTCCAGTATTGCAGCAAAATATGAAAATGTTTTGTACTACATCCAGTAAAAAATTGTCATACTAATGATGTGTAAATAATCTGTGATAAGATCCATAAAATACAATATCTTTTTACGAAATTTGGAGTGTGAACTTACAAGGGCTCATTCAATATATATGTTATAAAGAAATAAAGATTATTAAAAAAAATAATTAGTTCAATTCCTCAAAATAGCGGCAAATTGGTCACACTACTGATGATGGACGTACTCTTAATTAAATATGCTAATAGATTTCTATATTTATGTTGGTAAAGGAATTGTAGCAAAAAATGATGTAAAAAAAAAAGCTTGGCTTTGGAGCTTCCACAGTCAAATTATTGTCATCAACTGTTCCTCAAAATAAGTCATTATTTCCCTGACAGACTCATCACTATGTTAAATGCAGAAAAGTTACAGAAACAAAACGTTTCTGACAAGACCTATTAGAAAAACAGAACGTGTTGGGTTTGCATCAAAATTAACAGAAGACAAACATTAAAAACAGATGAATGGCATGAAATTGTTAGAAGATGAAAATCGTTGTCTTGAAAAATGGAAGACAACAAATGCGCTAACACTACTGTCCTCGTCCATTTGTAGCACTCCCAGGTACAAGTAAAAGATTGTCGAAACAACAATAGCAAAATTGATTTTCCCACGCACTGATGTTGTAAAACAAATAACAAAATGATGGGGGCATATCTATGATAATTCTAATCTAAATGTCTATCTAAAATAATCTAAATGTCTAGGAACTAAAGGATGACTACCCAGAATATTATGCCATATCTCAGGCGGAATTACATTTAAAAATACACCAACGAGCTGCATGAAGGCAAATTAGAAATAATTCGAATCATAACATAATGAGCTTATTAGTGTTTAATTCTTTTATATGTACAATTTCATTTGAGTTTGACTGAATTGAGACCTAAATTTTATTACCTTAACATCAGCTAATTATATTGTTCTTTTTCAATGAGCATCGATTGCCGATTTGAAGCGCAAAATTGCATTGAGACAGTTTTCCTTCGTTTACTATTAATTTGTTATTACAAAACCAATTTGAAACTTCTGAAATTGTACTATTATTGTTTTTTTTCAAAGAACATTCGTGTCATTGGCAAACAGAAGTGTTCTTACATTTTAAATAGATAAGGGCATATCGTTTCATTACAACAGAAAGGATAGGACCTAAGATCGAAACCTTGGACCCTGTTCAATTGGCAAAAATGGAGAGAGAAATAAATAATGTCCTTTCGTTCCAGTACGGTATTTCTACTCTTTGAGATCGATGTTTAAGGTACACGTTATCAATCTAGAAACCACGAATTCCCTAAGAAGGTATTTTGAAAAGCAAGATAACGTCAAAAGCTTTCGAAAGATCTAAAATATCCCAATGGGTTCTTCATTTTGTCCCTTGATGAAGCAACATCTTTAAAAGAAAAATGGTAGTTTCTGTAGATTTTGATTTCTGAAACTGTTGTGAGTCTGAGCCTTTGTTTTTCCTGAAAAGGGTTTTCCCTTCGCGTATAGAAAGCCTTCTAATATTTTGAAAAGCAAAAGAAATTGTGTAATTTTGAATTTCATTTTTGTTCCCATTTTTAAAAAGTGGCTTAATTTTGTTGTTTTGAAAGTATCTGGAAATATTCCTGTGCACATTTCCGGCCTATCCAATGTACTTGTATTGGAAAATAGTCTGTTCTGAGATATTTTTCAAGAAGGCATGTTTCTGCCTTTGCCGGTTTTACTGAATTATGAACTTCGTAGGGGATATAAAGGAATAAGTTATGACATATAGGAAGGGAAAGAAGTAAAGTGTACGGTAAAGTAAAATAAGATAGAAATTGTCAACATCATTTTCAAATTATATTTTATGTGAAGCTGAATATTAATTTCAATTTATTATTGAAACGTGTCTAGTTAATTTTTGAAAGAGGTATAAAGTTGAAGAAATATTAAATTTAAAGAATAATGTAATAAGAATTGGAAGTGTCTTGCCCAGAGTCTAATTCAGGAAGTACAGTTGCATATAGGAAGAGAAACTTCTTGTGTAAGAACAATATTATTATGCAAATAGTAAGGTTCAAAGGGAATGTATTTGACATTATTAGAAACAATAAAATTATGTAATATCATTTCTTATGGTTGGTAGTCTTCCAACCCAAAATTTGATGTTTACAATTTTGGAGAATGTTATTGTTTATATTGTTGAATATATATTTAAATGTTATGAGAGAAAATGTATATTTTCGAGGAAAGTGGGAAATAGTTTGTAGGAAACTGAAAAAGAGTATTTAATATTGATAATTAAAAATATTTCAAGAGAATGATGATTTAAATTGGAATAGTGTCTGATAAAGGGTTTAATGAAAGTGCAAATCCTCTTGAGGCAATTGAATTAATATTGTCAAAACAATAAATTTTATAGTTACAAATAAAGAATTTGTCAGGAGGAAGTAAATGTGTTTCAGTTATAATTTTTATTTATTATAATTAAAACAAATTTTAATTTATTTTCTGAAATATGACTTGGGGGAAAAAAGCCAACTTTCTATTAATTAAATATAAAAAATGTTGCTGTAATTCAGTCAATTTGTTTCTTAAAGAAATTGAATTATGTATTTTACTTTATTTTTTACTATTCTCAATGGTATCCATTTTCATGTTCCTTTCTGATTTTTAAAGTTTTTTTCTTCTATTTTCACTTCTTTTTATGTAATTACTAATTTCTTATTATGTAGATGTTATACAAAATTATTTGCTATTTTCTCTGTGAAATGAAACAATTTTATTTTAGGATCTAGACTAGAATTGCCACCTTATGAAAGCTTATATAAGTGAATATTTTTTGAAAGGGAGATCAGAAAAACTTCCAATTCAAAATCACAATGAATGTTTAGAAGAAAACAAAGTATAATATTCACAGCTACTATTTTAATAAATTATTGATTTGAAATTATGAAATACTTTATCAGATTCAATTTAAGCTGCCTGGGGCCTAGGCCTTAATCCCTATTACAAAAATTAAATGAATTACATGTTTTTGACATTCAACTTATCTTGTGCAGCTCTAGAAATTCTAATTATCAAATAATAAATTACTTTGGAACACATGTTACTTGTAGGTAACATATTTGTGCTATCAAATTCAAAAATATAGTACGTTAATGTTTATTTTTAAGCTGAAATAAATTATTTTGTACAAAAAATGATCGCATGAACTCAAGGGTTTTAATGTTAAATGAGAGTCCACATATTAACTTACACACATTTGCAGCTTACTGTTTATAGTCTCTGCATTTATGATTCTCTCCTGTTCATTCATGAGAACATTTAAATAATATATAATTCAACACTATAACATTCATGACCCAACACTAGGTAATATAAATTGCAACTTTCCAGATGCAGATTATCACTGGCACAAGAAAGATGCTTCTATAATGGTGTTAATATATACAAGCTCTCTAAAACATCCATAGAACCTCAAGGATTAAATTTGATTTGAGATTGTTTACAAGTGGCTTGTGGAAACAAACATTCTCTTCTACACCTGACTTCTTCCTACCCCACTGTTTGGACTTGAACTTTGATTCATTCCCCTTACTTAAATATTTATGTGGGACTTTGAAATTATATAATTCTACTGAACTGTATTTATATCATTTGTTTTGTATACTAAAACATAATATACAGCTATATTATTTTACTGGTTAGCAATTACAATTAGCTTGATATTTTAATATATTTATAATTGTATCTACCTATAATTGTATAATACATCATATTGATTTGGTAATGCATCATCTTGATCTTGTAATCATTTATGTTTAAAGGTAATGTATGCTTTCCATAATGGGAAACAGCTTACAAATATTTAATTAATTATCTCCTCTCTATTTGATTACTACCTGAAGAAACCGTAAATAGTACAATATCAGATGTTTCAAATTGGTTCCGAAATAACAAATTAATAGTAAACGAAAAGAAAACGGTTTTAATGCAGTTTTCTATTTCAAATAAACAATTCTGTGCTCCATTGAAATGAACAGTACCATTGACTGATGTTAAGGCAACAAAATTTTTAGGTCTCTCAATTCAGTCAAACCTTAAATGGACGTCCATTTAAATGAATTGAAACAAATTAAGTTCATTATGCTACTGCGTTCAGAATTCTTGCAAATTCAGTCAGCCTTCATACTGCTCGTTGTGTATACTTGCTGAATGTTCATTCCCACCTGAGATATGGCATAATATTCTGGGAAATACATCTTATAGCTCCCAGACTTTTAGATTACAAAATGAATTGTACGAATAATAACCAAATCCACCCCAGTGATTCATGTAGCCTCTCTTCATTAATCTAGGAATTTTACCATTACCGTGTCTTTTTATTTACGAATCAGTGGTTTTGTAAAAATAGCTTGCTCAAGGCGGGAATATATTTTCGAAAATGCGAAGTCTATTACTATAACACTCGCGTAGAAATCATATTCATCAGGTGACAGTATCAACAGCTCATTACAAAATTACATACAATACATGTACATTATTTTACAACACTTTGCCAGATGACATTAAACGATTAAATTCAATAGAAAAGTTTAAATCCCAAGTGAAATCGTTCTGCTGCATAACTGTTTCTATACAATTAGAGACTATACTGAGCATCACAAGAAAAGGAACATTAATTTTAACAATGATACATAATGCATTATTTACCATTTGGACTGTATAAATGAGTATAAACAACCTGTAACAACTATTGTACTACAGCTTCCGGGTCAATGACCCCATCTCGATCAGGTTTTTCGTCCAGTTTCCTGATCCATTGAGCAAATGCTGAGATGGCCCCTTGTTTTCCTTCTGGACATAAATGTAACTTCATTTCTGTGCACGTCTTCTAGAATTCAGTGGGAAATACATTTATTCAAATTATCGTTTCCATGTTGTCGCGGCAGGAAGTAATAAGAGCCAAAATTTATTGCTTATTTTCTTTGAAAATAGATTTTATTACATGGGAGTTTTTTTGTTGTTTTTTTCTCCCTTTCAAAATTCAAAATTTATTGCTTATTTATCCTTGAAATGGATTTTATTACATGGGAGTTTTTGTTTTTTTCTCCCTTTCAAAATTCAAAATTCATTGCTTGTTTATCCTTGAAAATAGGTTTTATTACATGGGAGTTTTTGGTTTTTTTTTTCTCCCTTTCAAAAATTCAAAATTTAAGTAGTATATGACTTGGTGTAGAGATCGCAGAATTTTGAAAATGTGCACACAATTCACTTTTCCCCATAGCACGTCATACGCAGTTTTTAACTGTTTTTTGACGCAAATAAATAAATAAAATAAATAAATAAATAAATAAATACCTCTACAGATTGAGTGAAACTCAAAGAAGTAGAAATTGTAATAAAGGGCCTACTTGGTTCACTCTTAAGACCATGGAGCATGGGAGGGAAGTCTTCAGCCTAAAATGTTTAGTAACCATTAATTTTAACTTGTCACAAAACTTTCAAGCAAAAATATTTTTGGATAATCATTAAAACGAATAAAATCTTATTGCAACATGAGCCGAGTGTAATCTGCAACATTTTACAAAATCTGTAATGACACATTCGACCAAAACATTTTTAATTTTCCCTCTCAAAATTTGTCTCTCCCTGATATGGAGCATTCATATGTACGATGTCCACATTCTCTGATTGGTTCTTACATGTAGGTTCCAGGAAGCATGTTCATAAATAAGCAGGAATACATGTTCATAAATTTTTAGGATAAAACATTGAAGTCTCGAATTTTGAAAGTGTGATGGAACTTTCAAATAAATATAATGAGTTTGATAAAGATTTTGAAGACAATGTGAAATTTAAAAATAAAGACATATAGACAAAATTTAAAAATATAGACATTGAACAAGGTTTTAATTTTTTATTTTGTTGCCACCCATTCTTGGATCCAATGGCAATTCAAATTTCATACATCCTACTCACAAAATGTGCTATTTTTTGTTTATAATGTCATCTTTTCTGCTGCAAAATTCTTTTAATGGTATTGTTCATCAAAATGGCACACCTTTTTCATCTCTTAAGAAATTTAGTTTCAACAAGTTGTTGTACGAGGGTTTGAGGCAGCATTATATAGGGGTAGGGGATGTTAGTGTAATACATATTTATTTTTCAAGTTTTTCTGAAATAAGTCCTTTTTTTCTGCCTTATACTACAACATTAAATATTAACTAATTAATATTTTAAAATTGTTTGTTAGTTGTAACTGTTTGATAAAATATCTTATTATAATTAAAATGATCCCATTATTGATCCTCAAAAATTGTCCCAGTATTTTATTTTTACTCTAAATGGGTATGGGTTCAAACATTGCGCAATTATTGGGGGCAAACACGTATTACAGGAGCGTTACAAGGGGGAAGATTGACTATTTAAAATGCTTCAAATTTGTGTGACATAATTTATGGACAGCCCCTGTTAGATTAAAGATGTTTTAATATTCAATTTTTATTATGATTAAGACTGATGACAAAGGGATATTTTTACTTCAGTTGCTTGATGACCACCTTTTCTTTCATAGTTCATTTCATTTTTAATCGTTCATAAAATTGAAAAATAGTTTGAATGCCAAGATATGTTCACAACCTTTCAATTTTTTTTTTTTTTAATTTTTTACTTTCCTGAAGTTTTTAGGTGAACAAAACGTTGAGAAAATAAAAGATTTTCAAGGATGAAAGAGAAGAACAAGAAACGCATTTGGGGAGTTTCATATCCATAAAAACATTTCCTACTCTACATAGTATATTTGAACCAAACTCTATCACCGATTTACTCATCTAATAAATTAAATAACAAGTTCACATAGAGAATTGTGAATATAATATAGGGCATGAGCATACTGTGAATGTTTTTCAGCAGGTAGGGGCAGCATATAGGAAACATCTAGAACCCTCTTGTCTATTAACAACAAACTATTTCCTCTTAAAACCGTATTCAAAGAAAGTTGGGAGGGATGGGGGTAACCCATTTGCTAATGACATACAGTGAGCACTTAATCCTGGCCTCTTATTTATACGGAATTATCTGGCAAACAGATAAGTGTAAATACAAATAGGTCATTAACTTTCTGGCAAAAATGTATTGCCCATTTGTGGTACAAATTTTTAAGGTCTCGGGAAGAAATGGTTAAATTCTACTACTATATTCAAAATATCAAATTAAATAAGAAAGTGTGACAATGTGCTTTCACTAGCTCTTAGTAATTCTACATTTTAATTTAAATTGAGTAACTAACAAGGAAAAAGTAAAAAGGGCTTCTGACTAAAAGTGCAAGTGGTCTAAAGCCAGATTTATTAAAATAGCGGTGCACAAGTGAAAACTGAAACGTAATAATAAACCACTCACAGAATTTACAGTACGCACAGCAGTTGTAATAATGCAATTATATCCAATAGCTGTAATAATAATACAATTATTAATTGTACTAGGTACATCAAAATAAATGGTTTATGGTATTTACTGAATTAAAAATTCTTAATTTAAAAGACCAACCAAATTTTTTAAATTTCCCCATCACCCCCATTTCCTTTTGTATCTTCTATGGAATCCATTCTATCAAGAACCTTTTCACCAGCTCTCATTTTCAGTTTACTAAACATTTGAAAAAATATTTAGTATGAAAAATTAATGACAATTTTGTCACACTTGTTATCAAAAAGGAAAGTACATACAATAGTGATACATCAAACATTACTTCTTTATCTTCCCACAATGAATCCCCCATTTTCGAAGAAATTATCACTGTTAATCTATTATAGATTGACACCAACACGCACTGCTTTTATCTGGCTTGCAAATACTGGCATCCGGAAGTATTTTTCACGGTGTAAGGTATACATCTTACACCATGTGCTTTTGCTTGATTTTTAGACCGATTCGTTGAATCGTTGAAATCGTTCCCCAATAGAGATGCCCAGAATGACGTCACAACGTTTGGCGGAAAGTGTTGGTTGGCAACCTCTACAGTGCGCGTAATCGATTCCTGGAGAATAAGTAAGATTTTTTTCTGTATTATGCGTTGTCGAGGTTTGTGTTTCGTATCACATTTGTTATTTACAATGATATTTATATTATTTCGGTTTGTTTAGATTTTGGATGCGCATCTCTTTCAGAAATTTAAAGAAGCACTGTCTTAACAGATGTAATGGAACGTCTTGCCTACTTATCCCAAATCTGTATGTAACGCACCCGTTGCAGCGACAATATAAATAAAACGACTATACCTTGAATCTCTACTCTATATAAAAATCTATACAAATTTATGCCCTCTAACTTTTGCCTCCTTTATCTAAAACTGTGCCGTTACTTAGCTACTCTTTCAATGTTATAAACTATTGAGCGTGAGGCTGTGTTGGCTGTACAGGAACCTAACGAGATACTTGGACACTTGGGCGTAGGTCACTGTTTAATACAAAATCACGAAATCATATCATATGGCTTACTGTCGAAACCAAATACTCCCGGGATTATTTTTTTCCGGTTTTTTCCCCCCAAAAATTTTGAACTGATGCGGAACATCAAGGCGAAAAATGAAAAAATCTGATAGCCTTCACATACCGTAAATCAATGATAATGAAAAACTATAAATACCATAATTATGTACTTATTCTAAACTAATTTTAACGCAAATTTAAACTTTTTTAACTGGTACAGAACATCAAAATAAAAAATGTATTAAATTGAGAGCGTTCACCTACCGTGAACCGTTAGCAACACCACCCACGAAAATCCATGATATCAAAAAACTAAAACTTCCATAATTTTGGACTAATTTTAACCCAAATTTATAACTCTTGAACTGATACAGAACATCAAAGTAAAAAATGTATACATTTGGGAGCGTTTACTGGTCCTAAAATTAACAACACCACCCAATAAAATCCATGGTATCACTAAACTTAAAATATAATTATGTACTAATTTTAACCGTAATGTAAAAATTTGAAACTGATAACATCAAAATTAAAAATGTACAAGATTGAGAGCTGTCACCAATGCAAAGCACAACACAACCTGAGAAACCATGATATCAAAAAACTAAAATAACCATAATTTTGTACTAACTTTAAACTAATTTTGACCCAAATTTAAAAATTTTCAACTGATGCAGAACATCAAAATAAAAAAATATAAGTTTGGAAGCGTTCACCTACCGTAAAGTTAGCAACACAGTGGGTCTTTATAATATACAATTGCGAAATTTCGGCTTTTCTGGCATTTATAAAAGAACACGATCAGAACACTTGAGTAATAAACCTCGAAAATCATGCTGTTATTTTTCATTTAACTTTGTAGTTTCTTTGTTTTCTTGATAACGATTCTAACTTGCATCGGCAGGCATCCTGGTTTGCAAAAAATTGCATTTCCTGTTATATATGAAGAGTGACAAAATTTATTTTTTGGGATGTCTAGAGCGACAAAAAGCGACAAACTTATGTTGTCATTTTTACTTCCTCGTATACGCACGTATATACGGAGTAATATACGTAGTATCGAGAAAGTTATGTAATGCTGGGCGAAAAAACGGCGGATTTTCGTCGAAAAAAATTCATTTCCGGGCTCTGGTGAGAAAAAAGTGCAAAAACTAGTTGCGAAATTATGAGAAAAAAATCCTCTAACACGTGTTGTTGCGAGAATCCCTGTTTATTGCGTTCTTGGTGCCGAAAAACAAATTGGAAACAAAAGTCTGTCTGTCCCTCCGGCTGTCCGTCCGTCCGTCCTCTGTCCGTCTGTCTGTCGTATGTGAACAAACCTTGCGCCTAAACCACTCGCATGATCTATTCCAATTGGAACAATCCTCAGTTCTAGGGATCCTCAATTTGTAGCTGTGGCTCTAGTAGAAGCTTTGAAATTCTTGGAAAAACATTTTTAAAAATTTGGGGGGTATTTTATATGAAGCCCTCCGGACATTTTCAAAATTTTCTCGAAAATCGCTCCAATTTTTTTCTTTAAATTTCTTGTAAGAACAGAGTAAAATACACTTATAAAAGTGGCATAGGTCCGATTTCCACGGTTAATTCTGAATTTTCTGAAATTGCAAAATATTGAATTTTTTCGGTGTCTTCCAAAAACTACAAAATTAGATATTTGTGCTTTAAATGAAATTTATTGCCTGGTAATTAGATTTTTACATAAGGTCATGTAAATTTTTTGAAAAACGGCTTCATATTTTTTCCTAAAATTTCCGGTAAGGTCAGATGCACCCTATCTGATGACAGAAACGCCATATTTCTCTATTCTTTTGTTTTTTTTAATTACAAAAATTTTTTTCGACTTGTGTCTCACGTCGGCAATATTTACATTAGACACAATTTCTTCACATTATTGTATTTATGAATACATGTGCTTAAAATAATGTCAAATTAAGTTTCTCGAATTCTCAACAGTTTTTTGTTAAAATGAGCTCAAATTTCGGCATGTTCAAGAACACTCAAACGCCATTTTCTCAAACATGGCTCCGAATATTTTCTTCAAATTTTTCTGCAATGGATAGTGCTTAATTGTACTGCTTAATATGACGTAAAAGTTCATTTTTGTTGTATCTTTTTGTTTTTTAATTATACTTGTAGTTTGTTTGGAATATCTCTCGCGCCGTCATTATGCACATTTCAATGGATTTGTATACATTATCGAATTTGTGAGTGGACGTGCTTTAAATGACTTCAAATGAAGTTTTTCGGAAACTCAATAGATTTTCATGAAAAAGACTGTCACCTCAGACTATTATAAACGCTTAAACCCATTTTCTTAAGAACGGTCCCAAATTTTTATTATTATTTCATTTCTTGAAATAATATTTCGGTACTACTATTTAAAAACGGAAAAGTTTAGAAAATGTAAAAAAAAATGGGTTTTTGGCGGCGATAGATGGCAGCTAGCAAGAGGATGACACAAGAACGTAAGCCAGAAAAGTAATAAATGAAAGCTAACTAATACGAGAAAGTTCAAAGCATTATGTAGCACCTCTAGTTTATTTATGTCTGTAATTTGTTGGTTTTCTGCGTTTGGTGATGCTAGTTTGACACAACATCAAAGGAAGAATACAATGGCTATTAATTATTATTACTTATCCTCCTTCCTTTTTCTTCGTATGTTTTGGGTAAATATTGTAATGTGTATTTTACTTATATTTATAATTTTGTAATTTGAACTGCTATCCCGTCGCACCTCCTTTTTTACAATTTTATCTGCTATTTGTTCAGTTTCATTTACAATCACATAAATTGTCATTACTTATTTCTATTTTATAATTTTAATTTGAACTGCTATTATTTATACTAAATAATAATAATAATATAATAAATTTAATTATTAATTTTAGTTCTAACACGCAATTGAAATTAAAGATACAAAATAATAAAATAAATAATCATTAATGAATAAATATAAAATTGTAAAAGTGAAAAAATAAAAGACGATGAGCAATCTGTGGTGACAGACTAATCCGAGAGCAGGAAATGACGGTCATGGACGCCCGAGGTGCAGGGAGTCCTTTCACACTAGACGTCAAAACTAAGACGGACCAGACATTAAAATGCCTCGCTACAGGCACGTGTCTTAGAAAACAAAGGTTGGAATATTTGCTCTATACAATGAGATATGAACACACAGTCACTAATGTAATGGTGGTGGGGTAATCTATGCTTGCGGACTTGGGCGTTTGATTTGTAAACGTGAAAACTGGTATGAATATAATGTTTCCAGGTTTGGCTAAGTAGCATTTCAGTAGAATCATGTAGGTATTTTGGGGCAAATCATTGCGATTTTTACCGTTGAGATAAGTGGAGATACCGTGAGCTTCTTGACCGGGAGGTCTTAGAATTCCAGTCCCGACGGTGGCGTATTTTCTCTATGAGCCATATTCTACCTAGGTCAAGATCTGCCGTTGAGTAGGAAAATATTCTAATTGTCGGGTTTTCTGAACGGTATTCTGTATGGTAGCGATCAGTGGCCCGTTTGTTTTAGTACTACTCCGCCATTTGCCTGGTAATGATCGGAGAAACCCCGGAAAACTGCCGATCAGAGTGCGCGAGACACCGGGCAACGACGGGCGCTGAGAGTGTGCGGCGCCGCAGCAAAGGGAAGTTGCATGAATTGCATATGCACTTTTTTTATGTTCGAGACGGGAAGATTCTGTCGAAGATCAAGTTTTGGCAATTAAATTAAGATTACAATCATAAGACGAGGTCAGGACAAAATGCGCATTCATGTGTGAATGAAGATTTTATTAATGTTTTAAGTGTGAATGGAATTATTATTTTTTTTTTGCAAGCCTAGGGTTCAATGTTGATGTGTTAAAATCTGCATGCCATAAAAGGGGCAAACAGTGTCAAGAGAGGGCGTAATGTATTTGCCTTGGCAATGTGCTGAAGGGGAGCTTGCAATAAAAATGAACAGCACTCAGCATGGCCTAGCGATTGCCTTGAATATGTGTGTCGTTTTTAGTAGTTATCTAGAAATTGACCTAGCACGAGCGTGAGGTATCCTGTCTCTAGTCCGTATGGAATGAGCACGCGAGTCAGGCCCAGGTAAGATTTAGTAATAGTATACGCTAACTGAGGTACGGGCGACTGATAAACGAAAGTGTTATTGTATCCAGAAAATAGCAAGAGCGAGGGCAGGGCAAATAGTTTAAAGAATAGAACAAAGGTATAGTAGAAAGCAGCTACGATAGTTTAGTGCACATTGTAGGGTGAGCAATGAAATCCAGAATCACAAGCATTAAAAATTAACTCAAAAACATTTTGAACAAGAATCATCTAAATTAGAGATGTTCCTTTTTGATAGGGAATAGTTGCAATGAGTAACAATATGTATACTATAATTTCAAAGGAACATTAAGTTTTTTATTAGATACGAAAGACCCCAATTACTCAAATATATGATTCTTCCATTATATGCCTTCAAAAGACTAATTTCAAGAAACATATTTATGGAAATATCTAGAGATATAAGTGTTTTTGTAAAAATCGAATGAATTCTAACTACTCAAGTGAAGGTGTTACAATTTACATTAAAGATAATTTACTGGCAGATGCAGTTACAATATGTTTTGACAAATTTTAAAAATAATTTGCACGAAGCACATTTTAATACATATTAATTTCAAATAATAGTTAGAATTAAAAAGCACGAGGAAAATAATTAATTTTCATTATAAAATTTAATGAAAAATGGTGAGCGAGATTTGGCATGCTAATGGTCCTCATTTTGAACGAATCTTTCCTAATCATGAATCTCAAATGGATAAGTCCACACCGTGAGAGAACTGCGAGTCTGTAAGTATGCTTTTACCAAATAATAATTAACTACTGTAAAAATAGAGGCATTTACCAATCAACGGCAGAATCATAAATATTTAGCACCAGAGGCAAGTTCTGCTGCCGTCACTACAGTTGCCGATACTTTACAGTTATTTATGACTCAAGGGCGTTAAGTATGTTCGCCCTGGGCGGGCGACTTCACAACCGAGGCCTTCTGGTCCCGAGGCGTTGAAAAGCAGCCCGAGGCGACTAGTAACGCCCGTGGTGCATACAAAACTTTATGGTTTACTCATTTGTTGCTGAATCAAAATTGAATTCGACCTGGTGCGTCCATTTGAAAGTTCAAGTGTGACGACAATCTTCTGAATTTCGATAGCTTAGAAGCTTTTGTGTTAGCTTTGCATAATTATCTCCTTAGGCAAATGCATGGTCAGTTCGCTACATATTACGTAGCGAAAATTAATGTTATCAATGTGCTGTTTTCAACAGCTGGCGACCGTATTAAATAAATTGTCATTAAATAAGAGGTCAGCCAAGTTTGATATTTAACAGTTATAGCTGGGGTTTTCTTTCGGAGGGTCCGCTGTAGCTGCCATAGGTCTTCAGCATTGTTTATTTGCGAGTTTTTAACCTCGCAGACCTATGCTCCCGCAGAAGCCTGGAGGTTTTCCGCCGTATGCGTTGGTATGTGGCCTTGTCACGGGAGCGCTGGTAGATGTTTGCGCCTTTCTGCGTTCTTGAATAAGGCGGATTAGCTCAACAGGGGTTTGTGATGAAGAGTTGGCGGTATCAGGAAGCTTTTAGGTTGATTCATTAAAGGCTGATTTAATCTGATAATTTAGATGGTTTAATGCTCTGTCGATATCATGTGGAGTGAATAGAGATGGGTTTTGCAGAATTTTGTTTGTTAGTTTTGTTTGGTAAAGTTTCCAATCTGTTTTGGTTTGAAGTTTAGTAGATAGAGGCGCAGGGAAGATATCGTTGTGGAAAGCGAAGATAACAGGAAGGTGGTCTGAGGTTAGATCGTGAAGTGGTTTGGGAGTTGTGAGAGAAAAGGAGGGAGAATGAAGAACTATATCAAGGATATCTCCTTCGATGGTATTAGTGATGGGATTTGTTCTTAGGTGGGTTATGGATGTGGGAGGGGAAATGTTAAGCTGGTTGCTCCTGTTTAAATATTGCAGTAGGCGAGCGCCTGCCGAGTTTTCCGCTCGGCATCCCCAATCTGGATGCTTGGCGTTTATGTCGCCCGCTATTACTATCGGCGCCCCGAGCATTAGTAGCTCGTCAATGTCAGAAACAACGAGTGGTTCTTGAGGCCGCTTATAGGCGGCGGACACGATGGCAATAGGTCCGCGCGGCGTTCCGATTTCCACTGCTGTGGCCTCGATGTTGGCGAGAGGCGGAGTTCCTAGGAGTGTATGTGAGATGGTTCGTCTAACTGCAATTAAGGTGCCACCGCCGCGGTTTGGGCCAGAGCGATCATTCCTGTAAATGATGAAATTGCGTAGGGAAAAGTTGTCGCTCGGTAGAAGGTTACTTTTTTGTATTAAGATTAGGTGGGGGCAATAATCAGAGATGAACTGATATATTTCATCCTTCTTTTTATTTAGACCGGCGTTTGCATTCCAATGGACGATTTTTAAAAGGTTGTTTATGGGAAGGCCTGTTCAATTAAGGGGGCAAGCAGAGTAAGTTTTGTAAATAAGTCACCTGAGGTTTTTAAAACGGCGGACGGTTTTGGACGGCGTTTTTTACTAGAAGAATTAGGTTCTTAATTTCAGTGCCTTGTAAAAGTTTTATCAGTTCAAAGAGCTCGCCGAAACCGGAGGGGGAATTTGAAGACGACGTATTTGCTGTTTGTTGTTCTATTTGTCGGCCTGCCGTATCATCAGCAAATCCGGAGCCGAGAGCAGTGGGGACGACTTCTTCCGATCCGGGCAGGGTAGGAAAGGCCTCCCTTTGTGGGGCACCCTGGGAGAGCGTTTGCGCTGCGGCGGGGATTATGTTTCTACTTGGTGCTGTGAACGCATTTCTGCGGCGAGCGGCGTCTGCATCAGCGCGTTTCTGGCGCGGCAGTAGTCGAATTTTGGCCTTCGTCTGACATATTGCGCAGTCGTCGAACTGTGGCCTCGCCACAGTTAGACACACTGGATTCCGCCGGCATCCGTTGTGGGACTGTCCCCACATTTGACATCTCTTGCAATGTGGCGTACGTTGAGCTCCTCTGTGCTCCTCCCATCTAATTAAGGTGTTAAGTAGGACAGGGATGTTTTTGATCCTAGTTATTTGGGAGACGTTAAACTCAACGAGATAAAGGCCAAGTGAGTCAAAATACTTGTCCCCGCTTTCAGTTAAGCGCGCCCGCTTCATTTCGGATATGTGGTAAGTTTCCCGTTTGCTTCGATTTCTTGTTTGATGATGTTTAGATCAGCTCCACCGTGAAGGCCTCTGATAACTAATAGGTGTCGGCGTTCTTCTGTTGCCCGGCGGAAAAAATATCGTGCTGTCTGTTTAATATTGCTTTTTTTCATTCTTTATTACTGTGGTGTGATCTTTATGCATCCTGGTTTCAGTGTGAAGAAGGCTGGGGTGACTGTGCCCCGTAGGATCTGCGTTAATTTGGGTTTTAGTAGATTTAAAATAGCTTGTGTATCGACTGGCATCTGTATACAGATCTCTCCTACAACTTCTCTGGGCCGGATCTCGGGGGCGCGAACTTGTTGCTGCGTCTGTGCGGCTGTTTGAGCGCAAGTGGGTAGTGAGGCACCTTGAGCGGGCATATTTTGGGGCGCGGTAATTGGGGCCCGGTGGGCCTTTGGGTGATTTGAGGAGGCGAGATTTGGGGCACGCGCGAGGTTGCGTCTCTTGGTGTTAAAATTTGGTAGCGGTTACTTAATGGTAACGTGTTTAAGTGGAGCCAGGCCTGGGTTTGTGGTGCCTGCTTAGGGGCACTAAAAGCTTTGCCTACAATTTCCCATCCTTGGGCACGTTCCTCCTCCGTCAGAACAAATGCAGGAGGCTGCTCTTCCTTACGACCGTTTGGGTTTATGCGTCCATTTCGGTTGAGTTACTTTGGTCGCCCGATTTTACTGGGGTGGTTTCGGCGGAGCTCATTTTGACAGAAAGGTCACTGATGGCTGAGAGGGACGCGTCCGACTGGCTTGTGGGGAAGTGGGGGTTGTTGGGCGGGAAAGAGTGACACCAGCAGTTTGCGCCAATTCCATTTAAGCTTGGAACAGACTCACCACTTTGGTTGTTACAGCTCGTAGTGGGTTGAGTTGCACATGTTGACTGCGTGCTGCTACAGCAGCTTCAGCTGCATCCCTGTGGATTCGCTCAATTTCGTCTAAAAGAGCCGGATCGTGTTGGCGTATTACGTTACACGTATGGCCTATGTTTTCGTCAAGGTATTTGGAGGCCCGACAACAATTACGTGATGGGGGTACTCTGGTTTTGAGTTATGACGTGTTGAAGTTGCCTGCGTTCTAGCGCGAGTGCGTATGGGGCTTCCATCAGGCCAGATTGCCCCTCCTTGCATTTATCTGAAGATGTTAACGCACATTAAACTCAGTGTGCTAATTCTAGAACAATTTAGTTAATATACTGTAATTACCCAAGCACAAAATAACCAAAACTAATACAAAATTAACACAAAACACAGATGAAAATCCAAGATAATTGTATAATACCTAAACATACAAAGATTTAAAGCTACAGTCATTTTAATCTAATTGCGGTTTGTCAAATCACGCTTTGAACACTTTTCACTTTGCAGTTTTGTTCCGCTAAAATCGTAATGCAGATTGTCCATTGTGTTTTAATATCTAAATTGAATTTAGCGTGATTTGTGGCTTAAATACACTATAACAGTAGCAGATCGCTTACACTTATAGAATATCGGGCGAATAATTGGAAAAAATTCGCGCATGGCCGCCTGCGACTGGTCTGGCTTTTTAAACCAACTGCCCATGTTGTAGTCACGTGGTTTGTGACGCAAAGTGGTGCTGCGCAGAACGAGTAAAAATCTGTCCGCTGGAGTAGCCCACCCATATCTTTTCATCGGGGGGATGTCTCTTGCGCACATGGGGGATCCCTCTTCAGCCAATGAGCTCAGACTCCAGTTTGCATCACAATATGCAGGAATTGTAAATACAGCCAGATACCAAAATTATCACGTCGTTGCAAGACATTGAGACAGATTCATGAAGCACTAGCAAAATAACTGGTGTTGCCCGGATTTCCTTCATATTCAATCCTTATGAAAGAGGTAAAAGATCAATATTATATAAACCACGGTGTTGAAGATTATTATTTTTTATGTAATTAGTTCAAGTTTTAATAAAATACTATAGTTTTCTGGCGGAATGTATTAGGAACCATCTATTAGGTATCAGTTCTGGCACAGTATACATATCATACAGTCACAGTCTAATATTATTAGACTGAGATACAGTACAGCAGCTCAGCCCGATTTTTTTTTTGCTGATATTTTGCGCGCATATTGCTAGCGATCCTGGTGGATAAAGTAAAACACATGAAATCAGTTGAAGTCAACTCTATCTTGAACGCACACTCACATCCGTGAAGTCAACGCCGTTTTGGTTTTCAATGGACGTTGCTGAAGTACACTGTTTGTGAAATTGCAATTTGAAGAACAGGTTAAGCATTTAAAAACAATTCGTATTGTTTCTTGATATTTTCCTGATCTGAGTTCCAAAATTCCTCAAAATGAAATATCAGCCTCACATTTAGTGAAAACAATTCCTTCACCTCTAACAGAAATAAGTGTGGGGACATTAAATATGGATTCTGCAGAAATGAATGCTAAGCAGTGTTTTTAATTTCTCGTATACGTACTTATATAGAAAGTTATGTAATGGAGCGCAAAATCGATTTTGAGATTTCAACGGAAATACACGTTTTGGGGTTCCCTGATGCCAAAAAAGTAATTTTTTTCTTTTTACAAAACGTCCGTCCGTCGGTTAATACTACTAGCGCCTACACCATGCGTACGAGTTTTTCAAAATTGAAGAAACCCCTGTCCATCTGGCTCAAGTTGAAGCTGTGAAATGTCGAAAAAAAATTCTTTAAAATTTGGGGGTACTTTACATAAAGCCCCAAAAACATTTTCAAAATTCTCTCAAAAATGGCTTCAATATTTTCTTTAAATTTCTCGTAAGAATAGAGTAAAATACCCACATAAAGGTGACATATGTCCGATTTTCACGGTTAACACTGAACTTTCCAATACTTCGAATGTTTGATTTTTTCCAAACTTTTCATGTCAAAGGAACCGAATCTTTCAAATAGTGAACTTGTTTACGAATAAAGTTCAACAATGTTATGGCTTTGAAAATGTTCAAAATAACTTCAAAAATGTGTGTGTTTTCTGCCAGTGTTAATGAATATCTGCCACGGTGTGTAGCAGTTTTAATGACAAAATTTGGAAAATTAATTGCGTAGCAAAATATCAGTACTCAGCTAGTACACAATCTCAAAGATATCGATTTTGTGAGTAGTTGTTGTGAAGTGCAGAAAATAGTTCGGCAAACTTTTATAAGAGTAAGAATTTACTATATGTTGAAGTACACCAAAAGAGAATTACTTCAGCAAGGAAAAAGCAAGAAAAAATATTTAAATTCTAGCATTAGGGATGTTAATGTTTTATTAGTAAGAAAAAAATAGAAAATATTTTCGATACAGTTTTCAAAATAATTTGTAGTACTGTGAAATAAAATATGTGCAATCAGTATCACCCTGGTTTTTATTTTTCCACCTAGATACGAATTTTCTTCAAAGTAAGTCTTTCTGCATGCATTCAGAATCTAGTTTTTAATTTGTGTAATTTTCTTACTGATGTCAATCAGCAGTTTCTAGATATTTTCATGAAAAAGAAAGAAATAGTTGTTATTCCACATGACATTATTATGTCTAAGGACAACATTCATTAGATTTAAATATTTTTTCTTAAAAAAATATTTAAAGAATTCTACTTTACCTGTTGTATATTTAGATATATTCGAGGAAATTAAAATAAATAAACATTTCCTTTTCGGCCATATTTAGCAGAACGAACAGTATAACGAATGTAGTGTCGAATGTAATCGGCGAAGTGTTCCTGTGCTAGAGTCGCTGATCAACACGTCATAGGGCATTTAACACGAGATGTGATCCGTACACTGTAGTAGTAATATAGTGTTTATTTATTTATTTATTTTACGTCAAAAAACAGTTAAAACTGTGTATGACGTGCTATGGGGAGAAGTGAATTCTGAGCACATTTTCAAAATTCTGTGATCTCTACACGAAGTCACATACGGTACTACTTGATTTTTGAATGAAAAAATGTGTATTTTTATTGGCAGTAAAATATGTTTACAGAGCCAAAACACAAATTGATAAAATAAAATTTAAAAGAACGTGACAATTGTGAAAACGTGAAAACAAAAAATTACATAATGAATCAGGAGAAGAAATGAACAAAAACGTGTTTAGATACAAAATATAAATGTTTTATTAATCTTTAAAATAAAATTTGCAATAACTGGGATAATAGTTTCATTCAAATCCCATAGCAATGAACAAACGGAAGGAGAATCATACTTATTATTTGAATAACATTGCTTTCCTTTCAGTATCAAATAAATTGCATTACAAAAAGAAACACTCGATAGACTCAAGTTCTTCACCACATTCACAAATTTCAGAATTAACAATTTGATGCATATGTAAACTGTTGTTAAGAGACGCTACTTCTAATGCGATTAATGCTGGTCTAATGCGTTGGATCAGTCTTCGTCTAATGCGATTAATAGTGACAAAAGCTTTGCGTGGAAAACCAAACAGGTAAAACCAAGATTTCTTATAATTATTAAATTTGATTTACTGAAATCTTGGATCAATAGATTTATGTATGCCTTTACAATTTGAACATTTTTGCGTTTCAGAAGTACATTTGCTCTCATATTTAAGATCCCCACTACAAAAACAAATTTCTTTACCTTTAGAGGATTTGGTTGTATATCTAAAGTGGAAACCTTTGAAACATTGCATTGGGCGCGGCAAGAAATGTTCTACTTTACTTCGAACATGGAATAAATAGATTTTAGTCGGAAGCAAGTGACTAACGAAAGTGATCAGTTCAGTTTGGCTCGGGATCCAATCCTTACTACTGCCCACATTGAGCTGCCGTTTAGCATTTTTATTATTTCGGATTAATCTTTTTGGTCTAAAAAGAAGATAGAAACTATATATATATATATATATATATATATATATATTTTGTAATGGTCCAACGTTTCGAAACCAAAACCCCAGATGCAACGTTGCCAAAAAGTGGCAAAGAATAAACGTATATGTGGAGTGCAGCGATGCCGATAGAAACATGTTTGTGGATCCAAGTTAAAATAAGAAATTGTAGCATGAGATTTAGGAAATTGAATATAATCATCCGATAGAGCAGAAATTCGGTTGACGCATTCGGAAGTTATAATCTGAAAGATATTTGGAATTTTTAATAAAATGAACAGAATATAGCCATTGTTGCATTAGAAAAGAAACATTACAAACAGGGTTTTTGAAGAATAATTACCAAACGCACGGACCGATTTGGTTGAAACGTTGGGAAAGAATAGAATAAAATACGGAAGACGACAAATTAATATCAACTTTGTCGCATTTTCGGAGCGAAGTAATTATAAAATATATCGAAGTTGTGATGGAGTCAATAGTAGAAACAAATGACGCGATGCAGAGAAGTTAAGGAAATCTTGCAGAACCAACAGAGCAAGGGTATATCAATTTTTTTGTGACAAAAATCTGTAGTAACAATGTAGGTTGATAGAAGAATTCAGCAGGAATGCAGATGTAAGGAGAGATGTGTCGTGGACATGGTAATGAACGCTTCGAGTACGTGAAATCGGTGTCGTTAATTTTTTGGGAAAGTGTAAAATAGTTAGCGAGAAGTAATGTCGAAAGATTTATAAATATCTTGGAATATTAGAAAGGGGAGCAAAATTTAAATTTATTGAATTCATGTTATTTTGGTAGTAAAATTTCAAGCAATCACGGATAATCAATTACGTTATATCTAGTGTGAGGAAATTTGGCGCAGTAGATATTTTTATTATGGGACTTAACTGAATTAATGCACATCAGTATAATTTAGACAATTATTTTCCAAGATAAATGGAAGTCAGCAAGAGAACTTTCTAGAAGTGACGTATTTGATGATACGCGAAAATTTGTTTCTGTTGTCGTGTTAAGTATTTTGCCGAGCAGTACGCCGCAAATATAGAATTGATTAGTCGGTGATAGGCTAGCGGCTGGACTTTCACATTTATGTGAAATGTAGTGGTTAACGAAGAGTGATTTTCGGAGGCGACCGCGAGGAAGGATGGCCGGCGACCGAACATCGAGGAACATCGAACAGCGGACACCGGACATCTTCAGTACGAGAGATGAGCCGAAAAAGGAAGTGAACGCATATGCATGTGTGTGTGTGTGTGTGTGTGTGTGTTTCGGAATTCCTTGAAATGCTTCGTATCAAAACGCATTCCATAAACAAAAACAATTTTTGTTGAAGATCAAGTTTTGTTAGTAGGAATAAAATAGAAATAGTTGAAGGAAAGTAGGGAATGCATTCGAGGGATGAATGAGATTTTGATACTGGTTGTATTAGGGTGTATGAATGATTTTTTTGTTACTGTGTATTATCTTGTTTTTTGGTTTCGTGTGTTGGTCATAGGTATTATATGTTAGCGTGGAAAGAAAGACGGTGAATCATTGCCGTAGAATTGAGAATAGAGTAAAGTTATCAACGCAAATAAATTATCGAACCAGAAATGCGGTTCGTTTTGGACCAATTGAGATGTTCATAGTAATTTAACCCAGAACGCACAATCCAGTTACCTCACTGCGATTCCTGTATAGGACCGCCAGCGTATCCACGGCAGTAGATAGTTAAGAAAAAAAGGGTTTATTATATATATATATATATATATATATATATATATATATATATATATATATATATATATATATTTGATAGCAGCACGGGCATAGATAACGTAGAGAGGTTAGAAGATAAAATCAATGAATGATAGGAAGAGAGCAGGGAGAGATTGTTACATTACATTAAATGGCGACCCAACGGAGTAATAGCAGATGATAGATAAATTGTAGGAATAGAAGATAGTAAGAAGGGAGAAGTGGATTCATTACATAAATGGCGGCCAACGGTGGGGCAATCAATTATGAATAATAGACGAGAGGAGAGAGGAAAGGAAAGGATTCATTACAATATATATATATATATATATATATATATATATTGTTACGTTTTTAGGTGGTGAATTAAAAGTCTCGTATTATTGACAAAGCAAAGGAAACAATTCACTGCACTGATCACAGTTCGATGCACTGGTCACAGTTGTTTATTTTGTTTCTTAACACAATCACTGAAAAACTTGATATTTATTTACACTACACTTCTCTTCCTTTATTTACGCTACACTTCTCTTCAGTTATTTACACTACACTCCTCTCGCACACTCGCACAGTCCTAAGCACTGGCCACAGTTCACTGCACTGATCACAGTTCGATGCCTGGTCACAGTTCACGTCACCGACCACAGTACGATGCACTGACCACGGTTCACTTCACTGAGCACACTCGCTGCACAGCTATTGACCGCGATGCACACACTTCACAGTTCAGCTTCCACTGCGGACTCAAGACTGACTCGCGGTCGCCGGCCGTCGCGTATTTATACCTGTCAAGACAATCCAGAACCTTCCGGACACCGCGACTGTTCTGGAGTAATCCGCCGGCAGGTGATGCAACCCCGTGCTCACCGGCGGCTCGTGGTCGCCGGCAGATGACGTAACCAGCGATCACAGGCACCTCGGAGTGGCGCCGGGGGATGACGCAATATTTGTTACACTACCCCCTCCTTAGTTGCGATCCGTCTCGGAGCGCGTTTAGTGAAATCATGCCGATACTTGCAGCTGGAGCCTCTAGTGCAGTTGGAGGTTAAGAAAAAGTGGCAGTCAATTGTCTTCTTTGGATATGACAACATTCCATGGTGGTAGCTGCAGACTAAGATGCTAAACCCAGTGTACCGGAACAGTACTTCCAACATGCTTCTCACTATTCTCCAGTTCAGTCCATCAAACCCACATCCAGTTTTGACATGGCAATCTTCGACGTTGTCTTGCAGTACTTGTTGGCGTAATTCAACAGAGTTTCCAAAGATTTTCATAGGATTCCTTGTGATATAACTTACTTTTTGTGACAAGGTAATAAACATAGTGACTGACGTCGTGCAGATGCAGAACCTTCCCAAATCTGGTTGTTGGTTCTTTAATTCTTCTATCCTTCCATATTTTCTCGAATACAGTAGCAACCCCTCTGGTCATATCTAAATCCAAGACAAATGCCCCAATGCATATTCCTGGGGTGGGCAACAGATCCTGTTGACCTCCATTGTTACCCATAACGCGCTTGATGCTTTTCATATACTGAGACATAAACTCGGGGAAATGTGCACTCTGCATGTCCAGCTCACAAACTCGGGTCTTTTCTTCATCATTTTCATTCTCTGCGAGGGCCAGCCGATTGAATGAACGACTCGTGTTTCCATTCGGCAATTTTTTTAATTCGGTGACAACATCATTTATCCTCTTCACGACCTCGTACGGTCCTTCCCACTGTCGTTGTAATTTTGGACACAAACCGCGGCGAGTTGGGTTAAACAGCCGACATGATCTCCAGGTTGATAACCTCCTTTCAGCTTTGATGTCATACCGGCCTTTCATCCTGTCACTTGCGATTTGGATTTTTCACGCACCTGGTTGGAATTACGTCCATTTTCCGTCTTAGGTCATTTACAAGTTTTTCACCGGCTATTTATTCAATATTTTTACAAACAAACTGTAGATCACATGGTAGACGTAGTTCCCGGCCGAAGAGGATATTAGCGGGCGTTTGCCCAGTTGTCTCATGAACAGATGAGCGGTAGGCAGAAGAAAAGATGTATGTATTGGTCCCAGTCGCGTTGGTGATCTGACACGACCTTCGCTAAATTTTTTCCATTGTTCTGTTCTGCTGTTCCACCATTCCGTCTGACTGCGGATGTAGGGCTGTCGTTCTTGTTTTTCTTATTCCAAGAAGTTCACACACCTGAAACACTGCGGATTCGAAGTTCCTCCTTGATCTGAATGAAATTTCAGTGGCACACCAAATCGGTCACCATTTCTAACCAGACTTGGGAGATAGCAGTGGCCTTTGGGCCCAGGTAGGGGATATGCTTCAACCCATTTGCTGAAATAATCCATAGCCACGAGTATGTTTTTATTTCATCATTTGACTTTGGGAAATGGCCCACCCAAGGTCAATGGCAATTCGTTCAAAGGACTCCCAACGTTGTATTGCCTCATCTTCGCTCTTCTCTTTATGGGCCATTGCTTGTAGACAAACTTGAACTTTGTGCCCCAAATCTTTACATCTTGCTTGAATTAACCAGAAAATCGTTCGCGCACTTTCTAAGGTTTTCGTTATCCCGAGGTGTCCTCCAAGTTCCATCATGAAATTCCAATTTTCGGACTTACCTGGTAACAATATCTGCGTGCTCTTCTAAGCCGTCTTCACTTTCAGAACTCGTTTCAGAACCCCTTCCTCTTCAGTAATCGAATCCCACTGCGCCAATATGATTTTACTGTGAAGAACAGGAGCTATTTTTTGCCAACTGGTCCCCGTCCTGCTTTTCCATTTCCAAACATGTTTCAATTCCGTGTCCTTTTTCTGATCTTTCGAAGTTCTCTGGTTAAAAATTAGGACCCTAGTAGGATACATCTTTCTTCCGCATGACAACAATGCTTGAGTTTTCGGGCACGGTCTTCGGGAGAGAGCATCGGCATTCCGGTGACTATTTCCGCTTCGATGTTCTATTCTAAATGTAATTTTTGCAATCTTTCAATCCATCTGCGACTTGATCTTCCCGATTTGAAATTCAGGATTTCAAGCAGATGATCCGTTTCAAAAGAAATTTTTTACCTAGAGATATTTGAAAATTTCCAACGGATTTCACCACAGAAAACTTTCGGGTTACACAATAGTTGCGTTCTGGCTTTGATAGCACTTACTATAGAACCGATTACTTTCTCGCCAATCTTGTATCTGCGATAATACCCTCCAAACCAACGTTACTTGCGTCAGTATCAAGTATATAATTCCCTTGAGGTAGTGGATAGCTCAATATAGGGTATCAGATGGCGTTTTTAAGCTTTTGAAAGCAAGAGTCTTGATCCCATTGAAAAAACGGTTTCTTCTGTCAGTTGAGTCAGCGGTTTCGCGATGTTGGCAAATCCCAAAACATAGCGAAGATAATAGCAATAGACCCGGGAAACTTCTCATTCATGTTATCCTGGGCCCGGGGCCATTCCTTACGGTTTTAAACCCTTTCCCGGATCAGGTTCTACCCGTGCCAGATACTACATGTCCAGGTAATTCACCTGCTTCCGTAATGGCATTTCGGGCTGAGTTCTTCGCTCCTTCCAACCTCTGGCACATGTTCTAGGTTATTGATGGGGTTCTTCGAAAGATTTCCCAACAAAAATTATATCGTCGAGGTAGACAAGACATGTCTCCCACGACAGACCCTCTAAGCACGGTTTCCATAAATCTTTCGAAGTGCTGGGCATTACAGAGTCCGAAAGGCATTACTAAACGCCAAAAAACCCTGATCCGATGGTAAATGCAGTCTTCTCGATCTCCGGGATCTAATTTACTTGCCAGTATCCGTTTCGGGCCAAGTGTCGAGAAGATTTTGGCCCCAGAGAGCGTGTCCAAAGTCAATACGGGGCAAAAGGATAGCTATCCTTTTTCGTTACATTGTTGAGTTGTGAAATCAAAAGAACCGAGTCGACCCGTCTTTCTTCTTTTTCCAATACGACGGAGAAACTTCACGGATTGCTTTGATGGTTCGATTACGCCATCCTTCTTCATCTCTTTAATAATCCATCTGTTTTCTCTCTTTTTGAAGAGGTAATCTTCTAGCAGCTTGGCGAATCGGGTGGCGTTTCGGTGTCTATTCGGTGACGAACAATATCCTTTTCCTTTTACACCGTCACCGATTAAAGACATGCTGGTAGCGCCGTATTAGGTCTTCAGCCTTATGACACTTTTTCCCGAGATAAACTTTCATGCCCTCTGTAACCAGATTCTGCAGTCGTTCAGGAATTCCTTTTAGGTGGTGGTTCGGACGGTTCACATTCTGAAAACCGAGGATACCGTAGAACAATTACCCAAACACTGTTTCTTTTCCAACTTAACAGGATAGTGATTAATGTTATTATTCTCACAGGTATTGTTCATTTACTTCGACCAGTTCTTTGGGCCACTAGAATTCCTCGACCAATGTCTTGTCGTGACTTCTAGGTTCCAGAATAGCAATCTTCCAGCTGGAACGTCGCCCCGGTCTTCAAACATCTCTACGCTCCGTCAAGATTACGTCGTAACGTAAAAAATTCCCCGGCAATGTTGTTACGTGAATGTAGAACCACCCCTCCACTTCGTTGAGTCTCGCACCCTGTCGTAAATCCAGCTGACACCCATAAGTCGTCATAATATCCATTCCTAAAAATTTCTTCTTCTTCTATATCAGCGACCAGACGATGACTGAAAGCAACAGTTCCAATAGCAAGGAGGACATCCATCTTCCTACAACATTCGCCGAGTCACCAGTGGCTGTTTGAAGCTTCCATAAGATGAGATGACGAAAAACGGTTCGGGATAATGCTCTTTGGTTTCACCAGTATCCAAAAGTAAGACGCATGGCCTTTTATTTACAAATGCATCACGTAAACGCCGTCAGAACGGTGTCGAATGGACTTGACGTGTATTTCGTAAGGTGGGGTTTGTTTGACAGGTCGATGGATGCCTCCATCAACCTGCTTTAGTTTCCTGCTGCTGCTAGGTTTACCAAGAGACTGCTGCTCTCCTTGTTTGCCATGGACGGTCACATCGACTTTTACGGCCCTAATTCTCCCAATTCCAACATCGAGGTTGTCGCCTTTTGCCATAGAATGCGTATCAACCTCCACCATTGCCCAAAATATTTTTCGTCATAGTATCGACGCCGGTTTGCAATTCTCGTACTCGTCCGTCACGTTTCGATGCTCTTTTTCAACCTGGGAAATCTAGTGATTGACTTAATGCGTCAGCTGGTTTTCGGTCTTGCCAGTCTCAATGCTTGTTGTGTTTCTGCATCGCGTTTATATAGCACCGGGCGGCTGTGCGTGCAGGGGAAATTCCATCAGGGTCCGAAGGCGCGCCAGACGAGAAATATCTCTTCCCGTTTTTGAAGACTCTTCCAGGCTCTGAACACGATCTTAGCTGGAAAATACAGTCTTCCAGGTGCGCTTTCCAGACCGTTTTCGAGTCTCTGACGATTTGCTCGAAGTTGGGCTGTTCATCGGTCGGTATTGTCTCGAGAATATCGAGGCGTTACCACAAAGCCAAAATCAGGCCTGCACAATCTGTTGCGGACCAGCCATTTACCGTCGCAGCAGCCTTGAATTGTTTTAAATAAATTTGACCATGAAGAAGTGCCATCAAGGTAGGTGGTTTTTCTCGTGCTTTTCCCAGTGGGCTCCGACGGTGGTTTCTGGCGCCATTTCTAGTGGTTTCCCGTACAATGTTTTTTATTCGATTTTTCTGTTGAGGGAGTAAAACCTTCAGCTTCTTCTAAAGATTTAGTAACTTTTTCCCCATTCTTCAATATTTTCTCATCTATCTTCTCAATTTTTTCTTCCATTTCTTCTCGAATCAAGTTATTTTCTGCGTTATCTTCTGTTCCAGCTTTTCTTCAGAATCCTGGGAAATTTTGATCAATTTTCTTCTATAGCTTTGGAGTTTTTTGTCAGTTCTTCTAAAATTCTGAATTTTCAGTTAACTTTGCCTCTAAATTTCTGGAATTTTCCATCAATTTCCTTTTAAAATTTGACAGGTCCGAAAAGTTCCCGTTGTCTCGAAGAGAAAAGTCTCTGGGTCCTCGCCGCTGCCTTCCTCACGTTTGCAAGACGTTCTTGTAATATTGCTTTGTTCCAGAAAATGTCTTGTTCCCTCTCTTCTAACTCTCTTCAACCGGCCACTTTCAGATCCCCTAAAACTTTGTGAAACTCATCTTGATTAATGTTTTAATTCACCACTCGTTATACCCCACACTGAAAACCAATTTTTTACGTTTTAGGTGGTGAATTAAAAATTTGTATTATTTTTCACAAAAGTTTATTTTGTTTCTTAAAACAATCACTGAAACACTTGATTATTTATTTACACTACACTTCTTCCTTATTTACACTACCTTTCAGTTATTTACTACCACTTTCTTCAGTTATTTCCCCACTTCCTTCAGTTATTTACACTACACTCCTCTCGCACAGTTCTGGCACCCACAGTTCACTGCACTGATCACGTTCAATGCACTGGTCACAATTCACGTCACCGACCACAGTACGATGCACTGACCACGGTTCACTTACTGAGCACACTCGCTGCACGGGTATTCACCGCGATGCACATTTCACAGTTCAGCTTCCACTGCGGACTCAAGACTGACCTCGCGGTCGCCGGCCGTCGCGTATTTATACCTGCCAAGACAATCCAGAACCTTCCGACACCGCGACTGTTCTGGAGTAATCCGCCGGCAGGTGATGCAACTCGTGCTTCACCGGCGGCTCGTGGTCGCCGGCAGATGATGTAACCAGCGATCACAGGCACCTCGGAGTGGCGCCGGGGATGACGAATATTCGTTACAATATATATATATATATATATATAGTTTCCGTTATCGAAGTTCTTGTTTCTATCTTCAGGAGAAAATTTCCAAGCATTCATAACTTCGTTGTCTGGTTGAGATTTTTCAACTAAACCTCAAAATGTCCATGGTTTTTATGTTTGTATGGAACGTCAGCTTCGAAATCAAACGAAACTGCACTGGACTGCAGAATTTGGTGATTCTGAAGATCTTGTTTGGAAGGTCACTAATGCTGTAATTAATAGAGTCCTCTCGTTCTCTCTTCGATTTCGACCTAATGGTCCATAAAATCCATCCATGTCTTCATCCATAATTGTATTTACCTCCCGGGGGTGTTTTGTTAATGACCGCAGCACCTGACGTTTTAGATATTGAATTTATTTAAAGAGGTATGTTACGCTGTCAGTTGAAAAAACTGTATATAAATATTTATACTGTACACAATATATATATATATTGTGACGTCATGAGATTAGAAACCCCATAACGCCACCATCAGCTACGAAAAGAAGCTCACGAACAGAGAGGAGTAGGGTGACGCGGCGGAGCGATGGCTTGTAAAGCGCCATCTACCCACAGCTTTTCGAACTCTGACACGAACTAGCGAATAATGTTTTTCCGGAGGTCACGAAAAGAGAGAATATTCACCCTCCAAAATTTCCCCAGGCGCGAGTACCATAAGTATCGCGCGCGCATCGGAGGAACTATTTTTGATTGCAGCAGCGATGGCGATTAGACTGAGTTCTGACAGATTCTAACTTAATAGCATAGGAGTTTATTTTAACATGTAGTTAAAAGTTAGCTTGAGAAGCGTATCACAAAGTGATGTAATTGAGAAGTGGAGTGCACGAACATTTTTCGCATTAACATTTACAATATTTGAGAGAGTGAAATTATTGCTTGACTTCGAAATAATTTCAAATTTGTAAAATTCGCGCAGAAGGACGTTAACTAAATCAGCATCTCATATTGCACGCTGAGACCACACGCCCAAAATGTGGTAGGTAGGCCGAGATTAAAGCAAACTTCAGCAACTTTAATTATTCGAGGCTGGAAGCGCGAACAAAGCGGGAACGGAGAAGGGTCTGGAAATGGAAGCGTGCGAAGTGCTGAGCTCAGGAAGAAACTGGTAACATCGTGGGACAGCGAGCGAAGATGGCTGCAACGAGGCCTGAGCGGCAGAAAATCCACAAGGTCACCCACAGGCGAGCGATCGGAGCTGTTGAGGTAAAGAAGTGGCACTTTTATGCGGCGATCAGTTGGGGAAAGAATGCAGTGAACACACGACAATTCGTGTTAAAAGTGGGTGAAAGGGCAGAATAGGTGGGAGAAGTATTCCGAACGATGTGAGTGGCAGTTTCAAGTTTATTTACTGCACGTGTTATTAAATTCATTCAAAGAGGTCATACTGTAGCAATTTTACTTAAATAATTCATGATTTTCTATATGTTGTACAGTGGTATCTGAAATCAATTTATTAGTTAAGTGAAGAAATGTGTTTAGAAATAATGTATTTTTATTATTAAAAATTCCATACATATAATTCACATCATATCCAATACATAGAAACACTTCTTAAAACAGTTTTGGGCAGCAAAATCCAAGACTCTGCTCTCGATAAAACAGTGCTCCTGTAAACTTACATAAAAAATGAGATATAACTATTGCTTCAGACTAGCAATATGAAGTTTAGTGTTACAAAACTACTTGTGTCTAAATATACACGTCATAAAATAAAAGCCTCCACAATCATAAAATGATTTTTTTAAAGAATGGTACTTTGTATTTCAGCAGTAAGTATGTTGAAAATGCAGTTCTATTGCAATAGTGCAAAAGAAATAAAGTGGATTTTTCTAAGTTTGAATTTATAATGTTACTGGCATTGAAGATTCTCTCTTGTAAACAGTCATAGATAAATCCATTTTTTTAAACTTAAGAACACTTGGTGTCTTAGAAAGGGAATGTTTTCCCCAAAAACTTTGAAAGTGTAACCTTCCTTAGGTTTCTCTATAAGCGAGCCCAATATCATCAATATTCAGGTTTTTGGTCCTGGGTAAAATTTCCGCCCAGCAAAATATGCTACAAATGAAATTGGACATTACATCACTGGACTCATAAAATTTAATATCACCCAAAAAAACTTGGGGTTCCCTCTGGGACTCGTTTGCAAAAAACAAATTACATGAAAAGATGTAAGATTTCTTTTTTTTAAAAACCCAGAAAGGGAAAAAAATTAATACTAATACTAATACTAATAATAGTAATAATAATAATAATAATAGTAATAATAATAATAATAATAATAATAATAAAAATTTGATGATGATAATAATATTCTAACCAAATTCCTTTCCCTTTTTTCCTGCTTCTTCTTTTCCTTTGCTTCTTTTACACATTTTGGGAATATTTTCTTATTTAAATGGTAAAACTCTTTTGACCCTAATACATACTGAACTAAAAAAATCGGTTTTTTTCGGGCCTTTTGTAGTAAACAATTTTTTGGGCCTTTTGTAACTTGTCAGCTGGATCCCCCAAAAACCTTTTTAATATCCCCAAAACCTTTCCCCCACGAAAAGCGGTCCCAAAATTTGGATTCCCCAATTCTGATCTGAAAAATTGGATCATACAAAATGAAGCGACAACAAATATCTAAATAAAATACTGGTACTTCCCCTTGTACACATTATGAACTTTTTTTGACAATAAAAAAAATCCCCATCTCGATCAGGTTTTTCGTCCATTTTCCCCCGATGGTGAATAAATTTTTGAGATGGCCCCTTGTTTCTTCTGGACATAAATGTAACTTCATTTTCTGTGCCGTCTTCTAAATTATGGAAATTAAATTTTTAAAAATTATCGTTTCCTTGTTTCGCGAAAGGAAATAATAAAACCAAAAATTTATTTTTTATTTATCATAAAAAATAGTTTTTTATTACATGGGGGTTTTTTTTTTTCCCTTTCAAAATTAAAAATTTATTGCTTATTTACCCTTGAAAATAGATTTTATTACATGGGATTTTTTTTGTTTTTTTTTCCCCTTTTTAAAATTCAAAATTTATTGTTATTTATCCTTAAAAATAGATTTTATTACATGGATTTTTTCTCCCTTTAAAAATTAAAAATTTAAGTAGTATATGACTTAGTTGGGGGATCACGGGAATTTTAAAAAAATTACACAATTCATTTTTCCCCATAGTACGTCATACGCATTTTTTAACTTTTTTTTGACGTAAATAAATAAATAAAATAAATAAATACAAATTATGTAATTTAAAAGAATCCCTACGTGTGTTATTTGTAGAAAAGGAAAGAAGTATTGAAGTTCCCCTTTTCTTACCCAGAACCACAAAGTCATTACATTAATTTATAATAAATGTACCCGGGGTTTCCTAGAAACATATCACAAGAAATTTAAATCAAAATTTGGTGCAAGGAAATTAAGTTTATCTTAAAAAAAATGTATTTTCAATGTTATAACGAATTTTTTTAGAAAAAAAGCTGTTCAATTTTAATAAAATGTTACTATCAGCACTTCCCCCAAATCAAATTTTATTTCTTTTAAACTTCCCTTTAAATTTATTTGCCCATGAAATTTATAAAAATATTAATTAAACAAAAGGGGCTACAGAATGTCCGAATTTCTCGTACCAATTTTTTAATTTCTTTGGGTGGCCTGCCTTTAAGGGCTTTCCCTTCTCGGCCCTGCCCTCTTTCCCCACAAAGTCATTTTTCTCAACTTTTTTCTTTCCCAGTAGTACAACTGTTATTACTTCATGAATATTAAAAAAAAGAGTAAAAAAACGTCATAAATATAAGTTTTTATTGAAAAATTTGTTTTCCGTTTTGGGAAAAAGGCGATTAAACTTTACTGTAAATGCGAAATTTATTGCTCTTTTTTTCGAAATCTATTAAGTTTTCAAAAGTTGGTTTAAGTCGTTTGGGAAAACTTCTCCCCCCAAATGTAATAATGCAAAAATTTTAAAAATTTAAAATTAACGGGGTGAGAGGTATTTAAAAAATTTCAGTTGTGTAATTTTTTAAAAACCAAAAAAAAAAAAAAAACAAAAAAAACGTAGCACTATCTAATTTGGGCAAATTTGAAGAAAAAAATTTTGGGGCCGTTTTGAAAAATAGAGTTTATATGGTTCTGAAAATGCCCTTATTGTGAGCTCATTTTCAGAAAACGGGTTTAGTTTCGAGAAAAATTTGAGTTAATTTTTATAGAAAACTGTTGGTTTCGAGAAACTTTATTTGATATTATTTAAAGCGAATGTACTCATGAATACGATAACGTTTAAGAAATCGCCCCTAATTTAAAAATTACCGACGTGAGAGATTGGACAAAAAAATTTCAGTTTTGTAATTTTTTTAAAAAAACAAATGAATAGAGCAATATGGCGTTTATGCCCCTCGGATAGGGGTCTGGGGGTTTTCTCTTCAGAAAAAATTTTTGGAAAAATTTGGGGTCGTTTTTTAAAATCTTGTTTTTTTGTTTTGAAATTTGCAAATATTTCACGCTTTTGCCGAAAAAATACTAAGATTTTTCAAAAAATATTTTATGATCTTTGATACAACTATTTATGGGGAACAAATTTCGTTTTAAAAAAAATCCTATCTCCCCAAATTTTTTAATTGTAGGAAGGCGCCGAAAAAGTTCAAAACTTTTTTTTCAATTTTCGGAACTTTAGGTTAACCGCGAAAATCGGACCTATCCACCTTTTATGAGTATTTTACTCTAATCGTGAAAATTTTAAAAAAAACATTTGGAGCCGTTTTGAAAAATTTGAAAATGTCCGGGGGTTCGTGTAAATAACCCCAAAATATAGATAAGAATGTTTTTTAAAATCTAAAACTTCAACTAAAACCAGATTGACAGGGCTTTTTCAATTTGGAAAAGATCGTACGCACGGGCCCAACGCTAGCAGTGCCCGACGGACGGACGGGGCGGACGGTTTTGAAAAAAAAAACACTTTTTTTGATATCAGGGGACCCCCCAAAAAAGGGAAAATTTTTTTTAAAATCTGAAATCGATTTTCCACAGCATTACATAACTTTTTCTATATCCCTATGTATACGAAAATAAATGGAGGTGCTGAAATGGGACAGCCTTTTTCGTACCCAAAATTTTTTAACTTCCGGGGTTTGGGCTGGCTTTAGGTTTGGCTCCCTTCTCGCCCCCTGCCATCTATCGCCACCCATAGTACATTTTTTGGGCCCAAATTTTTCAACTTTTGCTTTTTAGTTTTTCTACTGAATCATTACATCAAGAAATTAAAAAAAGGTAAAAATTCATCCAAAATATAAAATTTTCTTTGAAAAATTCGTAGTATTTTTCAATTAAGCAACTGGTTTATGCACTTTTTTTAACCCGAGCCCGGGGTAAATTTTTTTCCCCAGAAAATCCCCCTTTTTTTGGGAGCATTTTCTTTCTCTTCTACGTTTTTTTACTTCTTTTACGTAAGTATGAGAAAGTAAAAATTTTAAATCTATATATCAAAACCCCCCTTTCCAAAGCAAATATTAAAATATTAATTTCTGGGCGTCGTTAAAAAGTATTTTATATTCTCAGATGGAAATCACAATACATTTTTATTTTAATGTTAATTTGCACTGTTTGTATTCTAAAACTGAGTTCTCCATACTTTTTATATAACATTTAACAATGCTGCTTGAATTAATGTTCATTTGAAATATAATTAATTGATTTAAATTAACTTAAATTAACTACAGAAAATTTACTAATATAATCATTAACAGTTTCAAACTTTAAAACTTGCCTTTGCTAAAATATATTTAAAATACAAACCTGATCACTAGATAGATTCCAAACACCATTTATGGTATTAACGACCTGTTCAAGTGGAAGTATTTTTAATTTCTTATTCTGCACAATGGCACTTCGCAATTTTAACTCTCGATATATTCGGGTTGAATTATAAGCCCTACAAAAAAAGGGAAATTGATTAAAAAGTTCATAAATACATTTTAAAATTCTTATTATATCTCATCATAGTTCAAATAAAAAATATCATCAAAATCGATAACGAACTTTGGATTTCTGAAATGTGTCTCATTTACTTTGAAAGAAGGTAAACAGATGTGCACAGCCTAAAACGAGGGCGGAGGTCAACTACATTTCTGGGACCGTTTCCCATTAAACTTCATTATTCCTATGACTTCATATTTTACTTAAAAAAACAATAAAATAAATTATAAGTTGGGTTATGTAATTGATTTTGTGCTGAATCATTTTTTAAAGGGTTTCCAGATGGGTTGGAGAGCCACTAGCCCAAATTGTCAGATTAAACTAGGGAAATATGGAATATTATTGTTTGAACATACTGAAGGTACTTGTCTACACGAGTTTTAAAATCTTTATTTTTGGCATACAATTGAATTTAATCATGATTACAAGTTGGATTAGGTATTAACAAAGTCAAAATGTTTTTATATAATTCATTTCATTTCATGTGATACACCCGTTTTCTTTCCCAAAACGGTATAATTTGAAACATCATAACTCATGTACATTTTTTGATGATTCCTTTTTAAGTTTATTGAATTATACTTTCAGACCTGAACCTATATTTGAAGATGTATAAGTACATACAATACTTGTATGTACTTTGCAGGGATTTCAATTAGAACTTTTAAAAATCATTGATAACATTAACAATTAACGGAGTAATTTATTATTGTTAATTTGCAATTTTTTCTGTAACAAGTTCCAAACTGTTCTTGATGGTATGGAGGGGTTTAAAATATACGTGTTCATAAAAGAGGTTGTTGAGTCTGTGGGTGATAGTGTTGGTGTAGGACACAACAGGCCCAAATGGTATGTTTTTTTTGTGGATTTTAGAGACTCCATAGAGGCGAGGGGAAGGGATTGGAGGAATAAAATATCAGGATTTATTTATTTAAATAAATAGATAAATCCTGATATTTTAGAGTGATGTAGTGAATAGGGCGGGGGAGTCCTGAGTTCAGTTCTCAATTAATAAGAAGTTTACTCGTAGGGTTCTTAGAAATTTTTGCGATGATTTCATCATTCAGAAATTCGTTTACTTTGTCATTGTAATCTTGGGTGTCGAGTATGACGGCCGTGTTCCCATTTCAGCTTTGTAATTGTCAAGTTGTTTTCTGTGACTTTCTTAAGAAATTGTTTGGCAGAAGTCATTTCATGGTGAGTGTTTTTGCAATGAGAGGTTATGATTTTGTCACATACATATCAAACCCCTCCACACCATCAAGAACAGTTTGGAACTTGTGGCCAAACTTCAAGACATACACATACCGGCCAATGCTAAACTGATATCCTTTGACTCACTTTAATTTACTTCACAAATACATTTTTCACGTTTGCTTTATCACCCACAAATATCTCATACCCTATTTCACCTCATGATACCACCCCACAGTTGGCGAAATCAGGAGTTTATGAACTCCACTGCCTCAATTGCAAAGCTAAATACATAGGCCAGACGGGCTATGCTTCAATGCCAGAGTTAAATAACATTTACACGCATGGAAACACAATAAGAACATGTCGCACTTGGCCACACATCATATAAAGACAGGTCACACTTTCCACCCCTCAGATATTAAAATTATTGAAATAGATAAGTAGCGCTTTACAAATAATTCACATTTTTCAAGTCAAACAGAAATCTGAAGCGTTCCTCAACAAAGTAATTTCCCTCTGTCCCCTCTACTAATAATTTTACGCACCTCGATCTCAAAGACTGATCCACACACACACACACACGCGCGCGCGCACGCACACCCTGACAAGCCACCCTGTCGGAATGGCATGTAACCGCCGTACTGGAGCGCCTCGAAAGTATGTCGGGATACGGCCTGGTTGGTTACAACCCTGGCCCAGGGTACAGGGTGAAGCCGGGGGAGCCTGTAACCCCTAAGCGACGTGGTGGTCCCCAGGTGGCGGACAGGGGAGGAATCTCTAGATAGAGAGGTCAAGCAATTAAAATACCTCTCACGGACCAAAAGGCGGGGAGAACACCCCAGTCAAAAAACCAATATGGAAGGTCTTTTGGGATCTCAGTTTAAGGTGCAGGGGCCCGGATCCCCAGTACCGGCGTCGTTGGAGGAGCAAGCGGGTTCCCAGGCGTCGTCAACTAGCGACCGCAGTATTTCCCAGCAGGGACCACTGGGCCCTCCCTGAGTATCCGTTTTACAAGTGTTTCATGCGAAACAAAAGGAATTTGTAGCCTTGAGAAGAAAATAACCGAGCTTCTCAATTTTTAAGCCTCGTCATAATGTTCATGGAGATCAAGAAATGGCGTATTCGATTCAGACGCACTTTAACAAGGTGGTAGCACTGCAAAGGAGGATCACCCAAACCAGATCCTCAGTCAACAAACCTACTGGGAAAGAAGAGTGCACTCAGACGTCCCCTGAGAAGGTGGCTGGGGAGACTAAACGGAAGCGATCCTTCGCGAAAGCGGAACCCCCGGGGTGCCCAAGGTAAGGAAGGAGACTGCAAAACGCAGATAAAATCCGCGCAGAAATACCCCTCCAGAAATGCCACGAGAAGAGCCCGGTGGCAGTGTCCCGGAAACACATAAGCGTTCTAAAACGCAGAAAACCAGACCGGTACCCTGTTGACAAAGAAGAAGGACGACGCGCTGACGTAGGCGGACATCCTTAAAAATGAAACTGACCCTGGCTGGGCGAGAATGTCACGCTCATCCGGAAGACGCTGGCGACGATCTCCTTCTGCAACTAAGAGGTCTGCCGGGGGGCAAACAACAGTTTTCAGTCCTCTGTAAACAAGGTGTTTGGATCGGACGCTGATTGAGGGCTCTCCCTCACACCGTGACTATTCAGGTGAAGGACCTGGATGAGAGTCACAACTAAAGAGGAAGTGCATAGAGCTCTGGTGGACAAACTTCCCGAACCCAGTATCTCCCAGCTACTGGGTCAAACCCCTAAGACCATCCTATGGTGGAACACAGGTGCAATAGTCCGCTTCCTGTTGCTTTGGCTAACAAATTGTTGGCCATCTGTAAACACGAATAGGATGGGTGACTGACTCTGGTGAGAAGAAGGTCCCTGAGTGTACAGATGTTTGGATTTTGGACGCCTCAGAAAGTTTAAAGCTCACATACCCGGTCCAACATGTGCATAAATTTTGGGCGGTGATGATCACATTGCTAAGACATGCGCAAGTGCGCGAATTGTGAAGAAAAGGGGAAACAGGGCAGACATGCTACTGGGTGCAGCAGGTGTCCAAAGCGCAGAAAGCAACAACCGACAGAAAATGAGAATTATACAACTCAATCTCAACCATTGCGCAGTCGCCCAGGATATCCTGGCACAGACAATTAGGGAATGAAGGCTGATTTAGCAATAGTATGCGAACAGTATATTTAACCGTGAAGATACAGGTGGGTATCGGCCTCCACAACCAGGCGGCGATCTGGGCCTGTGGAAAACACCATTCCAGCAAGTAATGTCGGGGACCCGGAGCTGATTTACCTGGGTAAAAATCAGGCATTTACATCTAGTGTTATGCCTCACCAAACGCGACAATGGGCGAGTTTGAGCAGTTCCTCGACCGCTTAGTGACGACGCAAGAGGACAAGCCCTTGGTGATAGCTGGAGACTTCAACGCCTGGGCAGTTAAGCCCGGGTAGTACATCCACTAATGAGCGAGGTCGAGCAGTTCGGGCATCCCTCCCCCTTCTGAATGTAGAGCTCACCAACACAGGAGACATACACCTTCCGCAGAGGGGCGTGGGATTCATGTGGATCTGACGTTCATGTCAGATAATCTTTGAGAATGGGAGTGCCCTGGAGGTTAGTAACACTATACCCATAGTGACCACCAGGCATTTTTTGTACAATTGAAAATCAGTGGAGGGATAATTTGCACCTAAATATCAGCGGCTGTGCAAAACGTTTGACGAAAAAGTTTTCCGACTATGTTTGGAGACGATAGTAGATGACAGGGCTGGGCAGGTTATGAAATGGGTAATCAAAGCCTGTGATGTGCTATGTCTAGACGGGGGCAATCACTCAACTTCACCTCTTTACTGGTGGAATGAGAAATCGCCCAAATACGTCGGAAGTGCCTTCTGAGCCAGAAGACAGTGCCAGAGAGCTCGAGGCAGAGGGAACTTCCCTTTGTTATATCTATTGCAAGAGCAATACAAACTCGCCCCAAGCCATTTGAAGATAGAGATCGCAAGAGCAAACGCTTATGCGCCAAAAAGCCTGTTGACGAGGTGGAAAAGGATCCATGGGGTAGGGCCGTATAAGACGGGCATGAGTAGGTTAAAGACAGCGGCACCAGTTCTCCGACTTGCCCCAATATTGCTCAGAATTGTGACAGGTCTATTCCCGAACCACCGGTGAACCAGTTATATAAATTATCTGGTCATTATCTGGGGTAGAAATAATTCCTCCAGTCACGCAGAAGAAGAAATTCTGCATGCAATCAGCAGAATCGGCAACAGAAAGGCTCCTGAACCGGATAACATTCCCAATTTGCCCTCAAGATGCGATACTGCTTTACACCGACATCTTTGTGGGTCTCTATTATTCTTCCTTGAGAGAAGGGGTTACCCAGAAAGATGGAAAAACAGCGTCTGGTGCTCCTCCCTAAGGAATAAATCTCCGAAGATCCTTTCGGAATATCAGTATGGTTTCCGCAGAGCCCTCGACTGTTGATGCAGTCCCGCTTGTCATTAACACCGCCCGACAAGCAATTGGGGGAAGTAGATGGAAGAGAGGCCCAAAACAGTCTGCTGTCGTTACGTTGGATATTAAAAATGCATTCAACTCCGGCCGGTGGAGTAATATTCACCAACTCTCCGGGGATTTAACGTGCCAACGTACTTGAAGATTGTGGCCAAGTATCTGAGTAATAGGGGCCCGATTTACAATCAAATAATGGGCCGAAGGTACATACTCGCTGGGGTCCCGCAAGGGTGTATTGGTCCACCATTATGGAATGTGATGTATGACGAGGTTTCCTCCTCCCAGAAGGAACCAGTATTATTGGTTTCGCGGACGACATTGCATCGTCGCCGTTGCAAAGTACATTGAGGGAAAATTTGTATATTTGCAACGAAGCGATCGCTATTGTTAGTCAGTGGTTGAAGTCCTCAGGGCTGCAGTTAGCTGAGTACGACTGAGGTTATCCTAGTCACTAGGGAAAAAGAGAAACCATCACTCTGAAAGTTGGAGACCACCATGTGCATCACAGCCGTCGATCAAATATCTTGGTCTCATGATTGACGCCTCGACATTTGCTGACACCGAAAGTCAGCCAGCAATAAAGCGACGGTAATTAATTGCAGCACTGTCGAGCTAATGCCCAACATAGGCCCTGTCAGGAGAAACAGAAGCTTCTGGCCTTGGTTGTGAGGTTCGTCTTGCTTATGGAGCCCAGTATGGGCCAACTCCCGTCGACAAATAAGTTACGTCCGAGGGGTGACGCCAGTGTACAGGCTATCAGCACGGCGAGGCGCAGCTTGTGCATACCGCACTGTGTCAAACGATGCAGTGTGCGTCATCGCGGGGATGCCTCCTGTTGATATCTTGGCGCAGGAGAGACGGAGGCGATATCACAAAGAAGAGGAGACCCCGACTGCTTGACAACACTGCTCGAATGGCATGATCGATGGGACAAGTCCATTAAAGGAAGATGGACGTACCGCATGAATCCTCCATTGCACCGTGGATCACCGTAAACACGGCGAAGTAAATTTCTTGACTCAGCTGTTGTGTGGACATGGATGCTTTCTGGCATATCTCCACAGGTTCAGCTGAGGATACCCATTTTGTCACTTGAACCTGCTGTCGAAGACGCCGAGGGATGTTTCTTCCAGTGCCCGCGATACCATCTGCAGCGACGGCAGTTTGGTATACTCGGATCGACCCGTGACACCCGAAGCAATTGGTTGGGTGCATGCTCGCCTCAGAAACCAACTGGGGGTGCGGTGAGCTCATATGCGCAGACCATAATAGGGTGAGCTCAGGAGAATAGAAAGGATAAGAAGGAAGTCGACTGATCCTTCCCACGATTTGGCGAAAAGAAGTGGCTTGTGACCTAGCCACTCTAATCTACTCCCGTGATGTACCTAACGGCGGTTCCGCGGGGAGGATGGAGGAGAAGGAAACTGGGTTTTTGTGGGTAAAAATCTCACACCATCATGTGGTACAGGCCATGGTGCCTTTGGGGATTTCCCCCTACCCTCGTAATCTTACACACGCACACACAACTTTCTGAAACATTTTCATGAGGACCAAACAGGCTCTCCTCCTCGCTGGAGCTCCCGAAAACTATAAACCCTCGTCTCTTATTCCCCCTAGGCAGTCTCCGACTTTCGCCACTCACAAGGTAAGCAAAGTTCCTATTTTGTAATTTAATTAGCTAATTATTAAAATTTTAAATTTATCTATTATTTATATTAATCCTCCCCCTTTGTCTTATTTTGTGTTTTATTTATATTTGATTTTGTTTATATTTGTAGACTGATGATGTCGGCAAAGCTATCGAAAAGATGGCTCTCGAAATACATATGTTATGTTGACGAAGATGATTTCCTTTATTTCTTCATGTAATTACGTCAACAATACCGCATCAGAATTCCCAAAATTACTATAATATGACAATTTCTGTCTTACACGTCATCTAACATGTGAAAAATTCTTAAACAAACGAAGGGTGAACAATACATTTATTCTTTAAATTCAAGCATTTAAACGAAAACAGCTTGCTGCCATTGAATTCAGTAAATTCATGTCTACATAAGTGTACCAAAGAGGCGCGACCCGTATTTTAGCAGTAAATAAAATAAATAGTTTATATTAAGGCGAACCAACGGCGATCGTCACTATCGCCTTCCGATAGTGCGGCGTTGAAACAATGAGCTGCAACAAGCAACTATTACCGCCAATTCGTATGGGATACACATTTTGCCAATTAACATTCTTGATACCGCTAGCAAGAAAATGAAAGTGTATTGAAAAATATAATAACAAAATGTAATATTCTTATATTAATCAAAACTACTTTTAACACGCTCTACTCGTCACTTACACATTTTATTACATAAATCGAAATCATCTATACCTTTTTCACATTTCACTCAATTAAAAGACGCAATTTAAAATAGATTCAGTGATTAAATAATACTAAACGTAATATTTCTTTTCAAGATTCAAATGAACAGCCTCATGTCAATGTTCAACAAAGAGAAGAAGTCAAGACATTTCATAATCTTCTCTTGTCGCCGTTCTACAATAAACTTCTCAAATATCCAACGCTGCATTGTTTCCAAAGGCAGCAGGTGGTAATATGAAATTAAAGTTAAAATTTTCGTACAAATTTGTGATACGTTTTTCAAATTTTTATTTCGTGTAAAGTATTAGAAAAAATGTTAATATAATTCTTACCCAACCAATTCAAACGAAACGCCAGTGGTGCATACTAGCGTTAATTTTGATAGCCAGGAAAAGTAGTAATTTCTAACTTTTACAAATTAAACATACCACAATCAGCGATCAAAATTTCTTGAAGTATATAAGAAATTTGTAGTTCGAAGTTAAATTTATTACATTTCTTCAATCTACTTTCTTTTATAAAAATAGCAATAGCTCCCAAACATTTCTCAAATTATGTTCACAAAGCGCAGGAAATTCGAAGCTGGGGCATACGTTTAAGGCTAAATTACATAAAATCACTCGAAATATTCAACATTATCTTATTTGAAGATCTGTTTTTGATGAACACATTTCATTAAGAAGAAAATGTATCTTCACAATTGTAGCGAGACACCGAAAAAATATATATATATAATGTTTTCAATTTTTAGAAATGCGACATTTTAAACAACGCGAGACCTGCCCCACACATATGCGTCCTTTACGCTATCTAAGGTCCAAATTTAATTAAAAAATTTACACCGTTTTTAAGAAAAAAATTGTTTGAAGAAAATAAAAATTGCCTATTCGACACAAAATTTCAAAACATACTAATGTTTTCGAAAAATTGTACATGACCTTAGTTCAAAATATGTCTTTAAGGAACAGATTTCATTAAGGAAAAAAACTTTTCATAATTGTGGTTGTAAGAAGACACCGACATTGTTTTAATATTTGACATTTTCCGAAAAATCAGGTTTCAACGAAAATGAGACATGCACCACTATTAAACGTCCTTCACATTATCCAACAAAAAATAATAAAAAACAATGGAGCCAATTTTTGAAAATTTGAAAATGTTCCCAGGGCATCGTGTAAAGTACCCCCAAAAATTCCTCTTTCGGTTTAAAATTCAAAAGGCTGCCACATGAGTCAGAATGATTGCGGAAAATCAATTTTGGTGAAAATCGGCTGAACTGTTTAGCCGGCGTTCACAGATGGACCATCGGACAGACATTTAGCCTTCATTCAATTTTTCGATATTAAAGCCCCACAAAACATGGATTCTAGCTACACCACGCGTTAGAGTATTTTCCCCCTAAATTTAGCAATAGTATTTATCCTCTCTTTCGTTACCAAGGCCCAGTAATAAGAGTTTTTCTGCCGAAAATTCGCCGTTTTTCGCGCAGCATTACATAACTTTCTCTCTACTGCGTAAGCGGAAGAGAGAAAGTAAAAAAATCATAAAGATATTTTTAAAATTAGAAGAGTTATGATGTTTCAAGTCGGGCCAAACAAGTTTCTATGTAACTTTGGGGAAAAGCCAGATTAAGATTCATTAGCTATTAAGTAATCTTCTGTGAACACTACTTCTCTAACTACAAGAAAGTATTTGTCCGAAAGGATATTCTGCTTTTGATGTGACGACATAAGGAATTTAGTTTAAATTGCACACTTAAAATTTCTCGCGAACTAATTTTTCTTTCATTTTTTGCGATCATCGCCACTTAACTGCAAATGGCGCGCGCAAAAGTAGAAAACAAGCAAAAAATAACAAACAATAAACTGTTTTAAATACTGAAAAGTACACACCTCAATGCACAACAAACAATAAAAATAAAAAATTACAATTTTTAAAGAAAACGTTACTTTGAGGTTGACGAGTAAAAACCTTAAGAAAATAAAATGTTTTATTACATAAGGCGATAGGGCTCCTCTCAAAATGTTCAGGGGGACAACAGCCCCCTGGCCTTACCTTTGAGTACACCTTTGATGGTAAATATTGTTCACTGACCCCAATGAATTCATTGTTGGAGATTCTTATCTGATTGTTTAAAATAACAAATGATACCTTTTTTCATGACCTTTTTCATAAAAGCAGATTTCTTAAATTGGAAAAATACTGTAATGTTTGATAATGTGTAATGAGTAATAATTAGTAATGTTAATACTGGATAAACAGTATGGAACTGTTCCAAAATTCAGAATGAACAAAGAAAAATACAGGTGATTAATAAGTACTCACTTGTGTACACCCATTATTGAAGTTAGATGTCTGGCATTTCCCAGTACGAGATTTGTAAATATGAATTCAAACCTTGAATTGTTACCTTTTGTTAATATATGTAATGCTTCAGTAGTTCCACATAATTTCTGAAACATTAAAATAAATACATTTTTGCCATGAAAATATGAAATACAATACCCCCAAAACTCATTTCATTTTGATATATTGATTATTTTACTAAAGTCGGTTCATACACATGCAAACAAAAAACAATTGGTGTGATGTTACATAGGTTTTACAAATCCTACCAGAGATGTGAAAAATTGTTTAAAAGTTGAAAATTCGAAAATCACATACAGACGCTTCCAGTTTACATTTCTTAATTAATGGTATTTGTGATTAGAATGCCTTCAAATGGTTTTCAATAAAGTTTTTGGAATTCTCAATAATTTTCTGCGGAAACAGAGAATTGTGATCAATGATAATCCCCGAACCAGGCTCGACCCAGCGAACCTTCCCCGCGAACTCCGTTCACTACGTCGGCCACCCGAATGAAGGGGAAATGGAATTTACCCTTCAATAATAGTAATAAGAGTATGGTGGCTTCAGTTCGAGCATTAGGCAGCCAAAAAACTGAGAAAACGTAAAAAAATGTCCTTGGGGCGCAATACATGGCCGCTCGGAAAATTGTAAGGCATAACCCAAAATCTAGTCCAAACAAACGAGTTTAGAAAATTACTACTGCGAGAAAGTCTGTTGCATTTTACAATACTACTATTTTATTTATTTACTGCACGTTCTTACGCATGATGAGAAACTATAATGAAAAAAATCGTGTGGGTTTTGTGAAAATAGATGTTAGATTACTAAATCGCAATAATTTCAGATACCATTTAAACGAAAACATAACATTTTAATATGCTCGTAGACGTACGCATATACGGAGTACCTAGTACAGAGAAAGTTAAAACTGCTGCGCGAAAAAACACGGATTTTCATCAGAAAAAAATACATGGTGACTGATTACGAAAATGTTTTTTTTTTTTACTTATCGATCACGTCGTTAATATTTACATTAGTTGCGAGTTGTTGACACTACTGTATTTATGAGTACATGTGCTTTAAATAATGTCACACAAAGTTTCTCGAAAACTTAACAGTTTTCATTTAACAAATGAGCGCAAAATTCCCACATTTTCAGAAACATTCAAACGCCATTTTCCAAAATGCCTAAAATTTTTCTCTTCAAACTTTTCCAAAGGTTTTATAATGACATGAAGTTAATTTTAGGGTATCCAAATGTAATTTTTTTGAAGTACCTCTCACGCTGTTAAGATGCAAGTTTCTAGCGATTTGTAAACGCTATTGCATTTGCGAGTGGAAGTGCTTCAAATGACTTCTAATTAATTTTTCAAAAACTCACAAATTTCCTGTGAAAAAAGAGCTTCAAATTTGGCAATTACAGTAATGCTTAAACGCCATTTTCATAAAAACGGTATTGATTTTTAAATAATAATTGCTATTTAGGATGTGTTTTTAACCCTCTTTACTATTCTTAAATTTTAAAAAATGTACATTGGGCAGCGATAGCTTCCGCTGGCAATTGTATGTGGCGCACACCTAAGGAAATAGAAAATTAATACGAGAAAGGCTGTGCCATTCTGTTCCACCACTAGTTTCAAACTAGTGGGGCTACAGAATGGTTTTAAGAATCGGCGATTAAGCATTACGCTAATTGCGAAATTGGTGGTTCTTTTTCACAGGAATCTATTGAGTTTTCGAAAAACTTCATTTAAAGTCCCTTGAACCACTTCCACTCACAAATGCAATAATGTAAACAAATCGATGGAACTACGCATATTAACGGCGCCAGAGAAATTTAAAAAAATTACATTTGTGAAGGTTTTGAAAAAATAAAAGAATACAGCATATTTAACTTCAGGGCGTATTAAATATCGCAATTAGACCTTTCCGTTGGAAAAGTTTGAAGAAACTGACGTTTTGTTTTATATTGTTTTTTCGGCATCAAGGCCCCCCAAAACTGTGATTCTGGCTACACCACGTTTTAGAGGATTTTTTTCTCTTAATTTAGCAACTCGATTTATCCACTTTCTTGTTTTGTGGGCCCGGCAATGATTTTTTGTTGTTGAAAATTCGCCGTTTTTTCGCGCAGCAAAACAACTTTCTCTATACTACGTATATTACGTCGTATACGTGTTTATATATATATACACACACACACACGTATACGAGAAAGTAAAAAGTGGTGCTACATACTGGCACAGACTTTCTCCAACTTTCCTAATTTGCATGGTGTGGTCTGGCTTTAAGCTCTTGCTCTATTCTCTAGTCAGCTGCCATCTATCGTCGCCAAAGCGCTTTTTTTTCTTTTGTTTACATTTTGCCAAATTTTTGCTTTACTAATAGTGCGACGAAATATTACTTCGAGTATATTAGATAGATAGAAATGTATTCTACAATTGGAATATTAAAGAAGAGTAACCCCTCGTCCAAAATAGAAATTTTCATTGAAAATTTTAAAGCCGTTTTTAAGAAAATGGCGATTAAACATTCCTGTAAATGCGAAATTTGAAGCTCATTTTCACAGGAATCTATTGAATTTCGAAAAACGTAATTTGATGTTATTTGAAGCTCTTCCATTCACAATTGGAATAATGTATACAAATTTAAAAAAAAATTAAACGTGCATAGCACTATCCATAGGAAAAATTTCAATAAAATATTTGGAGCCATTTTTGAGAAAATGGCATTTGAGCGTTTCTGAAAATACGCAAATTTGAGCTCATTTTACAAAAGAAAAAAAAAAGGGGGTTTTCGAGAAACTTTATGTATCATTATTTAAAGCACATGTACTCGTAAATATAACACAGCGGATAAATCGCCTCTAAAGTATTACCGACGTGAGAGACGAGTCAAATAAATTACATTTTTTTACTGCATATAGGCTTACATTACTGCACATGGGAAGATTATAGCTATTTCCAAATATCAGGAAAATAGTGAAAACGAAGGCTTCAAAATATTAGTGAAGGCAGCAATTAACTTTTTACCTAAACTTTAATGATTCATTAATATTTAGCTCAAATTAGATGTTTTGCGAATTTTGAGTTTTTCATAATACAGTAAAACCTGGCAAAGCCAGAATCGTTTTGGTCCAACATTTCTTCTGTTTTGTACAGGTATCCCAAAGACATTGGAATAGTATACTAGACCCACGCCAAGCGCCAGTGTAGCGTTTCAAGTTAATTCGTTTCCTTGCAGCCATGTTGGGAGCAATCGTACGGGCATTGAGACGCATTGCGGCGGTATTTCATTCTAGTTTGTATGTTCTTTGCAGATTGTAGTAAAAAATGTGATTAACTTACTGTAATTTTAAGTAATTTTAAATAATTTCTAGACAGACTTTGCTTGATACTATCTGTTAGTCTATAAGCAATAAATTATTATTATTATTAATATTATTATTATTATTATTATTATTATTATTATTATTATTACTACTACTACTACTACTACTACTACAATTATTATTACTGCCCATTTGAAAGTCACACTACTGACACACGGCTTTTTTAAAACAATTTTGTAACTAAAGTAATTGTAATAAATTAATCAGTTTGTTGTTTTGAATTGAGTAGAACACTTGTATTTGATTTTCCAATAGGTGCAATTTCTCTAACTTTTCCAGTATTGCAGCAAAATATGAAAATGTTTTGTACTACATCCAGTAAAAAATTGTCATACTAATGATGTGTAAATAATCTGTGATAAGATCCAAAAATACAATATCTTTTTACGAAATTTGAGTGTGAACTTACAAGGGCTCATTCAAATATATGTTATAAAGAAATAAGATTATTAAAAAATAATTATTCAATTCCTCAAAAAGGGCAAATTGGTCACACTACTGATGATGGACGTACTCTTAATTAAATATGCTAATAGATTTCTATATTTATGTTGGTAAAGGAACTGTAGCAAAAAATGATGTAAAAAAAAAAGCTTGGCTTTGGAGCTTCCACAGTCAAATTATTGTCATCAACTGTTCCTCAAAATAAGTCATTATTTACACTGACAGACTCATCACTAGTGTTAAATGCACAGAAAAGTTACTAGAAACAAAACGTTTCTGACAAGACCTATTATGAAAAACAGAACGTGTTTAGGTGCATCAAAATTAACAGAAGACAAACATTAAAAACAGATGAATGGCATGAAATTGTTAGAGAAGATGAAAATCGTTGTCTTGTAAAATGGAGAGACAACAAATGCGTAACACTACTGTCCTCGTCCATTTGTAGCACTCCACAGGGTACAAGTAAAAGATTGTCGAAACAACAATGGGCAAAATTGATGTTCCACGCACTGATGTTGTACAAGCAAATAACAAAATGATGGGGGGCATTATCTATGTGATAATTCTAATCTAAATGTCTATCTAAAATAAATCTAAATGTCTGGGAACTAAAGGATGAGCTACCCCAGAATATTATGCCATATCTCAGGCGGGAATGTACATTTGCAAAATACACGCAACGAGCTGCATGAAGGCTGACAGAATTAGAAATAATTCTGAATGCATAACATAATGAGCTTAATTTAGTGTTTAATTCTGTTATATGTACATTTCATTTGAGGTTTGACTGAATTGAGACCTAGAAATTTTGTTACCTTAACATCAGCTAATTATTTTCAATTTTGGAGCATACGATTGCCGATTTGAAGCGCAAAATTGCATTGAGACAGTTTTTCCTTCGTTTACTATTAATTTGTTATTACAAAACCAATTTGAAACTTCTGAAATTGTACTATTTATTGTTTTTTTTTTTTTCAAAGAACATTCGTGTCATTGGCAAACAGAAGTGTTCTTACATTTTTAGTAGATAAGGGCATATCGTTTACGTACAACAGAAAGAGGATAGGACCTAAGATCGAACCTTATGGGACCCCATGTTCAATTGGCAAAGAATTGGAGAGAGAAGTAAATAATGTCCTTTCGTTCCAGTACGGTATTTCTACTCTTTGAGATCGATGTTTAAGGTACGACGTTATCCAATCTAGGGCAATACCACGAATTCCATAAGAAGGTAATTTTGAGAGCAAGATAACGTCAAAAGCTTTCGAAAGATCTAAAAATATCCCAATGGGTTCTTCATTTTTGTCCATTGATGAAGCAACATCTTTAAGGAAAGAAAAAATGGTAGTTTCTGTAGATTTTGATTTCCTGAAACCGTGTTGTGAGTCTGAAAACGCTTTGTTTTTCCTGAGAAAGGTTTCCATTCGCGTATAGAAAAGCCTCTCTAATATTTTTGAGAAAACTGACAAAAGAGAAATTGGCCAGTAATTTTGAATTTCATTTTTGTTCCCATTTTTAAAAAGTGGCTTAATTTTTGTTGTTTTGAAAGTATCTGGAAATATTCCTGTGCACATTTCCGGCCTATCCAATGTACTTTGTATTGGAAAATAGTCTGTTCTGAGATATTTTTTCAAGAAGGCATGTTTCTGCCTTTGCCAGGTTTTACTGAATTATGAACTTCAGTAGGGGATATAAAAGGAATAAGTTATGACATATAGGAAGGGAAAGAAGTAAAGTGTGACGTGTAAAAGTAAAATAAGATAGGAAATTGTCAACATCATTTTCAAATTATATTTTATGTGGAAGCTGAATATTAATTTCAATTTATTATTGAAAGCGTGTCTGGTTAATTTTTTGAAAACGAGGTATAAAGGTTGAAGAAATATTAAATTTAAAGAATAATGTAATAAGAATTGGAAGTGTCTTGCCCAGAGTCTAATTCAGGAAGTACAGTTGCATATAGGAAGAGGAAACTTCTTTGTGTAAGAACAATATTATTATGCAAATAGTAAGGTTCAAAAGGGGAATGTATTTGTACATTATTAGAAACAATAAAATTATGTAATATCATTTCGTTATGGTTGGTAGTCTTCCAACCCAAAATTTGATGTTAAATATTGAAGATTAATGTTTAATTAATTATATTTAAATTAGAAAATTTTAAAAAATTTGGAAAAAAAAGAGTATTTAATATTGATAATTAAAAATATTTCAAGAGAATGATGATTTAAATTGGAATCTGATAAAGGGTTTAATGAAAAGTGCAAATCCTCTTGAGGCAATTGAATTAATATTGTCAAAACAATAAATTTTATAGTTACAAATAAAGAATTTGTCAGGAGGAAGTAAATGTGTTTCAGTTATAATTTTTTATTTATTATAATTAAAACAAATTTTAATTTATTTTCTGAAATATGACTTGGGGGAAAAAAGCCAACTTTCTATTAATTAAATATAAAAAATGTTGCTGTAATTCAGTCAATTTGTTTCTTAAAGAAATTGAATTATGTATTTTACTTTATTTTTTACTATTCTCAATGGTATCCATTTTCATGTTCGCTGCTTCTGATTTTTTAAAGTTTTTTTCTTCTATTTTCACTTCTTTTTATGTAATTACTAATTTCTTATTATGTAGATGTTATACAAAATTATTTGCTATTTTCAAAAAAAATTTTTTCCCCTTAAAGCTTATATAAGTGAATATTTTTTGAAAGGGAGATCAGAAAAACTTCCAATTCAAAATCACAATGAATGTTTAGAAGAAAACAAAGTATAATATTCACAGCTACTATTTTAATAAATTATTGATTTGAAATTATGAAATACTTTATCAGATTCAATTTAAGCTGCCTGGGGCCTAGGCCTTAATCCCTATTACAAAAATTAAATGAATTACATGTTTTTGACATTCAACTTATCTTGTGCAGCTCTAGAAATTCTAATTATCAAATAATAAATTACTTTAATTTTGGTAACTATTTGCTATCAAATTCAAAAATATAGTACGTTAATGTTTATTTTTAAGCTGAAATAAATTATTTTGTACAAAAAATGATCGCATGAACTCAAGGGTTTTAATGTTAAATGAGAGTCCACATATTATTTAACAAAAATAATTATTATTTAATAAAAATATTAATTAACTACACACATTTGTGCAGCTTACTGTTTATAGTCTCTGCATTTATGATTCTCTCCTGTTCATTCATGAGAACATTTAAATAATATATAATTCAACACTATAACATTCATGAACCCAACACTAGGTAATATAAATTGCAACTTTCCAGATGCAGATTATCACTGGCACAAGAAAGATGCTTCTATAATGGTGTTAATATATACAAGCTCTCTAAAACATCCATAGAACCTCAAGGATTAAATTTGATTTGAGATTGTTTACAAGTGGCTTGTGGAAACAAACATTCTCTTCTACACCTGACTTCTTCCTACCCCACTGTTTGGACTTGAACTTTGATTCATTCCCCTTACTTAAATATTTGGATTTGTTTTGTAAAAAATAACAGCTATTTATTTTACTGGTTAGCAATTACAATTAGCTTGATATTTTAATATATTTATAATTGTATCTACCTATAATTGTATAATACATCATATTGATTTGGAATGCTCATTGATCTTGTAATCATTTATGTTTAAAGGTAATGTATGCTTTCCATAATGGGAAACAGCTTACAAATATTTAATTAATTATCTCCTCTCTATTTGATTACTACCTGAAGAAACCGTAAATAGTACAATATCAGATGTTTCAAATTGGTTCCGAAATAACAAATTAATAGTAAACGAAAAGAAAACGGTTTTAATGCAGTTTTCTATTTCAAATAAACAATTCTGTGCTCCATTGAAAATGAACAGTGTACCATTGACTGATGTTAAGGCAACAAAATTTTTAGGTCTCTCAATTCAGTCAAACCTTAAATGGGCGTCCCATTTAAATGAATTGAACACAAAATTAAGTTCATTATTAAATGAATTGAACACAAAATTAAGTTCATTATGCTACGCGTTCAGAATTCTTGCAAATTCAGTCAGCCTTCATACTGCTCGTTGTGTATACTTCGCGAATGTTCATTCCCACCTGAGATATGGCATAATATTCTGGGGAAATACATCTTATAGCTCCCAGACTTTTAGATTACAAAAATGAATTGTACGAATAATAACCAAATCCCACCCACGTGATTCATGTAAGCCTCTCTTCATTAATCTAGAATTTTACCATTACCGTGTCTTTTATTTACGAATCAGTGGTTTTGTAAAAATGACTTGCTCAAGGCGGGAATATATTTTCAGAAAATGCCAAGTCTATTACTATAACACTGCGTAGAAATCATATTCATCAGGTGACAGTATCAACAGCTCATTACAAAAAATTTACATACAATACATGTACATTATTTTACAACACTTTGCCAGATGACATTAAACGATTAAATTCAATAGAAAAGTTTAAATCCCAAGTGAAATCGTTTCTGCTGCATAACTGTTTCTATACAATTAGAGACTATACTGAGCATCACAAGAAAAGGAACATTAATTTTAACAATGATACATAATGCATTATTTACCATTTGGACTGTATAAATGAGTATAAACAACCTGTAACAACTATTGTACTACAGCTTCGGTCAATGACCCCATCTCGATCAGGTTTTTCGTCCAGTTTCCTGATCCATTGAGCAAATGCTGAGATGGCCCTTGTTTTCTTCTGGACATAAATGTAACTTCATTTCTGTGCACGTCTTCTAGAATTCAGTGGAAATACATTTATTCAAATTACTCGTTTCCATGTTGTCGGGCAGGAAGTAATAAGAGCCAAAATTTATTGCTTATTTATCCTTGAAAATGGATTTTATTACATGGGAGTTTTTTGTTTTTTTTTTCTCCCTTTCAAAATTCAAAATTCATTGCTTGTTTATCCTTGAAAATAGGTTTTATTACATGGGAGTTTTTGGTTTTTTTCTCCCTTTCAAAATTCAAAATTCATTGCTTGTTTATCCTTGAAAATAGGTTTTATTACATGGGAGTTTTTGGTTTTTCTCCTTTCAAAATTCAAAATTTAAGTAGTATATGACTTGGTGTAGAGATCGAGAATTTTGAAATGTGCACACAATTCACTTTTCCCCATAGTACGTCATCGCAGTTTTAACTGTTTTTTGACGCAAATAAATAAATAAAATAAATAAATAAATAAATAAATACCTCTACAGATTGAGTGAAACTCAAAGAAGTAGAAATTGTAATAAAGGGCCTACTTGGTTCACTCTTAAGACCATGGAGCATGGGAGGGAAGTCTTCAGCCTAAAATGTTTAGTAACCATTAATTTTAACTTGTCACAAAACTTTCAAGCAAAAATATTTTTGGATAATCATTAAAACGAATAAAATCTTATTGCAACATGAGCCGAGTGTAATCTGCAACATTTTACAAAATCTGTAATGACACATTCGACCAAAACATTTTTAATTTTCCCTCTCAAAATTTGTCTCTCCCTGATATGGAGCATTCATATGTACGATGTCCACATTCTCTGATTGGTTCTTACATGTAGGTTCCAGGAAGCATGTTCATAAATAAGCAGGAATACATGTTCATAAATTTTTAGGATAAAACATTGAAGTCTCGAATTTTGAAAGTGTGATGGAACTTTCAAATAAATATAATGAGTTTGATAAAGATTTTGAAGACAATGTGAAATTTAAAAATAAAGACATATAGACAAAATTTAAAAATATAGACATTGAACAAGGTTTTAATTTTTTATTTTGTTGCCACCCATTCTTGGATCCAATGGCAATTCAAATTTCATACATCCTACTCACAAAATGTGCTATTTTTTGTTTATAATGTCATCTTTTCTGCTGCAAAATTCTTTTAATGGTATTGTTCATCAAAATGGCACACCTTTTTCATCTCTTAAGAAATTTAGTTTCAACAAGTTGTTGTACGAGGGTTTGAGGCAGCATTATATAGGGGTAGGGGATGTTAGTGTAATACATATTTATTTTTCAAGTTTTTCTGAAATAAGTCCTTTTTTTCTGCCTTATACTACAACATTAAATATTAACTAATTAATATTTTAAAATTGTTTGTTAGTTGTAACTGTTTGATAAAATATCTTATTATAATTAAAATGATCCCATTATTGATCCTCAAAAATTGTCCCAGTATTTTATTTTTACTCTAAATGGGTATGGGTTCAAACATTGCTGCAATTATTGGGGGCAAACACGTATTACAGGAGCGTTACAAGGGGAAGATTGACTATTTAAAATGCTTCAAATTTGTGTGACATAATTTATGGACAGCCCCTGTTAGATTAAAGATGTTTTAATATTCAATTTTTATTATGATTAAGACTGATGACAAAGGGATATTTTTACTTCAGTTGCTTGATGACCACCTTTTCTTTCATAGTTCATTTCATTTTTAATCGTTCATAAAATTGAAAAATAGTTTGAATGCCAAGATATGTTCACAACCTTTCAATTTTTTTTTTTTTTAATTTTTACTTTCCTGAAGTTTTAGGTGAACAAACGTTGAGAAAATAAAAGATTTTCAAGGATGAAAGAGAAGAACAAGAAACCGATTTGGGAGTTTCATATCCATAAAACATTTCCTACTCTACATAGTATATTTGAACCAAACTCTATCACCGATTTACTCATCTAATAAATTAAATAACAAGTTCACATAGAGAATTGTGAATATAATATAGGGCATGAGCATACTGTGAATGTTTTTCAGCAGGTAGGGGCAGCATATAGGAAACATCTAGAACCCTCTTGTCTATTAACAACAAACTATTTCCTCTTAAAACCGTATTCAAAGAAAGTTGGGAGGGATGGGCGGAACCCATTTGCTAATGACATACAGTGAGCACTTAATCCTGGCCTCTTATTTATACGAATTATCTGGCAAACAGATAAGTGTAAATACAAATAGGTCATTAACTTTCTGGCAAAAATGTATTGCCCATTTGTGGTACAAATTTTTAAGGTCTCGGGAAGAAATGGTTAAATTCTACTACTATATTCAAAATATCAAATTAAATAAGAAAGTGTGACAATGTGCTTTCACTAGCTCTTAGTAATTCTACATTTTAATTTAAATTGAGTAACTAACAAGGAAAAAGTAAAAAGGGCTTCTGACTAAAAGTGCAAGTGGTCTAAAGCCAGATTTATTAAAATAGCGGTGCACAAGTGAAAACTGAAACGTAATAATAAACCACTCACAGAATTTACAGTACGCACAGCAGTTGTAATAATGCAATTATATCCAATAGCTGTAATAATAATACAATTATTAATTGTACTAGGTACATCAAAATAAATGGTTTATGGTATTTACTGAATTAAAAATTCTTAATTTAAAAGATATACTCTTACATAAATTTATTCTTGGAATAGCCAGCGAATGCCAAATTATTCTTAAATTTGTTACAATTAATCGTCCCACATCACCCCCATTTCCTTTTGTATCTTCTATGGAATCCATTCTATCAAGAACCTTTTCACCAGCTCTCATTTTCAGTTTACTAAACATTTGAAAAAATATTTAGTATGAAAAATTAATGACAATTTTGTCACACTTGTTATCAAAAAGGAAAGTACATACAATAGTGATACATCAAACATTACTTCTTTATCTTCCCACAATGAATCCCCCATTTTCGAAGAAATTATCACTGTTAATCTATTATAGATTGACACCAACACGCACTGCTTTTATCTGGCTTGCAAATACTGGCATCCGGAAGTATTTTTCACGGTGTAAGGTATACATCTTACACCATGTGCTTTTGCTTGATTTTTAGACCGATTCGTTGAATCGTTGAAATCGTTCCCCAATAGAGATGCCCAGAATGACGTCACAACGTTTGGCGGGAAAGTGTTGGTTGGCAACCTCTACAGTGCGCGTAATCGATTCCTGGAGAATAAGTAAGATTTTTTTCTGTATTATGCGTTGTCGAGGTTTGTGTTTCGTATCACATTTGTTATTTACAATGATATTTATATTATTTCGGTTTGTTTAGATTTTGGATGCGCATCTCTTTCAGAAATTTAAAGAAGCACTGTCTTAACAGATGTAATGGAACGTCTTGCCTACTTATCCCAAATCTGTATGTAACCGCACCCCGTTGCGGCGACAATATGAAATAAAACGACTATACCTTGAATCTCTCTACTCTATATAAAAATCTATACAAATTTATGCCCTGCTAACTTTTGCCTCCTTTATCTAAAACTGTGCCCGTTACTTAGCTACTCTTTCAATGTTATAAAACTATTGGCGTGGGCTGGGTTGGGCCTGTCGGGAACCAACGAGATATTTGGGACACTTGGGCGTGGTCCTGTTTAATACAAAATCACGAAATCATATCATAGGTTTTACTTCAAAACCAAATACGTCCGGCTTTTTTTTATTTTTCTGGTTTTCATTTTCCCCACACTCCGGGAACATAACAACAAAAACATACACTGCAATACAATAAAAAAAACCCTTTACCGGAAATACATAAAATCACTTTTCACCTTCCCATTTACACAATCGAAAAAAAAAAAAAAAACAAATCATTCAAAATTTGAATCCCACCCCTATTCTGTCTGAATATACCTTATTATTATTTCCCCAAATTTTTGGTCTTGTACTTTAAAAATTTTCCTTTCTTTCTTCCCATTTATCTGAACTATTAAATTACCCAAAGTTTTGCACTTTCCTTTTCTCAAAATAACCATCCGCTAACCCTTTTGTTCCATGTCACCTCCTGCAGCTTAAAAGCATCCATTAATTCATCTCCCACAGCGCCCACCCTTTTTACACGTTTTTAACGACAAATTTACTTTAAATGAAAAAATATCCCAAATTAAAACTCTCATAATTCCCATACTATTTTCCCTTTAAGGGGACAAATTAATAGGGGACAGTTTCCGCAACACTTTTTTCTGAAATATATAAATTTTCCTTCCACTTTTTTATTTTTCCCTTTAAACCCAAACAGTTACTAAACACGATATTTCCTCTTTTCCCAAAACTGAAGAATTTTCTATTAAAAAAAAAAAATTTTTTGCGGAGCGTTTAAACATCATCCTATTCAACCCTATTTCGACCGCGCTCCCCTCGTCATTGTTGTGTCCAACCCAGCTTTTTTATTTTTTTTAACATCACACGATCGCTGTTTTTCTCCTAAAAAAATATTCATCTTTTAAATTTTAATTAAATTTTTGTTCTGGTAGCCCCAAGTTTCCCCAAATTTTTTTGGGCTTTTCCCAAAATTTTTCCCAAAAGTTTATTCTTTGGTTTTTAAAGTTTTTTTTGTTTTTACGCGTTCTTTAATTTTTTCCCATAAAACACCTTTTGATTTCAAACCCCAAACACAACAAATTATCATTGTCTTTTAAAGCTGGAATTTATTCTTTTTAAAAAAATGTTCATATCTTTCGAACGCGTGATGCGATTTCTTAAATAATTTGCAAACGACTTTTTTCCATGAACGCTACTCCCCTTTTTTTCCCAATTGTGAATTTGTCGCGTTTTCCGTTTATTCCAAAAACTTTTCGCTACCGTTTTTCGCCTTCATCTGTTTTTACGGTTCATGTTAATGTTATGCTTTTTCTATTTATTCTTTGCCCCTTTGCCAATTTTTTTGGGGAAATTTTGGGAATTTTAAATCCCCCCGCCTAAGTTCCCGGGATTGACCCCCCCCCGGATGAGTCTAAAACCCCTAGCATTACCCATTTTGGGGTCCCGTTTCTTTCCCCGTATCCTTTCCATGGCACCTGTTCAGTTCAACGGCCATCGTTGCCTGTGTTAATTGATTATCCTTCCAAATGCGTCTCTGAAGAAATTTTTAAATTACCGTTTCCTGCTGTTTGCAGGACCCACTAATTTTTTGCCCGCATTAAGTCGGTACGTCCCTGTTTACCCGGGCACCGTCCCCTACCCCTGCTATTTTCTTACGGTCTTGTGAAATGTCCCCGAAATTTCCCCTTAAACTAAATCTTACCCAAAACAATCTTGTTTTCTTCCCAAAAAAACTATTCTACTATATTACAAATTAAAAACTCCTTTCTCACCACAAAACCCTTTAAGCTCCTTTTATAATTTAACATTAAATGGTTTTGGGAAAACTATTTCTTGCCCTCGATCTGCTATTACAACATTATTGTTATTGAGTACCTTCGTGATAGTATACCCTGTATATCGGGTTTTTAAAAACAATTTCTGATGGGGATGGGGGGACGAGTGAGGCGGCGGAAAAAACCTGGCCCCCTACAAAATTGCCCCCGACAAAAATGTTTCTGAGCCTTGCTACGCTGTTTGCCGATTTCCCCGCAACTGGCCCCAACACTATCTTCGGGATCGGTAATTGTTCTAAAACCCCGATTTCCGGTGGTTTTTTCCACGTCATCGAATGGCCTCTTTCTTCTTGGCACCAAGTCGCCTCCCTGGTGTTACGGTACTTGAGTGTGGTACTGCATTTGTCTTCGTTCGGCCGGAACGGCTTGAACCACCCCGGTGTTTTTTCCCGAATATACCCAAAACCCAAACGTGACAATTCCTCATCACTCTTTCCCCGGGTTTGCTCTGTGGATGTCGAATTGCTGTGAGATGGCCCGGCCCCCTAACGTTTCCATCTTTTCTTTCCATCTTCCGCTTTGAACTGGGGCCCCCTGTCGCCCAATATCTTAGTCGGCCACACATTTCAAAATCGCTTCACTTCCCGTATACAGTTGGCGGCACTGGGCTTTATCGGAAATATCTGCAAAAACAAAAAAACATCTTTTTTCCATTGGGGTGCTGGTTTAAACGGTCTTCGGAAACCCCTTTGGAAAATCCCCCCATACAATTCCCTTGGCCTCTGGGGTTTTAAAATAGGCTGCCACTCACCTTCGCAGCGTCTGTTCGGCTGTTTCGTTTTTGCAAAACGTACGGAACTCCTTTTGTGCACCCCCCTCTTCCCTTATTCCCAGTAACAGTAATCTGATAAGATTTGTGGTTTTTCCCCCCCTAAAAACCCCATAATTTCCCATTTGGATTTTGGAATTCCTTGCCTTTTGGTATCCATATTGGGAAAATTTCTCTTTGGGGCCCCCTTTTTTAAAAAGTTTCTTTAAATTTTTAAATTCCTTTGCCCTTTTTCTCCTTGCGGATTCGCCTTCATTAGGGCGGCCATCAATAAACCATTTTTCCGGGAAACACTTTTGGGTTTTGCATATTGATAATTTTTTCTTGTCGTCCATCCCCCGGCCCAATTTCTCCCCCCGGGAATTTCCCATCACACTATCCAGGGCCCTTTCTTTTTCCCCTTGATTTTTAAAAAATAATCGGGAAAAATTTTCTTTCCCCTTCCAAAAAATTAAATCTCAAAATTGAAACTTTCCACCCCAAAATCCACCGTAACATTTTTGTCTTTAAAAGGGTGGCTTCATAAAAATATTAGTCCCATGGGAAATTTTTAAAGGGGCCCTTAAAAAGGGCCAAATTTTGGGCCCCAATTCCCAAACAAACTTCCAACTCTGTCGCGCCGTAATTCATTTCCTTCCTTTAGTGCCGCAAATTCCAAACCCCTATCTTTTTGGCCCCCCAAATTCCCCCAGTTGGAAACACAGCCCCTAAAAACGAATCCCTGCCCGTCTGTACGCCCATTCTACGCCGAAAACCCGGATATTGTACTATATACTTGCTTTCGAAAGCGTAAACAATTCGAATGCTTCCTGGCATTGTTGCGTCCATCCGCCTTTTCCTTTTTCCTTAAACAACCGGGTTTTACTCCCTTGCGGTAATTCTTTACGAATCGCGCGTAATAGTTCCCAAAACCAAATTTTCCCCGGCAATCCTCGAAATTTTTGGGTGGTGGTTTTTCGAATTATCTCCCTTTTTTTTTTCCTGCATCTTCATCCCGGGGTTGTACGTCCCCCCATAATTTTTGCGACGACAAAACTCGCATTTCTCTAAAAAAATTTTAAGTTGAACTTCTCAAAATCTCTAATAATTTCCTAAATTTTGGTTCGATTAAATCCTTCAAAAAAAAAAATATCGTCAACGTACATCCCCCAGTGCCTTCAACCTTTAACCGGGATTACATCGTTTTAAAATCGGATTAAACCTGCTCCAAATTTTTCAACTGAACGGGAGTCTCGTAAATGAATACACCGTCCCTTCAAATTTGAAAGGGGGGGTGTATTGTTGGCCCCCTCTTCACCCGATCTGCCAGTACGCGGATGAAAAAACTAACGCGCTAAAAATTTTCCCTCCTAACTTAAAAACCCTTTCATTTCAGTTGGGGTTTCCCCCGTGGCGTGAAATGTTGGGTCTTTTGGTCTAGACACAGACAATGGGTTCCCTTTTTCCCTTACCACACGACCAACGGACTTATATAGGGGGTTATTGCCTTTTTGGGCAACGCCCTTCTGCTCCCTTTCCCAAGGGTTGGGCACCTGCTCATGGTACACTTGGGGGGGATATTGTTTTTTGAGAACGGCGCATCTTTCAACTGCAGCGAAATTATAGCCCTTCACCGGGCCCTGACGACTTCCCCAAAACACAATAAATTTCTTCGTTTTTTAAATCTGGCAGCCTTCCCGATCGATGACCTCTTCCGGGAGCCCTTTACCCTTTTGGAGAATTTCTTCCATACCCCCCTTGGTTCGTCTCCTTCCCCGCCCCATCAAGTTAAACGGGCCATGACCTTTTCAAAGAACCTCGGCGGAATCTTCCTTTTCCAGTCCCGACGGCGACAAGCATCCCCTTTCGTCCATCCCCACGATGACGTCACGGAATTAACCCCCGGGCAACGATTGCCGTACCTCGATCGTTCCTTTTCCCCAAAACTATCTCCCCAAACCCGAGGTTTTTGAGTGTTTGGGTGCCCCATGATCCCGAAGCCTTCCCTCTAATTCAATCAACATGGCCCCTTTCCCTTTTGCCCCTTTTTCAAAATTCTCCAAACAATTAAAAAATGCTGCCGCATCTACTAGCGCCCCAACTTCTTCCCCTAACACCGCCTTTCAAAATCAACATTTGCTCCCGGCCCCGCGCCTTCCGGTTTTTTTCTCAGCAATTCGTCCCCCCAACGACAATATCCTATGGGCCCCAATCGTTGTTTTCTTTCTCTCTTTTTCCGACCCACCTTTTTCCCCCAAACGTGTTTTGGTTTTCCCCTTCCCAAGGGGCTGATTCCCATCGGGCCCTTTCGCTCCTTCCGCCTTCGGGGTTTTTTGGGTCCCGGGCCCCTTTTGTTCCATTCGTTCCGCGCCTGCTCGTTCGCCCTCCTTCGGCTTTGGTTTTTCGCCTGCCCCCTCTTGCGCCTTCTCTTCCCCCCTCGAAAGGGTTCTCTTTTCGCAACCCCTCTGCGCCAATTTTTTTCAAAAATTTGCCCCCCGTTGTATCGGTGGTTTCCATTTTCCCTTCCCCGGGGTTCGGGGCCCTTTCCCCTCACGCCGTCCCGTTCTTTTCGTGTTTTGCCTGCTCGAACCGACTTACTTTTCTCTATCAATGCCTCTATGGTTTCCGGGATATTATTCCATAAATAAGTTTGGGGATTCCCCTTTGGCATTTGTCGAATCAAATTCGAATAACTTCGGCGGGGTTTAAATCTTCGCTACATCCCTTTAAACGCGCTGACTTTTTTCGGTGACAAAGTCGTCATGGTTTCGGCGTCTCCCTTTTGATATCGTTCCCACATCAACCCGGTATTTTAACTCGAATCCGGGGGTGTTGGTTCCTTCTAAAAATTTCCGCCATTCCCCCTAAATTTTTCGGTGTTGGTGTTAATGCCGCCACCAATGCTGCGCCTTTGAGCTGGCCCTTTGACAAACCCCAACCCCTTCCCCTTTCCCGGGAAAGTTATTTACTTTAAAGTAGTTCTCAGTGGGCAAAACGAAATGGTTGTTCTCTGCTCTCCCAAAAACGTAAATAATTGGGGAACGTTTCCTCCCTTGCGCCCCTTCAATCGTCCGGGTGCATCAACCCCTTTTGGGGTCGGCAATTTTGTTCATAATTTCTTTTGCTTTCTTGTCGATCCCAAACTTTCCGGGCTATCAATTCTCCCTGAACAGCCGTTTTAATATTCCTGTCGATTTTTCTGATCGATTCCTGACACGACCCATACGCCGTCTTGCTGTCGCGCTAAAAACCCCCGGAAGTCTTGCACATTCCCCCCCGATTTCTGAAAACGCGTTTCTTGCAACCGGCGGTTGTAAAGTGCCCACGGTCGATTGAATTTCGCCTAACCTTTCCCGATGTGGGAAACCTCTGAAAGCGGGGTTTTTGCTCTCGCCCCTTTTGGTTTTTTTTCCCAGTGAACCGGGCAATTGTCTCTACTTTAAATGCGCCCCTTGTCTTTAAATTTTTTGAAATTTTCCTTTACCTCATTCTGCAATGTGTTTGGCGGCATTGATCTTCTATTCGTCACAACTTCCCCAAATTTTTTCTCCCATCTGTTTTTTCAAGTTGTTTTTCCCAAACCCCCACTATCACTTCTCATTTCCCCCCAATTTAACCTGTTAAAACGACCAAATGGGTTCCCATGCACCTTACCTCCCGGGAAAAATTTCACCGCAGCTTCCCGGCTCATTTTACCTGCGTATCTGTCCGGGTTTCCCCCCTTCCAAATTTTTCCCCCTAGATGTTGGCCCCTTCATCCTCATCGCGAGGGGGAAATTGTTTCCCGAATCCGCGCATCCCGTGTACTTAACATTTTTCCCTTTTGGTCTCCCTTTTAATTGTACTATTTTTACCAAATTGGGTTTTTTTCCTTTTCCCCAAACCCCCTTGCGTACTTTGGAGTGTCCCCGATTCGTCCTATACGACCCCCCGTTGCGGCGCCAATTATGTAATGGAACGTCTTCCCCTTTCCCAAATCTGTATGTAACCGCCCCCGTTGCGGGGACAATATGAAATAAAAAGACTATCCTTTAATCTCTCTCTTATAAAAATCTATACAAATTTATGCCCCGCTAACCCTCCTTTATCTAAAACTTTCCCTTTAGCTATCTTTTAATGTTATAAAACCAAACGTGAGGCTGTGGTTGGCCTGTACAGAACCTAACGAGATACTTGGGCACTTGGGCGGGGATGGTTTTTTAAAAAACACAAATCATATCCCCTATGGCACTGTCAACCAAATACGTCCGGGATTATTTTTCTTTTTTGGTTTCACTTTCCAACCCGTTTGGAAAATAACAACAAAAAATACACAAATGCAAAACCAAAAAAACAACAAAAACACAAACCTGAAACCCTAAAATCCCTTCCACCCTTTTTACCAAAGCAAAAAAAAAAAAAAACATTCCCAAGGCACCCCATTCTGTCTGAATATACCTTATTATTATTTCCTGAAACTTTTGGGCTTTTTTACATTAAAAAACTAATCTTCCTTTTTTTCCCATTTATCTGAAACCTTTTAAAATTAGAAATTATTAAAAACCCCTGAAATCAATGCTCGCCTTGTTCCCTGTCCCTCCGTTGGGGTTCTGTACTCCCTTAATTCATCTCCCCCAAGGGGTTTCCTTTTCACACGTTTGTTTCGACAAATTTCTTTAAATGAAAAATTCCCTGATTTTTAAATACCAATTTCCCTACTGGTTTTTGTTAACTGGCCCATTTGCAAAGGCGACAGTGTTCCCGAACACTGTTTTTGAATATATATAAATATCTCTTCCCGTTTTATCTTTTCCTTTAAATCGACAGTTACTTCCGATATATTTCAATTTATTCACAAACTAACGGGAATTTTTTATTAAAATAAAAATTTTTTTTGAGGCCTTTTAACATCATCCGTAAATTTAAGCCATTTCGACCGCCTTTTCCCCGTCATTGTGTGTCCCCGGGTCGTCAGCTCTTTTTTTCTTTCATCCACGATCGCCGTTTTTTCTTTTTTCAAAAAATTCATCATTTAATTTAATTCAATTTTTTGTTCTGGCGTAACCCCCCGAAAATTTCCCAACTTGGGCTGTTACCCCCTTTTCAAAATGATTTTTTTCTGTTGGTTCTTAAAAATTTTTTTTGGGATTGCTTTACGCGTTCTTTAATTTTTGCCACAAAAAAAACCCTTTTTATTTATAAACCTTTAAAACACAACAAGGGTACTGTTCCCCCGGGTTTTTTTCAAGCTAAATTCTTTCTATAAAAAAATTTTATATCTTTCGAAAGCGTGGGTCAAATTTTCCCTTTTAAAAAACTTTCCCAAAAGACTTGCCAATGAACCTTCTGCCTATCCCTTTAAATTTGGGTTTTTCGCGTTTTTTCCCTTTTACCCCAAAACTTTTCGCTACGCGACATCCCTAATCTGTTTTTAGTTATGTTAATGTTTGCATTTTCATTTTTCTTTTACTTGTGCCTTATTCTTTTGGGGGAAACATGGGGAAAATTAACAGAAAATACATCCTCCCCTGTCTTTTTAAATTTTGAAAAAATCGTTTTAAAGTGAATATTATCATGATTTTAGGGTGATGCTAAGATGTTAATTTGAATAAATTGAAATATTTGAAACATTTATTCCATTGTCCTTTCATCGGTTATGAAAAGTGCCAACCGGGGCCCATTGGGATTAAAATGACTCCCCTATAGTTTTTTTAAATTGTTTTTATATTTAAATATTTATTTTTAAAAAATTTGTATTAACTTTTTTATATACGAGAGAAATTTGCCTACATTAAATTTTAATTTATCGTTTGAAAAAAAATTCAAAATTTTTAAACACAGTCCCAAAAACCAATTTTTTACCGAATGGAGGAAATTTTAACTTAAAAAACCAGGAACCCAAAAATTTAATTAATTTAATTTTTCCATGATTACCTTTAAAAAATTATGGTTATTTAAAAAATAAATAAAAATTAAATTTTAAACCAATTTTTAAAATTTTTTCAGTTTTTGGTCCGAAACCCAAAAAATTTTATGAATTAATTTTCCCTTTCATTTATTTATTTATTTATTTATTTATTTATTTATTTTTTTATTTATTTATTTATTTATTTATTTATTTATTTATTTATTTATTTATTTATTTATTTATTTATTTATTATTTATTTATTTATTTATTTATTTATTTATTTATTTATTTATTTATTTATTTATTTATTATTTATTTATTTATTTATTTATTTTTTTATTTATTTATTTATTTATTTATTTTTTTATTATTATTTATTTATTTATTTATTTATTTATTTATTTATTTATTTATTTATTTATTTATTTATTTATTTATTTATTTATTTATTTACGTCAAAAACAGTTAAAAACTGCGTATGACGTGCTAAGACATACTTAAATTACTTAGTAGTAAATTAGTACTTGTTATCTCCAATGATTTTAATGTTAATTTTTTATCAAACGTTCTATTTTCAATATATTTTGTTGGCACGTTTTAATGAATATTTGATGCCATTTCTTGCAATAAATTGGGATGACTTGTTAGAAGAAGTGAATTCGGATCCTTTTTGGAGGGCAAATGTCTCACGAATAAGATAGTAAAAGTTCTCGAAACAAATGATATATGAGTAGTTACATTTTATTTCTTAACATTAAAATGAGATTTTGAAAGTGTTCTTGGCCCTTTCCCCACCACCCACATCATCTACAGCGAGAAACGTGTTTCTTTAAAAGATTTCATCAATTTCACTAATTTATCTAATTTAAAAAATATAAAATAAGAAAATAATTTATACTACCAGAAGAAATTTTTTACTTTCTCGTTACCACTTACTCAGTAGAGAGAATGAATGAAATGCTGCGCGAAAAACGGCGAAGTTTTTATAGAAAAAACTTATTGCCGGGCTCTCATAACGAAAAAGTGCATAAATCTAGTGGCTAAATTTAGAAAAAAATCGTCTCACACGTGGTGTAGTCAGAATCCTGTTCTGTGGTTCTTGATACCGAAAAATTCATTGACGGTAAAACGTCCGTCCGTCTGTTCTTACGTCTGGTGTATGTAAACAACACTAATACCTAAACCATGCGTAGGATTTTTCCAAATTGAAGAAAGCCCTGCCGATCTAGCCTGAGTCGAAGCTCTACGGCTTGAAAAACATTCATTAATTTTGGGGGTACTTTATATGAAGCCCCTTCCACATTGTTAAAATTTTCCCAAAAAGGGCTCCAAATTTTTTCTTTAGATTTCTTGTAATAATAGAGAAATAATATACTTATAAAGCTGGCATGGATCAATTTTCACTGTTTTTTGAGTAAATAAATATCTAATATCAATCTCAACTTATGTTCAAGCCCAGTAAATTCAGAGCGGATGACATTGTTTGTAGCCAAATTATACAAAACTACTTATATTTTCAAAATATTCTACATGACCTTATTGGAAGATCTGTTTTTTATTAACAATTTTCTTAAGAAAACATGTATCTTCACAATTGTAGTTGTAGGAAGAAGCTTGAAAAGTTTGATTTTTCAATTTTCGAAAAATCAAGGTTTTCAACCCACATGAGACTATTCTCTTAAGCGTCATTTTCGCTATTAGGTCTAAATCTAATAAAATGTGCCGTTTTAAGAAAACAATGTTTTAAAAAGAAATGAAAATTGCCTGTTTGACGTAAATTTCGCAAAAATACTCATTTTTTGAAAATTTGAACTTGACATTATTTTTAGATATGTTTTTCATTATCTTATTTCTTTAAAAATGTACATCTTCGTAATTGTAGTTGTAGGAAGATTCGAATTTCTCCAATTTTCGAAAAATTAGGGTTTTCAACGAACATGAGACTTCCGCCATTCTCTTAAACGTCTTTCACAATATCCAGTAACAAAGTTTAATCAAACCATCAGACAAGTTTTTGAAAATTTGGAAAATGTCCCAGGGGCTTCATGTAAAGAACCCCCCAAAATTAAAATATTGGCTTCAAAATCAGGAGGCCGCGACGTCAGCCAAATCGATTCGGGAATATCCATTTTGGAGAAAATCTTCGGAACCGTTTAGTCGTTAGGTTTGTTTACAACGCTTTTTTTAAAATCAAAAAGACAGTATTCTTCACAAGAAAAATGACCAAGTCCATAACCTAAAATTTAATAATAAATTAAGCAGGAAAGAGTAAGCCGTTATACCAAAAATAGGAACAGGTCATTGCAAAATAAGCCACCTCCACCTGTTAACTAGCAATACTCCTCCCATCTGTCCTATCTGTAGTGGTCCACACAATACATTCTAACAAAAGAACGTCCTAAATAATAACAAGAAAGGCAAAAAGGAGAAAAATGTAATTCAATCTTTGACTCCTACATTTAAAAAATGTAGAATTTTGTAAACATTTTTTTGGATATATATATATATATATATATATATATATATATATATATATATATATATATATATATGCGCGTGTGTGTGATAAGTTTCTTCCTATAACCACAAGTTGTAAACTGTTGAACTTTTTCAATTTTCAAGAAAAAGTTTGCAGCCATTTTTGAGAAAAATTTGAATATGTTGAGGCTTCATGTAAAGTACCTTTAAAATCAAAATATTCGTTTCAGATTCAAGGAGCCGCGTTATCAGTCAGATCTATCTGGTAATATCAGTTTTGATAAAAATCCTGCATACGGTTTAACCCCTAGCGTTTCGCAGACTTTTTGCTGTGAATCGATTTTTCGATATCAATCCAAACGTGGATTCAGACTACAAAAAGTGTTAAAGAAATTAATTTACTACTTGTAGGAACAAGATTTATCCACTTTTTCGTAACCAGGGCTCGGCAATAAGAGTTTGCTGACGAAAAATCCTCGCAAACTTTTTTCCGCAGCAATAAAATACTTTCTATACATTGGATAAGCAATAGGCGAGAAAGTGAAGGGTATAAAGTAAGTAAAAATTTTGAGACAAGAGAGAAAATGAAATCAATCAAAGTGGTGGATCACGAGGAAAAAGATAGAACAACGAACTAATTAACGCGAAGAATGGGAAGAAAAAACAAACAAAATGAAACAGTAACGAGAATACGATTTGAACTGAATTACAATATTTGGTAGAAATTAATTCTGGAAAAAATGAATTGTCTTACCTTGCAAGCAAGTGGCGAGAGTCGGCAGACAGTTCGTATGTGCGTTGATGGTATGCAGATAGCGGTCAGCTTCTAGAAGAGACTATCTACTGGTGTTCTTAGTTTGACGTGGGTTCCCACGTCAGCGCCCCGTTCTAGTGCCCCAGTATGGACATGGTGGCGAAGGTGTTTAATTGAAGGCGAAGGAGGGGGCTGCAGGCGGTAAAGGGCGCCCACCACTTTGGTGGTGGTGGTGGTGGTGGTGGTGGGGGGGAGTTGAAAAATTGTATGTAGAGAGGAGACAATGACAGGTCTCTAAAGTTATAGTAGCAAAATTTTAAAAAATAGTAGAAATTAATCTCAAAATTTGTAACTTTTTTATTGTTATTTTTTTGCGCAAAAAATGCCGCTCTGCTAACTTGATATCTAGTTAACCCGGCAATTACTTGAAATTCAAGATATTACAGAGATAAATAAAAAGGGAAATTATAGCTTTTTGTTGGAAATTAGTTGCCCAAAAGAAATATTTGTCGTTCTTAAACTATTACCTGCGAAATTTTGCCAAATTGTTATCAGGAAGCCCGATAATTACAAGCAAACCAAGATATTACAAAGAAAATAAAAATTACTATAAAGGAAATTGTCGCTTTTTTGTTGATACATAGTTCCCCAAAAATAAATTTTGTTGGTCTTTAACAAGTAAGGATAAGGATAGGGGTGGGGTTTAGGACACATCAAAGGGGTTGACTAGCCCTTGTGAAGCAGCCAAACTCGTTTTGTTGGAACAGATTTCACATGAGAATCGACCCCAGACCTCAGTGGTGAAAGAGAAGCGACTTCGCTATTTGCCACGAGCGAGCTGTTTGTTGGATCTATTCTAGTCATCCAATTTTGAAATTTTTGCCAAATCATTACCTAACTTTACCATCATTCTATTACTATTTTTAATGAACTTTACTTGTCAAAAATGTATAATTTGTTCAATCTGATCGTTAATACTCGTTGCTCACGTGGTCATTACCACATTTACATACCATGCCGTTGATGATTTGTTTTCATATTCATTTTCTTTGTAGTTGTATCTCAAATATGAAGTCTCATAATTAATTGGAATATGATTGTTACTAATATTGCTATTTTCGGTGTATATGAATGGTTTATGCTTGTCCCAGTTCGATCACTTATGTAAATTTTGAGTTTTGTTTAAGGATGCATTTGCGTGCTAGAGTGGGAGCGCTATGGTTTAGAGCTGATAGTGCGCTATAGTTTGATTTTGATATTTGATGCAAATCACTGTTTTGGTGTATTAATTCCGAAAATTGCACTGTTATTGATATGGTAAAATGCTCGGCAACCTTTCATTTAAATTTCATTTTGAATCCTTATTTTTTTTTAAATTTTTTTTTAATTTTTTGTTTATTCTTGTTCTCACTTCAGAGTTTTCAAAAGAGTAACCATTCGTAGCTTTAAAGACTTGCTTAGTGTTTTGTTTATGGTCACTGAAAGTAAACTGCCTAGTTATTGCTACTGTATCTTAAGATTCTGTATTGATGTTGCTAAGCTCATAATATCTAACGAGAATATTGTAACAATTGAACGAGTAATGTGTATCAGCATGTGAGAAAACTAAAATGAATTCTGATTGTGAATTGATTGTTCATGTGAAATTCAATTAATGGTGTTACTTTAACAACAGTCAATATCATTTGTTGGGTGTGTGATGAATACTTTTATTGTATTGGGAAGTAATTATTTGCATTGTTCACTTTTGGAATTTTCAACTGGGAAGTCACCAAAGTACTGAAATTTTGCTTTTGTTAATACTCGTAGCAATGGATTAATAATGACTTGATGTGTAGAACTAACATATTTATTATTGCAAAACCTTTTTCAGTCAGTAGACACTGCTCATTTGTAATTGAAAGTTAAATAAAAGTGTTTGACTAAAAATAGTTCCATGTAATTATTATGATTTTCCCATATTCCTAGCTCTTGTCATTTATGAATAAAAAAACCCTCGAGACCATTGTAGAATTCACGACCGTTAATAAGTTGTAGGATATGGATCACGGGATCGGTCAATTAATGAAACACATTATTTTGCCAACGTTTCGGAATATTTAATTCCTTCATCAGGGCTACAATAAACACAATCAGTTGGCAGACCTTATAAAGCAGTTAATTACGCATTGAGATCCAATCCAGTAAATCCAGTTAATTTTCAACATGACTGTAAGAAAGGCCGCGAAAAATAATTTTATTTTGAGCTCCCGCTTACGAGTAGACAGTAGGCGTGATTGAATAAGTGGAGGGAGGAATAAAGGAGTGGGGAGACGCCTTTCTAGTCGACTGTGCTGCGCCTGGCGGAAGTTTCCTCATCCGCCCGTTTTACATGGAGTGATCGCAGTGTGTGAGTGCTCTGTGGTTGGATTGGATCATCTCCGCGAACGCGTGTTGTATGGTGGTGTCAAAGTAATCTTTCCGTTCCTGTCAAATAATTCGTGGTTAAATGTAACTGCTTTATTTATGTAATCAACTTATAGCGAGCAGCACAGCTTTAGAAAGTGTAAAGAAATGAACGGCAAGGACAATGAAGTGTTTAAAGACTTGGAGGAGAAGTACGAAAAGGTTCGAAAATTGTTGGAAGAAGATGCAAAAAGAGACCCAGAAACTGAACCATACCGCTCGAAATATCTAGCAAGTTCCATTTTAAAAGATATGAAATGCATATTGGATAAAGTATTGGATGATGTAAGTGTGGAATGTCAGGATTATTTGCGATATAAAGCAATGCTCGGTGCTGTAAATCTTAATTTAGGCATAATTGCAGTTGACACTGAGGAATTATCTACCGGAGAGGAACATTTGACGAATTGTGTAGATGGGCTTTCCGAGTACAGTACAAAACAAGAATGTGTTATTGTGACATTAACAGCACTTAATCAGCTAGGAATTTTGTGGTCGCAGCGTGATGATCCAAAGAAATCACAGGCATATTTAGAAAAAGCAGAAGTTTTGTATAAAACGTACATCAGTGAGGAATCTAATGTGCCACTGGAAATAAATAATTTGTTCCTCCTTACAGATTCAGAAAATGCTCATAATAGTTCTTCTGAATCTGAGAGTTCTCTTGAGCAAGTTCATACCCTCACTTTATATTATTTGGCTCAGATATATAGTAGTTTAAATGATCATGTGAAGGCTGCAGTTTACTGCCATACAACTTTACGAAGACAACTGGAAAGCAAAAACTTTGATCCCATTGATTGGGCATTAAATGCAGCTACATTGTCTCAATACTTTTTGGAGAAAAATGGATACAGTCAAGCTAGGCATCATTTAGCTGCAGCTTCATACATTCTTGACCAATATGAGAATGAAGGAAATCTCTCAGTGGGGACTGAAGAAGAGCAAGAAGCTAAGTAATGGAATTTTTAACAAACTTGCCTCAATAAATTAAATAGTTCTTCTGAAATGCTGTTTTTGTTGTTACATTATTATAAATACATTATTTAAAAAGCTGATTTCTGTGTGTGTTTTTGGTAGAAAGGAACAATATCATCACCGCTGTGCTGATGTCTCACGGTGTTGGGCAAAATATAGTTTGACTCTTCTTGCTGCCTCGAAGGAACGTTTAATGGCTGGGACTGAGGAAGACAGATTGAGTAACAATGTTGCTGAAATGCAGGTTTCTGAAAACAGCCTTGCTTCACAACGTAAGAAAACACACTATATATAGTCTAAAAACACTCACAACATTAATTGTTTACACATTATAAAAATTTTTTCCCTTTATGGTGGTAAAGTTGTTCTTCAAAATTCCACGGCACAACACCAAGCCAGTAAAATAAATCGGTGAAGAAAATGTGAAGTCATATAACAGACCTAGTGTATTGAATATTTTATTGAGACTAATATTACACAAATGTTTTGTCATTAATGATAATATTTTCTGTTCAATAATGTAATATAATGGGCTCTGTGGACATGTATACTATTGCACAATAGATCAATACAGGAAGCATTTGCATACACATAAGCAGTTCTTAAATTGCTGAAGAAATTGTTCACTTTATTTTCAATGGGAATTGGTTTTAAAAATGTGGTTCATACAGGTATTTTATTGAAAATTGAAACAATATTATACAGATAATTGCTTCCCAAGGTTTCAAGTCCTAATGATATTTAATAAAAGAAATTGTTGATCTTTTTCACTAAACCAATATTTTAACTTTGTTAGTTTAATTAATATTAATTTGAAATAAATAATAAGTGTACTATTTTGAATATGGCAAATAATGTTTTATTTTATTTAAATATTAGTCTTGTGCCATGTCAGTCAACATACAGTTTAGATTCATGCACTGTATGGTGTACCAACCATGGGCAAGATTGAAATTATTGGGGTCTGCCTGATGATTCATGTGGAGCTCATTTATGCCCATAATGTGTACTGATAAAGATAATATCTAAACAAATTAGAATAAAACAAATGTATTCTATTCCCAGATAACATGATGAATATATCCTTCCAAATGATGTGTTCTTTACTATTACTATTATTATTATTATTATTATTCATAATTTAGACGTGTTTAATTTTCAGTATCAGATTTTTACAAAATATCGAATTACAAACTTATTTAAATTAAACAATAAATATATATGATTTAAATTGGTGATTTTTTTTTTTTTTTTTTAAAGCATCGTCTGAATAAAAAAAAGTTAAAATTGCTATTTTATCAGATATCAGGATTAATGTCACTCTATCAAAGTTCACATGCAAATGAGTTCACATCTCAACAAAGTTTGCCCAGTTGTCATTAAAAATGCAATGTCTCAACATTTAAAAAACAAATTCTGCAAAACCATTTTTGTGCCATGACTGACCCGGTGCCCCTACTGACTCGGGGAAAATGCCAACTTTATTAAAAATGAAACATTAATGCAAATACATAGAAATGTTTATTCCTATCCAACTTAAAATAATTTTACTTAATGTTCATGTAACATGTAAACGTGTGGATCAGTGATTTTGTCTTGATTGCATTCCATCTAGTTTTCCTGGCTCCATTGAGAAAATTTGTAAACAAACTTCGCCTTGCTTCTGGATATATAAATATAGTTTTTTTCACACCCATAAATGTTGGATACAGTCTAGTACTGTTTGTGTTGTAAATAAATACACTTCCCTGATATGGAAATTTATCTTTTTGCTAGTATACAATTTGTATTGGAGTTTATGTTCGATGATTTTTCTATCTTTGTAATTGTGTATGAAGTTCTATTTATCTTAAGAGTTTTAATATCATCAAATATTTCAGACCTTACATTTTTAAGACATTTTAAAAATTGAAATATCTGTAGAAATGAACACTTTTGAAGAAAGTTGTATTACCTTTTCGATTTTTCTTTGGCTTACTTCTTTTTTAATTATTTATTCTGTTTCTAATTTATGATTTTAAAAAGTATGCAAATCATCATTATGAGTAGTTATCAATTGTGCTCTGAATAAGAAAATTTACAAATGTAGCTGAACAAACATTTCACTCTGTATCATATTAACAGCAGTGCAATGTATTGATAAATTTCAAGTAATTAACATTTTGTTATAGAAGAAGTAAGCGAGTTGTGGTTTATTTCACTTGAGCTTTCCACCTACGAGGAAGGAGTAGATACAAGATATGCGCTCGTATTTGAAGATGCCAGAGAGTTGTTCCGACATTCTCGGAACTGGCTGTCAAATGCTCAAACATATTATACGAAGGAAAGCCATGCTTCAGACTATGTCCAGATTGTACAGGATATGAGTCAGCTTTATAAGAATCTCATTTTCTTTGAAGATGATAAAGAAAGGTTACCTATTTTGTAAATATGAAAGTCATTGCACATCACAAAGTATAATATATATTTTCATGTAATGATTTTATTTTTAGGCAGTGTCGTATGCATAAACGGCGTATTGTATTGCTTGAGGACGTGTTAAAGGAGTTGAATCCTCAGTATTATCTTCTTGTCTGTCGACAACTATGGTTTGAGCTGGCTGAAACATACTCTGACATGTTAGAAATTAAGCTAACAAGAATTCAAGAGACAAGTGACCAACAGCAGCAAAATGCTATTCAACGCAAGGTGCATCAGTTGGCTGAGAAAAGTATAGCAAATTTCAAAACCTTTCTAGAATCCTTGAAAGGCACACAGTGAGTAGTTCAATATGAAAATATATTGTCCAAAACTGATAGTTCCTGTTTCTAAAGTGTTGTTGCACCCTGCTATTTTCATAGTAGTAAAATTATTTTTGTATTTATAGTTCTAAGAAAATACCAGATCCTCTTGGTGATGATGTAATGAGACCAGCTCTGATTGCCCATTTTTATTTGGGTCGTTTGTACGGACAGTTACCTACACCTGATGAAAGAAGTAAGCTAGAAAATGTAAAGAAGAGTCTGGAGTGTTATCAGGTAAATATTGGATAAATATTCTGAAAAATATATTGTTAAAGTACACAATTTTTAATGATTTGCAGTATCTTTAATGTTGTCCTTTTCAATTATGCAAAAATAGTATTTGTTAGGCTGCAGAATTTTCAAAGTAATGTATAATGCAAGTGTTCTACTCATTATAGCAGTTTTTCTTATTTTTAGTTTCTGGTTGATTATTGTTCCAATCATCCTGAAAGTGAAGCTCAGATGCAGTCAGAACTGTCAGTGTGTTGTGATATGGTGAAGCTTCTACCTCTTAAAATGGAGCGTTTGATGTCTACATAAAAAAATTTTGTCACAGTTCACTGAGCACATTCTTTTAGTAAGACTTTTATTGTTTGAATAAAATCTTTAAGAACATAAAAGAAGAGTTCTGAACTCTGCATCTAAAGTTGAAGTTAATATAATTTTATTGTGCTTGTAATTTAAGAAAATCAGTTGTGTTGTGCTTTTTGCTCCAACTTGTGTTCAGTTGATTTCTATGGTCACTTCAATTAAGAGAAAAATCTTTCTTTAATTTCTTACAATTACATTCCATTGTTTTATAGATCTGTAATCACTTCAGTAAATCATTGCTTTATGGTTTTGCACATACCGTGCAAATTCAAAACCTAGTTTTCACCTAAAAATTTAGAGTATATTTACAAGCCATATTCACCACTGTACATGCAGGGTTGGGTAAAATACTTTGTAAATAAGTATTTGAATACATACTTAAAATACTTTAGTTTTGATTTGCTAAATATATGCGTATTTAAAACAGTTGAAATACTCAAAATACAATATTGTATTATATCTTTTTTATTGAAAAATTTTAATAGTCAATTACTATGAATTAGTTATTGACAGGAATATCTGAACAATAACTACAATTTATATGCATGTAAGTGGATTATGTGTAAAATTGTTCTTGCACAGATTGTAATTGAGACAAACTGTGCTCAATGATTGTAGAGAATGGTATATTTAAATACTCCCAACCTGAAAAGAGGTGTTGCAAAAATTATACTATACTTGGGGTTTTCTAATGTTTTACAATAAAAAAAATCATCCGAGTGTAAATACATTCTTGGGTTTTTCTAATGAGGCATCTGAGGGCAGTATCTCCAAGATGAAATATGGCTTGACTTTTTGCGTCTTTCTCAGTCCTGCCACAAGAAGTAGCATGACTGACCGTATCAAGCAGTGCTGCAGATCAAGCAACTGTAGCGGCACGAACGAGAAAGTCGTGAAAGGCTGTGCCATATTCCATCTTGGAGAAACTACCCTCAGATGCCTCTTTAGAAAAACTCGAATGTATTTACACTCGGATGATTATTTTTATTGTAATTAAAGCAAAAAATTTCAGGCATGTCTGAGTTAATTGTTCCACAATCTATGGGATGAAAGCAAAACTAAGATCCAGAAATTTATTTTTATTAAGGCATTTTAAGTATTTCTTTTTTAGTACACCCATTGTATGTATTGAAATATATCTCCAAAATACATGTCCCCAAACCTCAAAAATACAGTTTTTTAAATAGAAAATGTATTTAAAATACAAGTATTGAAATGCTGCCCAACCTTGTGTACATGTTTTTATTTCTCATTAATAAAATGCTTATTTTAAAACAATGTTTTACTAGAATATTACACCAAGGAAATGATTTTCCTTTCCTTCTAAGCGAAAGTGTTTCATATGTCACAGAATTATTTCACACATGTGTTGAAAGAAAACAAATGATTTTCATTAAATGGACAATTATTGTTACATTCTAATACATCAAAATCAAGTAATATCAAGAATATTAATTGTGATACTGAAGTTAGTCTTTTGACAAATAACGAATAAATAATAATCTCAAAAAGAAATTCCTGTAAATAGGTAATCGTTAGTTACTATAATCATATCTGTTTTATTAACATTTTATGTATGTCGCAATTGTGGTAAATAGTTCATACAGTTGAGACACCCATCTTTAGCTGGCAATTCAACAATTGGTTGCCACTAAACCAAATATCCACCATTTAAATTATTTAATTAATTAAATTTTTTTCATATTGTAGAATGATTTTCGAAATAGTGCCATATGTGTTTTTGTGGTAACTGAATGTGGTGTGCCAGTTTAAATCGTAAGGGCTAGTTCACCATTAATTAGCAATTATGGAAGTTTGAAGTGCCAAAAAAATTAATTTTTGCGTAATTTATTGGCAATTTAAAAGTTCTAAATAGTTGCATGATTGGTTGTGTAGTAACCAATTGTTGTAATGCCAGCTGAAGAGAGGTGAATTTCATAGTACTTAAAGCTTCACTTTTAGAGCCTAGGCTGTGAAATAAAGCATGCAATGCCAATGTAGTACAGAAACATTAAAGGAATTCAAGTACTTATTGAATCATTTTGAATAACAATACCATTCCAAATCAATTAATAATCAACAACTACAGAATTTACTTTTGAACATTGACATTGAAATGAATTTGTAGCATTATTAAAAGAACCTCCTGCAACTGAAACAATTAGTTGCCCTTTCTGCGACTGGGCCACCAGCAGATGTTTTGACTTCACCTTGCGTTTCATTTTGCAATGACACTTGTGTTACTTCATTGCGAAGAATCATATAGGGAATTTTGCTTTTATGCTTTAGAGAATCTTCTAAATATTTTTCAGCGACTGATGAGCTCTTCCAAACTTGCATGACTTTTAGATTAAACTGCTTCCTGTGTTCGTCAATCCATTTTAAATGGTCAGAATTTAATAAATTGGTCACTCGATCATCTAAAACAAATGCATAACAGTACATAAATGTTTATGTGTAACAATTACGATTTATGTTATGTTTATGTTTAACAATTATATTTCGGCTGTTCAAAAACATCTTTGATTTATTTTTATTGTATCTGGTTTACAAATGGCGGCCATTTTTGTTTTACGCCCTGTGCCATTTTTTGCGGTGGAAGAGGTTTACTCTTTTCAAAATTATTCAGCTCTGGATTGTTATAGCATTCTAGAATAAAAGCCATTGAATTCAGTATACTCTGGCCTACTAATAGAATTATTACATACAAACCTATGTTTTTATTTGAGAAATATTTGCAACTAAATCTATGGAAATGAACCAAGTTCAATTTTCAGAGAGTAATTTCTCAAAGAAGGAACAGAATCTAAGCCTTAACATTTTCTGTGCTTTTACACATAACACTATAGTTGCTTTTTGTAAAATTTCATTGGTAAGCAACGTACTGCTTGAAAATTACACGCTCTTAAAAATTGAAATTTTCGATATTTTCCCAATTTTCAACTAATGTCTGTTGGGGGACCCGATAAAAATCTGAAAATTGCACACATAAGATTGCTATGATACCAAATTTCATAAAAAATGTCAGCTTTTAGATTTAACTCAAAGTATTTTTAAACTAGAGGTGCTACAGAATGGCACTAACTTTCTCGTACCAACCTTTTCTAATTTCCTTGGTGTGGTCTGGCTTCCTTGGTGTCGTCATGCTCCATTCTCTGGCAAGCTGTCATCTATCATCGCCCAAAGTATTTTTTTGACAGTTTCTCAACTTTTTGCTTTCCTAGTAGTACAACTGAATCATTACTTCAAGAATATTAAAGAAGAGCAAAAACTCGTCCTAAATAGAAGTTTTCATTGAAAAATTCCTAGTCGTTTTTAAGAAAATGATTGAGCATTACTGTAAATGCGAAATTTAATCTCTTTTTCACAGGAATCTATTGAGTTTTTGAAGAACTTCATTTAAAGTGCTTCCAGTTACAAATGTGATAATGCATACAAATCGATGGAAATGTCCATATTAACGGCGTGAGAGGGGTTTCAAGAAAATTACATTGGTGTAATTTTTTTAAAAAACAACAGCATATGAATACACCAAAATGAATTTTATGTTATAATAATCCGTGCAATTAGCACCAACTGTGGGAAAAATTTGGAGCCATTTTTGAGAAAATGGCGTTTGAGCGTTTCTGAAAATGCGGAATTTTGTGCTCATTTCTACAGAAACTTGTTGAGTTTTTGAGAAACTTTATTTGACATTATTTAAAACACATATGCTCCTAAATATAATAATGTAAAAAAATCGCATTTAATGTAAGTAAACGTCAGAGACAAATCAAATAAAATTCATTTTGAAAAAACAAATACAGCAATATGGCATTTATGACACTGCATAGGGTTAGTTTGGCACTAACCTTACCAAAAATTTCCAGAAAAAATTTGGAAATGTTTTTGAGAAAATATTGTTTTTGTAATTTTTTAAAATTGCAAATGTTGCACGCCCTATTACACGAAAACTACTAAAATTTCCAAAAAAATGTACATGACTTAATTGCAAGAACTATTTATGTACAACAAATTTCATTTTAAGGAAAAATCCAGGTCTTCAATTTTGTAGGTGGAAGATGCCGGAAAAATTCAAACTTTTGCAATTTTCGAAAATTCAGCGTTAACCGTGAAATTCTGACCTATGCCACCGTTATAAGTGCATTTTGTTTTTATATGACAAGAAATTTAAAGAAGAATTTGGAGCCGTTTTCGAGAAAATTTTGAAATTGTCCGGGGGGCTTCATGCATAGTACCCCCAAATGTTGAAGAATGTTTTACAAAATTTCAGAGCTTCAACAAGAAGCATATCGTCGTATGATTCTTCAATTTGGAGAAGATCGTACGAATGGTTTAGGCGCTAGGAGTGTTCACAGACGGACGGACTGACGTTTCACTTCCAATTGGTTTTTCGGCATCAAAGACCCGCAAAACAGGGATTTTGGCTACACCATGTGTTAGAGGATTTTTTCTCGTAATTCTGCAACTAGTTGTATGCAATTTTTCGTTACCAGAGCTCGGCAATTAATTTATTTTCGCCGATAATCCACCGTTTTTTCGCGAGCTATACTTAACTTTCTCTATACTACGTGTATGTATACAAGAAAGAAAAAATGATGATAGAGATATTTCCCTTAAGTAAAATTTGATATCATTATTTAGTTCTTTTAGATCGTGTATATTTTTCTGAACGTGTTAGTACTTTTCCTGCAATAGTGCGTGCAGTATTTAAAATTTTAAACTAGAGGTTCCACAGAATGGCACAGAATTCTTTGAAGGGAATTTTTCTAATTTCCTTAGTGTGGTCTGGTTTTAAGGTCTTGTTCCATTCTCTGTCATCTATCGTCGCCCAAAGTAAATTTTTTTTGATATTTCATCTTTTTCCCTTTCCTAATAGTACAACCAAAATATTACTTCAAGAATAATAAAGAAGAGTCTAACAAAGTCAAAATAGATAGTTATAAAATTAAGAAAAATTGAAGCCGTTTTTAACAAATGGATATTAAGCGTTACTGTAAAATCGAAATTTGAAGCTCTTTTTCACAGAAATCTATTGTTTTCGAAAGCCTTCATTTGAAGTAATTTGAAGCACTTCCATTGAGAATTATAATGTATACAAATCGGTGGATATGTGCATATTAATGACGTGAGATATATTTTTTAAAAATGGCGAATGGCGGAAAATGGCGTTTGAGCGTTTCTGAATACGCGGAATTTTGAGCTCATTTTCACAGAAAACTTGAGTTTTCGAGAAACTGAAATGGACATTATCTAAAGCACATGTGCTCATAAATATAGTAATATGAAGAAATTGCCTCTAATGTAAATATTACAGACGTGGACGTCAAGTCAAAAAAATACATTTTTGTAATTGAAAACAACAAAACAATAGCGCAATGTGGTGTTTATGTCATCGTATGGGCTACATTTGGCACTACCCCTACCAAAAATTTAAAGAAAAAATTTGGAACATTTTTGAGGAAATCTTGTTTTTTAATTTTCTAAAATTTCATATATGGTACGCACTATTCCACAAATACTACTAATTTTTTTTTCAAAAATGTACATGACTTCAATGGAAGAACTATTTATGAACATCAAAGTTCATTTGAAAGAAAAGCCTCCATATTGAATTTTATACTTGTCGGAGAACGCCGAAAAAGTCGAACTTTTGCAATTTTCAAAAATTCAGAGGTAACCGTGAAAATCGGACCCATGCCACCTTTATAAGCGTATTTTACTCTAAACAAAAAATTTTGAATCGTTTTTGAGAAAATTTTGAAAATGTCCGGGGGGCATTATGTAAAGTACCCCCAAATTTTTAAGAATGATTTTCAAAATCGCGAAGCTTCAATTAGAGCCAGATGGACAAGGGTTTCTTCCTGGTATCCTCGTAAGATTGATCCTATATGGTCTAAAACTACTTCAAATGAGCCATATATCTGCAAGAATATTCTTCTTATTATTACTTTTTACTTTCTTGCCTTACGAATTTATGAATATATCTTCGTAAGAGAAAGTTACGTAATCGTGCTCTGGAAAACGGCGAATTTTCGCCAGAAAAACTAATATAGCTGGGCTCTCGTAACGAGAATGTGGATAAATCCTGTTGCTGAATTTAGAAAAGCGTACTATTGAATGGCACAGGTTTTCTCGCACTTGTTAGTTTTCTGAACTCATTTGTCTCGACTAGCTTTTGTTCTGCCTTATTCCTTTCCGACCTGCCATCTTTTGCCGCCCAAAGGACAGTTTTTCACATTTTCTTAATTTTTTGCTGTCAAATGCTAGAACTGAAACCACTGTAGCGTTACGTTGGCGGCCGTGGGTGGGAGGAGGAGCGGAAGTATCGCATACTGCGGGCTGAATAGCCTTGGCGCCACGGCGTTGGGATATATTTAGACCAAGTGGACGCCAGCTTGACCTGGAAGGTCAGTGGTAGACGCGAGCCTCCTTCCTACACCATGGACGGTCACGTGACAGCTACACTCTAGGTATAAAATCGAGCCGACGAGCTCACACGTTTTTTTGTTTGTTTTGGAAACCTGGATTACGCCCAGGCTGGAGCGTGTCGTGCCGCTTGCACGGATGACGAGGTCACGGTAGTGACGCGGGGGAGCGTCAGTGGAGGCGGGCCTCCTAGTTATGTGGGGTATCAATAGGGAAATATTCAAAAGTGGGTAGTTTCGGAGCAGAATTTAGTTATTGTACATACGTGTAAATAAACTTGTACATACTTGTAAATGTCTGTGTGTTTTCTCCATGACGCCACACCACCACACACTTATTAATATTACAGAATTTTATGACTCTTGTTCTCCCAAAATGGTCGAGCTTGTTAATTGGCCTGTACGGGTTCATCTCTTTGAAGGGAAAGTTCGCTTGTTCGAGCCTTTGTTTGGGTATTATTATTTGTCACAAGTCTCTGTTGCCGCAGAAAATAATTGAGAATATCAGAAACGTTATTGAAAACCATTTGAAGCAAATCTAATCACAAAAACAATGAAGATAAACTAGTTGTGCTAAACAGCACAATACTTTCTCATAAGATTGCTAACTTTTCTGTTATATTGTGTTGCTTCATGAACAATCACTTTTGCTGGTTCATGTGGTAGTGTAATATTGCGGAGCATTTATAACCAAAGCGAGAACATTTGCGCTTTGAGGTACCACTAGTTTAAAATTGCAAACATTGCACCAAAATTGTGCGAAAACCACTAAAATTTGCAAAAAAATGTACCGTCGCTTGCACAAAAAATGGGCGATGTCCTGAGCCGAACTTTACCAGAGTTTTCCGACCCCTGCTCCGCCCTGCGGGATCGAGCTGACCAATCCGCTTTAGCTTCATTTCAGGGAGGCGGGACTATTCATCTTGAACATTACAAAATGGCGGTGATCGCGAGTTATATTATAGTAAATATTTGAATATAAATATTAAATCAACCAACAGTTTTACATAAATTTTTGTATATACATTTAATTACATAAATAAAGTCATGCAATTTCCCAGTAAAACCATATTTTAAAACTGTTATAAAACGTGTTTTATGCAAAAAATAACACTGGACAACGAGTATTAAGCTCCATGTCTACATTTCGTCGTTTATTATTGTAATATTTAATATAAAATGCAAATAATTTGCATTGTATGCATTGTCTAACCTAGTTATTTTATTAGAAAAATTAATAACTTAAAGAAATACGTTTTAGAGTCAGTTGCACAAACACGTTTCCGAGATAGCAGCTTTCAGTTGTGAAATACTTCATCATCAATTTCTCAGATGACCGAATTAAAAAATACTACATGGTCACGGACATTAATATTGTAATAAATAGTTCTGATATGTAAAACTAAATAAACTAAAAGTGTTTAAAGTTCATTTAGTCACAATGCAATTTTCTACTGCAGACATTATGATTGAGTAAGTGCAGCTGTAACAAATGAATCATTTTGATCTTTTGTTTTGGGGATCACATTAATTACTTCTTCAATATAACGTTAGGTGATTGCATTTTACATGGAGTTCTGTACCAACTATTAAAATCATATGTGATACCTAGTCTTTGAGGATTTTGCGTGAGAATAAAAACGAGATATGACTCTTATATACATTTTATATCTTAATGTTTGCAAGGTAGAAACACCAGCTTTTGTCTATGCTATGAACTTTGAGAGACCACACACACACACACACACACACACACACACACACACCACACACACACACACACACACACACAAAAATATCAATATATTACTTACATTAATTTATGTATGATTTTCAATCAACACATAAATTAATATATTTATATTATTATAGCAAGTATATTTTTACGTTACGTTATTTTATTTCGAGAGAGCTAATGCACCCAAAGTTTTACACGTCATCAGGATGTTACACCACTTCTTCTAGATAAGCAGACCTATGCAAACACTGTTTCGCTAATCCATTAATAATCACTAAGATTCTCATGTCATAAATTATTTCAAAATTGTAATTGTTAATAATGTTTCAAAATTTTGTCAAACTTAAATCTGTATCACGATAATCGTTCGAAAATGAATAGATATCCTCTTCTGTAAAATACTGTTGCAAAATAGAATTTTGTCTAGTTTCATACATTTTACATTTTATACAAAATTACCAATTTATTGGATATGTATTCACTAACATCTTCAGTAATATTGCATTGCATATTTATAATTTTAATGAATTGTTAATAAATATTTAAACAAAATAGGCAATTAATTTTTTGATTTGGAAAAATTTCATTCAAGTTAGACATATTTATAAATAATTTAATTAAAGTACATAATTTGAATTAAGTTGAATTTTAAATTATATCTAAAATATTTATATTGTTGAAACGCACTACTACTATATTATATGTAACGCTTTAAAATGTACTGCCTATTGAATGATAGTGTGTGTTCGTATATAGTATATCTCACGCAGAGACGATTTTACAAAGAAAATCTAAATAATAACACAATGACCTCAAATTCATAATTCATTCACATTTGGTCGCACTCTTCGACCACTTGCGACCACTTTTGCGACCACTTTAATGCAAGGTCGGGAAGAAGGAGAAATCTGCGCTATCGCTTTTGGGTTCGTAACCAAATCTTCAGGGTCACCATTGCGTTCTTTTACTTAAGTCTTAGGATTCCGAAAGTGATACTAAATATTTCACCATTAACTTGAGAATACATGTTGCATACCATCAAGAAATGATGAACAAATGTCTGGAATTTAAAAGAAAATCTGCCTTTGGAATACTGCATTAGAAGTCCTACTGGCTATTGTAATTATATTTTCTGTCATTCGTCGATAAAATGCCGTACACTTTCCGAAAGATTTCCAGGTTAAAGAGACCCCACATATGTCATTGGTGGGTCGAAAATAGATTTTAATTGCGGAATTGATACTATTCATTGGTGCAACATATAAGAAATGTGAATTTACTATTTGTGATAGTTTTCTCTTTTTACTTTAGTCCCATAAACTTTTCGAAAACATAATTTAATCATTTTTTTTACCTAAATACTATATTTACTTTTCGACCTGTAAATTCCGAAGAATAGTTATTCCCATTGAAAAAGCGATCATGCCGATAAATGGACAAAGTTTACAAATATTATAAATACCAAATATAGTAATATCTGATATTTGTTATCTACAAGACTCCCCTCTAAAAAATAATAAAATTTTCTTTGTTTTCATTAAATCTTTTCAAATAGGAACGTAACTTTGGTTTTGGTTTGGTATTCCGGCAAGATCTATTAGCGATTACTTGTGCCAGCACATAATAACAGGCTTCTTCATCGGTATCTTGCACTTCGGTTTAAGTAATTACGTATTATTCATTCTTAAGTATCTTACAGTTGTAATGACCGTTTTTCACAATCTACACGCCAATGTTTTTATTCCGTCAGGCATCTTCCTCTATTCTTCTGCTCTTTATTGTCGAATCCATGACGTACTTACAAGATTTCTTTGGCCTTCCTCGTTTTCTTCTTTCGAAAGGGATTCACTCAAAGATAATTTTTGATATTCTGTCAGCATGCATTCTGCAGCATACCATTGAGTTGTTTGGATTCACATTTTCGATCACTTGTCTCTCAATCTTTATTATCTGTCTAATCTCTTCGTTTGGTATTCTATCAAATAGTATACTACAACATCGTCCCAAAATTCGTTTTCATAGCATTTAACCGAGAGTTTATTGCATCATTTTAATCAAATTTCTGATCCATACAGTAACACAGGTCTCCACCATTGTCTTGTATATGGTCTGTTAGTTTTCTTTCAGAAAATTCTTGTTTTATAAAATATTATGAAATCTACTAATAATTGGCCTTCCCTTGCTTATTATTTTAATAAAGTTATTATTAGATCCCCCTGCTCTAATAGTCACTCCGAGATATTTAAATTCCTTTACTACTCGAAACATACATATTTCTGTTCTAGATCATATCAGAGATTTCCCTACAACCATGTCTTGACTTTTCATTATATATTTTCAGTCTCCATTTTTATATGTTTTGTATATTCTGGATTAAATGTTCAGATACAAAAGATTATTTTCTACGTATTTTCAAGTGATACCTGACTCCAAAAGCAGAAATCGTTATGTAATAATCAAAGGTTTTGCAGCCTTCTGGAATGTAAACGATATCCACCAACATTTTTAGCTATTTGGATTGTGCACTAAACAAACCTTTCAACATTTTGTTTTACGAGACTTGCATGACTTATTGGGTGACTCCTAAAATAATGTAACAAATATTTCAACGTCAAGTTAAGGGTTAAAGAACTGCTTCTGATGAAATAATATAATATAAATAAAAGATTTTCATCTTCATCTTCATTACTAGTTTACCACTAGTTCATTATGAGAGAGAAATAAATATTTTCTAGGATGAAGAGGGCACGTGACCCTGAGTCTTTTCTTTTGGATCATGGTTGGGATAGTTTTGTAAAATAGTTGATACCCTTGAATGAATGGTTGAGAAGAATATTTAATAATAGGCTTGTTTATTAATCAATATCATTCACAACAATGTAAACCTCAGAATGTTAACAAATGGCCATGATAAACAGATAAACATATTTACTTCAACTAATAATCGAATATTTATAATATAAATACATGGTTTTAAAAACCAAGAATTCTTTTCTTCAATTTCATCACTAACTCATTCCTTAAAATTTATCTGCGTAACGCATGTTAACAAACACTTTACATATTACTTTCTGGTATACTTGCATTATAGGAGATATACTAGTATAGAGAATGTTATGTAATGCTGCGCAAACAACCAAATTTCGGCGGAAAAAAATCATTGCCGCGCTCTGGTGACGAAAAACTAAATCAAACCAATTGCTAAATGAAGAGAAAAAAGTCCTCTAACTCGCGGTGTAGCCAGAATTCAAGTTTTGTGTATCCTTGATGCCAAAAAAAAAACAATTGGAAGAAAAACGTCCGTCTGTACGTCTGGTACAACTCTAGCATCTAAACCATGCATACCATTTTTTTCCAAATTAAAGAAACCCCTGTCGTTTTTGCCTGAGCTGAAGCTATGCGATTTTGAAAAACATTCATTAATTTGGGGGGCATTTATTTGAAGCCTTCCGAACATTTTCAATTTTTTTTCAAAAACGTCTCAAAATTTTTTCTTTAAATTTCTTGTAAGAATAGAGAAAATACACTTATACACACAAATACAAAGGTAGAATATGTCCGATTTTCACGGTTAACTCCGAATTTTTAAAAACTGCGAAAATTGAAATATTTTGCGGCGTCTAACTACAACTACAAAATTAAAGATAGAGATTTTTGCTTCAAATGAAATTTGTTGCTCATAATTAGATATTTAAATAAGGTCATGCAATTTTGTAAAAGTTTTAGTTGATTTCGCACAATATGGCGTGCAATATTTGCAATTTTAAAAATTTACATAAACAAGATTTTCTCAAAAACGGCTCAAAATTTTTTCTTTAAATTTTTGGTTGGGGTAATGCCAAACGCAGTCTATCCGATGACATAAACGAGATATTGCTCTATTCTTTTGTTTTTTCAAAAATTACAAAATTTTTTTGTCTTTTCTCTTACGTTGGTAATATTTACATTAGAGGCAATTTCTTCACTTAATTGTATTTGAGTAAATGTGCTTTAAAAATGTCAAAAAAATTTCTCGAAATCCCAATAGCTTTTGTAAAAATGACCTCAAAATTCCGCATTTTCAGAAACGCTTAAACGCTATTTTCTCAAAAATGTCTTGAAATGTGTTCTTTAAACTTTTAAATGGATAGTGCTAATTGCACCGTTTAATATGGCATAAAGCTCATTTTGTTATATTCTTTTGTTTTTTCAAAAATTACACAAATGAAATTTTTTGAAATATCTCTCACGCCGTTAATATACGCATATGAATATATTTGTATACATTATTTAACTTGTTAGTAGAAGTGCTTTAAATGACTTTAGAGGAATTGTTTCGAAAACTCAATAGATTCCTGTGAAAAAGAGCTATTTGGAACCGAAAAGTTGAGAAAATGTCAAAAAATGTGTTTTGTGCGGCGATAGATGTCAGCTGGCAAGAGAACGGAGCAACACCTTAAAAACAGTCCACACAAAGGATATTATAAACATTGGCTAGGAGAAAGTCTGTCCCCTTATGTAGCACCTCTATTTCTTAATATTTTGGTAGTAGTGAAGTGTAAGCATTTCTTAATTTTTACAGAAAACATTTCAGCTAGAGAACTTGACAAGAGCAGAGATCAAATAAATAACATTAATTACAAAGGACGTAATACTCGTATTAGGATTGGGAAGAAACGAACGTACTAATGTAAAAACTAAAAACGCCTATGAGAGAAAATATGGAGTGAGAATGCTCTGGTAAACGACCAGTAATCAAGTACGTCAAATTATTTCCATAGTTTTGTAATGGTATCTTCTTTAAAAGAAAGGAATGTTTAGAACATTCTCGACACCGATTATTAGGAATTGATTTTCATTGCTCGTCAAGTAAAAAACCGCTGATATCATATCGGATTTGAACACGCGTTCCTCTATTGTAAAGCCGCACGTAAGCGATTGCGCTACCATATACAATATTTCCGTGACCTTACTGAATTAAGAATCTTACGAATTTTGTCTTCAAACTCCTTGCTTTTCCGCACTTCTGCAATTTAAAATATTAAATAAATTACCTCTACAAGACATAAGAAAGCAAAGAAATCTACGCATTATAAAATAGTTAATTCGACTTAGGAATGTTTCAGTTCAGTACTATGCGTGCAGGCGCTTCGGTTCTAGCCTGACGCTCAAACCTTATCGCCTCTGTCCAAGGTGAGATTATTGAACGTGATAACGTTGGGCTAAAAGACAAGTTTTGACACGGTTCGACATTCAGAATTCATTTGCTGCAAGTAATTACTAGAATCTAAGAAACATTTATTGACTTTAAGAAAAATCACCTATCATTACGCAGTTATTATTTTTTTGTTCATCTTCTCACATTTAAATAAACATAAGCTCTTAGTTTCTCGTGTTATTGGTAATATGAATATATAAATGTTACACTATTACCACTTCATTACTTTGTAAAACTCTCAGAACGCCACCGCAAATGCATACCTTAAATTATTGAAAGGAAAAGTATTAATTAAAATCTCACACATTGTCAAAAATAAAAAAATTTGAACAAGCCAGGACCTGAACTGGTCCCAGTTCTTCAAGCAAGCACCATGCTTTTATGACTGTAATTACAGAGTGACGACACTCCCCGTAGTCACTTATACAATGTTTTACATATTACGATGTGTTGACGAGTGATACTTGTTGAGTTTTGCTGGCTGAAGACAGGAATGTTGCTTACAACGAAAGAAACAGTAAAAAGTACGATTTCGCAAAATCGGTTTCGAAACGTTTTAATAGTAAGAAAAGAAAAACGGTTTCATTGCAGTTTTGCATTTCAAACCATTCTTTAAAATTGTAAATATTGCTCGCACTTTTGCACGAAAAATGCCAACATTTCAAAAAAAGAACTCAATTAATACGGTTATCAGGTCACAATATGGATATCACTAACGAACGGAATGAACATTTCCTCATATTTCATTTCCATAAACAGTGACATAGTAGTGACAAACGTTTTTGGAAGTGAATGCAAAATGCATGTCAAAACGTTCACTATCTTAATTGCAAGCGAGGTTAGGTTAAATTCTTATTACCTGAATATAAATAAATACACATTTGTATAAATATTTGTAATAAAACGGGATAAAACTAATTACACATTATATAGTTTAAACGTTCAGCACAGATCTTATAAGCAACAAATAAATACAAGTATTTTCCGCTAGAAATTCTTATCTTTTAATTCTCAGACGTAGTTAAAACAGAACGCGGAACAGAAGAAAAAAAAGGCATCGCGCAGGACACGATCCTCCGTACCTCCGATCTAAAACCCGATGTTAAACGATTTCAGCTACAGAGAGAGTTATTGCACTTTCAGTAATCTGCAAGCCTTAATTTATCTATGAATACGAAATATTTTTTTTCTGTAATTCCTCCATTTTCTCTGAGAGTAACATTTAAGACGTAATAGAAATCATATTTTCTAAACATATTCGTTCTCAAGCAGTACAATTTCTGGAAAATGCAATATTAGGGCATCTGATGTTTAACAATACATGATAATATATTTATTTATCTAACTCTGTTATCTTATTTATGAATTTTATCATAAGTTCAAAATTTAGATTTCAAAGACCGACTTTATTCCGGAAATTTTAAGATCCCAAATTCGCACCTCCTTGTTTTTTCCAATATTGAGACTAAATGGCAGGTGATTTGTGCATTGGATCACCTACACAAATATGGCGCATAATCATTGGAGATAACTGAATTAAAATTACTTATTTTCTTTGTGAAAATTGGGACTGAATGAATGCTCACCCCTTAGTCTCAGTCTACCCCGCACAAAAGATATGCCGTATGAAAACATTGTTTATTTAAAAATGGAGATAATAATAAAAATATTGATTTCTTTCATGACCACGTCAATCGTACTTTATTATGTTTTGGAGTTAATACATTTGATATGTTGCTCCACCTATCGAAGACTTACATTAAACATTTTAAGAAGACCATAAAAGAAATGCAATTATCAATTGTTACAAACAATTAGGGGATGCGTTCTGTTAGCATTTATCACAAAGGCACAAACACAAAATGGTAATTTTAATGAGTTCGAAATAGCATCTAAGGAACTTTGTTAAACGTGCAAAAAAGACATATTCCTTTCTCAATTGTTAAAAGAACGAAGAAATTACCTCTATTACAAAATTTTATAATAAACCCAGAGACTTAAAGATTCTGATTATCGCTAGAACTGTTAAATAGGGAAATTACTAGTGATTATACAACTTGGTACAGACTTTTTCATATTATTTCTAACGATTACACAAAAATATGATAACGATATTGCAATTTCATATTTCACTGTTAATATTTTAGCTATCTCTTCCAAATTTCGTTTCGTCACATTGCTTGGAATACAAGATACCAGCACACAATCTTAATATAATCACATTAGCATTTACAAAAATAAGTTTGTTCCTCCTTGCAAGAATTTTGAAATGTCTCTCTCGTGATGACAGTGATTAATGTGTTCCAGGCATCAGGTAAAAAAAAAACCTATTCGGCAGGATTTGATCTGGCGTCAATTCCTCTATCTACTACGCGTTTAATCCATGGAGCTATCACAGAGGTACCTTACAGCACCGATGAGGGGTATTGTAAAATTAATTCTATCTTGAAATTTATTGTTCTTATGACATACTACATTTACTGCAGCTTACAGCAAACTCACATTCTTGATAAGAATGCAGAATCTTCAGCGCGAATGTATTCTATAGTTGATTCTAGTTAGAAATACTTCGATTCGAATGCCTATTGTAGAGGGCTTGCGAAGTAGCTTCTGTCCTGCGAAGTGCTTATCTAGCTCCCCTCCCATATCTTCAAGGAGATCTCCACATTACGCGATAAGACTGAACTGTAACTCGTCGTGAAACACGAGTCTGAAATACAGAACCGCGTAGTATTAAGCAAGTAACTATGTTATTTTTAAAACCAATTAACACAACTAAGAGAATTGCCGGTCAAATTTGCATTCGTTATTCATGAAAACTTGTAACCTAAAATTGAATGATATAATGCTAACAATATTTTAATTACCTGCAAATAGTTGATTGATTGCTTCTTAAAGAAATTATAATGCTTATAATGTAAACAACGAAGTAGTTGTACTACAACAGCACTTACTTTCTTCTCTAATTTGTCACTGATACGCAACATTATACTATTACATGAATTGGGAAAAGAGTTTTCAACCAGTAAGATCTTTATTTTCAATTTTGTAGTCGAACGTATAACACTTGCGAGAAATATGGGTGGAAGACGACTCGCAGACATTGGAAACCAACTTTGTCGGCAAGTGAAGAGCATGAATGTATTTCCACTCTGCGGCAAATACATCAAAACTGCATAAAGCAATTTGTGAAGCAGATGTCTATACTCCGATAGAGCTGTCGAGACAGGATGTTGCGGACTTCTCATGCAATGACGGTCAAAAGAGAGATTTATGGATGGCTAAAGCTCTTCACGGAAGACATCCACATGAGATGAGCCAAGAACATGTCGATTCGAAAGCATCGAACTACTGGCTTATATCAGGACAGATCTTTCCAGAAACTGAAGGGTTTATGTTGGCTATTCAGGATCAAGTTATTCCAACGCGTAACTATTTGAAGCGAATTGTTAGAGATAGCAATGTGCAGAATGAGTTATGTCGTTATGGTTGTCCAACAGTGGAATCAATTCATCATATTACCTCGGGTTGTACACATTTGGTAGGCACTGAGTATAAACAGCGACATGATTCGATGGCCAAAATTTTACATCAAGCGTTGGCTCAGAAATGTCGTCTTCTGACTGAAAATAAGGTACCGTACTTTAAGTACCAACCTATGAGTGTTCTGGAGAACGAAGAGTGGCGCTTGTATTGGGATAGAACTATCTTAACAGACCAGACAGTGATTCACAACAGACCGGATTTGCTTGTGATTAACAAGTGTGAGAAACATGTCATTCTGATTGATGTTTCTGTCCCAAATACTACAACATTCAAAGCAAATACACTGAAAAAATCAGTAAATATGCAAATCTTGTTGAACCCGTTGAGAAACAATGGAATATGAAAACAGTCAACATTATCCCGATAATTGTTTCAAGCACCGGAGTCATCCCTAGGAGTCTGATGTGGGGCCTTAAGCAACTGGGTTTGAATGAGGACCTGTACCGTCGCTTGCACAAAAAATGGGCGATGTCCTGAGCCGAACTTTACCAGAGTTTTCCGACCCCTGCCCAGCCCTGCGGGATCGAGCTGACCAATCCGCTTTAGCTTCATTTCAGGGAGGCGGGACTATTCATCTTGAACATTACAAAATGGCGGTGATCACGAGTTATATTATAGTAAATATTTGAATATAAATATAAACCCTTTTAAAAAAAATGGACAACGAGTATTAAGCTCCATGTCTACATTTCGTCGTTTATTATTGTACTATTTAATATAAAATGCAAATAATTTGCATTGTATGCATTCTTCTGGATTCGAACTCACAACGTTAGCAAGCTCACAGGGTACCTACGACGTTAACCATTCGGCTAAAGCGGTTTCTATTTCAGTTTCCACTTAGAAAAGTAGTTAAATATAATAAAACCTATGATAACTGGTACATAATCATTTGAATATATTTTTTTCGTTTTCAGAGGTCGATTCTTTTTAAGTTTAAATATATTGTAATATATAATATAAAATGTATAATATAGGGAAGAATATAATATAATTATATTTTAATAGAATGCGAACTTTTCTGTATAGAAAGAAAGTGCAATATTTTTACTTTTCCTCATGCGTACTTCAGTACCACATTGTCATAATAAAACTGAAAAGGGATCTTATCTTTAAAGAAAAGTTTTCATCAAGGGAAAAAATCTTAAATTTCAATATTTTACTTGTAGGAAGACTTTCGAAAAACCAGTTTTCAACGAACATGAGACCTGCACTATTCTCTTAAACGCACTTCCCACTATCAACAAAAAAGTAATAAAAATTATGGAGCCATTTGTTTGAACACTTCAAAAATGTTCCAGGGCTATGAAAGTACCCTCCCCCATAATTGAAATGAGTTTCAAATTCAAGGCTATGACATCAGATGATCGATTGGGAGTACAATTTTGGTGAAAATCAGCTGAACGTTTAGCCGCTAGCGTTGTTCAGGGACGGGCGGACGGACGACATTTGCCGTCAGTCGATTTTCGCCATCAACCACCCACAAAACATGGATTCTGGCTACACCACGATTTGAGGATTTTTTCAAATTTGTAAGTGGATTTATCCATTTTGTCGTCACAGAGGCCTTGTAATATGCGTTTTTCTAGAAAATTCGGTTTTCGCAGCATTACGTAACTTTCTCTCCTTAGAAGAAAGTGCAGTTGATCAATATATAGAAATTTAGATTATGGGTTGGAAAATCCCAGAGATATTAATAAATTGAAACAGATTATTAATTGTAATGTTGGAAAATCCCAGAGATATTAATAAAATGTGACATTTACTACAGTATTTGTAGTAACGGTATAGTGTATTCGAATGAAGAGTGTAAAGTAAGAAAGAAAGAGTTCGTTTTCAGAAAGTTTCAGTAATGCAATATGAGCATAATGTAACATACCCTCCAGAAATATTGGATTCTCATTGAATTCAGAATCCCAATCAACTGAGTATAATATCAATTTGAAAAAAACATATGATTTAGAAGTCAGTAATGTTTTAATTTTTTCAGTCCATGCGTACACAGTCCTTTTCCTACAACTAGTCTAAAACAAATACATTTTGCATGAGTCTTTTGGAAAAATATTTTTGGACTTCAGGATTTCAAATCCGAATTTTCCCTCAAAACCCTAAATCAATTTTTACTTGATATCATTGTTTCTAGTATGCGCATTCGAGAATGTAAAATACAGTAAAATATTTAATGAAATTCAATATAAGCCAATTATTTTCAGTCTGTTCTCAGCTTAAAAACTATGGAAATATTGTAATGAAAGAACATTCATAAATTCAATGGTACTCAGTTTAAAATAAATATGTTCATTTCACCAACAAAATAGAGAAAATGTGAATAAAATAGGTATTGGCTATAAATAATATCAATGCAATATTGTAGAAAATCTCTGAGAGAGTTGAAATATTTAGTTATAAATAATAATCGAGATTAGCTGACAATATATGAAAATTTAATTTTGGATTAAATAAATTTCAATTTTATTACTATTTTGCCCAGGAAATAAATCCTTAGGTTTTATTAGGCAACGATTATTGAAAGTCAGATTCAAGTATGTGAAATTTTCTTTGACAATTGGAGTTGTTGTTTTGTATATATTTTAATGTCTCTTTTAACTACTAGGTCATATAACGACCACTGTGATTTTTATCGTTGGGGTTTTCTGTAGGAGAATACGTAGGACATCACGAACACTTCTATGTCCATGGCGGAACCCGAGCTCTTGAACCCAGGCAGCTACAGCCTTGTCGTCTATTTCCTCTTTTTCCTATGAACCTTTGACATCATATCAACATCAAATACATCAAATATTGCTTAATTCTCCAAATTTGAATTACGTTTTTCCTGTGTCCTGCCACGTGGGGATAAGTGAATATGAATCCTCTGACTAGGGAGTAAGTTGGCCTCGAGGAACCAGAAAGACATCTTTATGGTAATATCTGCTCTACAACCAAGATTTTATCCAACGTTGCATTTTGATTGCAAACAGGTGGCAGAACTCTTTCAAACTCACAAGGATCATAAGACCCTGGTCTGGTCATCCCGTGGCTCCTAAGCTCGAGGAAGATATTATTCACCTTCGGATCGGGCACTGCCACTTCTCGCACGGACATCTCTGCAGTTACCCACCCCTATCCCCAGAAATGAAGAACAGACCTTACTGAAAGCATGCTCCTGTCCACTGCGATAATGAAAGAGCCGAAGAGAAGCATAACATCGACTATGAGAGATGCGCTACTGTCCTCCGCAACTCTTCAATCTTTCTTAGAATATGGATTAATAAATCTAATATGCGTGAAGGGGATGATTTTTAACATGCCTTTTATAACTAATTTTGCGTTGTTGATGTAACACTGTCTTTGTCATCTATTTCATTTTAAAATTAGTCATTATTTACTGTTTTTACTCTTTTAATCTTGTAATCAATAAAAATATTTTAACTTGACTTTTATACTAATTTTCAGAAAATTTTGAGATAATATTGCACTATGTAATTGTCAAGATATTTCAGCACAATGCACAGTTCTTTTATATTATTAAAGAAGGTATGAAGTTTCATTTCCTGAAAATAATAAAGACAGTAGTTTAGTTTTCAGATTTGAGAACTTGTGATCACATTGAAACTCTTGTGTTTTCCGTGTTGATCTAAAACCAAATGTATTTTTAGGTTCGATATGCATTCAAGTATTGGGATCTTATGAGCACAAATTATTTGTCATGCGTATATCTTACAATGGCTAAAATTATTTCACAATTAATCATTAGAAAACAAGGACTGGTGTGTTTCTGTGAATAAAACCGTTTCTTACTTCAATATCGATAACTGTGTCAGGTTTCCGGATGTTTGAATTGCAGAAGAGCTTCTTTAATCGAACTAAACACTCCAGAAACTGTTTCTAGAGGTCATACAAAACCTAACATAAATTGGTGAGATATAGATTCGAGACTACTGTACCGGAATTGAAAATTGTCCAGATTGAATTTTTTACTAAATACTCAATCTCTTTAAGTTTATTCAAACAGATTTTGTTTCTTTCTTAACAGCTCGTTTTAGAAACTTACATTGATTCGTAACATTTTAAGGTTTTCAAATTTATTCTTTTTTTACTACAGTGGTTATTCAAAATATTTAAGAAAATATTTATCAGTGTAGATTTCCACAAAGTAAACGAATTAAAAGTTTGCTGTTTATATTATTAGCTGTTTATTAACGATATCAATTATTACAATTTTGCTATTAATATCACTGGGAAGGGATAGATATCATCTTCTCACTAGTGTAAGTGAAAAATAGCAACTTTTGAAAAATATATGAAGAATAAGACAATTATATTTTTGAAATATTTCTAATGAGAGGTTCCTAGTTCCTTTTCACGATTATCACTATAAAATTGCATCAATTTTACAAATAGTCTAAACAATATTAACTATAATTTGCAATGATACTCTTCTTGGGACATCCGGCAGTGATTTTAATTGATTAACAAATCACTGTTTGCATGCACTGCTCATATAGAAAAATGGCGATTCATTTTCATTACGTTATAAAATGTGTGTATTGCTTCATTTCCTTAATAAAGCGTAATAATGTCAAAATACAAGTTTTTAAATACAGTGAACAGAATTTCAATTTGCTTGATAGGAAATGTCTATATTATGTAAATGCATTATATTGTGTGTTTCCCGAAAATGATTATGTAATAATTAGTGTTCCTTGCTTTAGAACCATTAGCATTTTAAAATAGTTTGCAAGGAACAAAAGTTTCAATACTATTAATTTAATCTACCACAAATTTCTCACAATTTAGATCCATAAGTTAGAGTTAATTTTCATGGTAAAGAACTCGATAAAAAATGTCAGCAGCCGCTTCCCGTGACCCGCTGCCTTGGTTCGTCAGCGTCCACGGGGTTCAGGACCAACGTCCAGTGCAATTGGCGAAGTGATCCCGCGCCGCGCGCACCAATCCGTTTCGTTTCTGCCTCTCCTGTTACCTCCTCTTACTTCCTCTCACCCTCCCTCTCCTGTTACCCCTGCTCACGTTGCGAGGCAGCGCCACTGCCTCAGAAGTGCTCGCCCCTTTGAGATAACTGGAGGAAAATCTTCGAGGGAGGAAGGGGACATGTCTGAACTTGGAGCAAAGCCAATGATAAGGCGGATCGCCTCGACGCCAGGATTGGTCAAGTGTCCAGCGATGCATAACTTCGTGGGGTGCGAATGGTTTCGGGCATCACCCATATTTGTGAGAGGGGGTATACACTTATCCTCAAAAATGCTAATTCCAGGACTCGATCGATCCACTGCAAACTTGGTTGGTATGATATTAAAGCCAAAGCAAAGGCGTAAGCCAAAGCCCGGCATAACTTCGTGGGGGCGAATGGTTTCAAAAGATTTGGTTGGTATGATGCAAAGCAAAAGGTTTAGGGCGTGGCGTCGAGCCTCAGGCGGCTGTGCATCGGGGAACCCCCAGAGCTCCATGTGCACGTGCGCTCTTGGACATGCGCTAAAGGGGCATTCTGTAGGGGGTGGCGCGGGCGGGCTGTCCTGTGGCCTCATTGCGCCCCACGTGCGAGCGGACTCCGCCTGCGCCCTCGCAGCAACACGCGCGTCTCACACGCGCGGGCTCCCACCACGGCAGGATTGGCGACACTAGCTTTTCAGCTAGGTCGAATTCAGTCGCTGTCTGGAGGAGAATTCTAGCGGCCGGCTGCTCTCATGTAGTTTCCGTGGTTTCTCCGAGCAACACCAGGCGAATGCCGAACTAGCTGACGGTAGGTCGGCCGGTCGGGAGTTTGGAGCTTGTCCCGGCTGGAGCGGTGCCCCGCTGGTGGGAGAGTCCTGGTTAGGGGGAAACCCCACTAGCTGACGGTAGGTCGGCGCCGGATCACGCCATCCAGCGGGGGAAGACCATCGCCATGTCCCGAGAAAAAACATGCATTACACTAACGGAACTAATGACCAAAGCAGAAACACGAAAAAAACAAACAAAACTAATCCAAATATACGTACATATACGAGAGAGTAATAAGACAACGCTCTTTCTCGTGCAGCTGCAGCCACCTAAGCTTACTTTTCCACTTGTGGATACTAGGTCATGGCCAGACGCATCACTTCTCTCAGTGCAAGAAGGAGTGGGTGCGATCAGAACAACCGACCACTCTGCAAGAACTGCGCACTCAGAAGCATATTATTCGGGATGAACTATCACAGAACTCTACTTTACATTGGTGCAATTCTATGCCGTGACGCCTGGACGCGTGCGTTAGCTAACATGGCGAAGATTACATTTACAAATGCGACGCCATTCTTCTCGGAGGCTAAAATTGTCGTTCGCCATATTCGCGCAGGAGTAAGCCGATACCTTCACGTTCGTTATGATAAGCGAGATTTGCATAAGATAACTGAAATATTAGAAGGACGTAGTATAAAATACAATTCTTACAATTTTAGTTACAGTTACAGGTCATACGGGAAGGTACGTGCTATGAGGTAGGACCACTATTTTCTAGAGCGTGATGACAACTGAGCTTCCGAGATGTTTGCGTTGCGCGGCTGTCATGGCCGCAGCCCACAGACTCCTTCGGAAAGAGTCAGTCGACGTGGGAACGAGTGGGAGCCCGGAGGGCGAACGGAACGGCGGTGCACGTTCGAAATGCGCAAGACGTCAAAAACTGTCACCGGTTACGAAAGCACAGATGGCAATAGTGTGATATGGATTTCTAAATGCCATAGTGAAGAGAACTTGACAGTAAAATCTGACAGAAACGAGAATAATTAGTGTGGTATCCCCCCAATCAGAGAACGAGACGAAGTTACGCTCCGCCGCCCCGCTAATGGAGGGGCACAGCCCCTCCCCTCTCCCTTCACCAGGCGGTGAGGTATAAAGGCTTGGCCGGGAGCAGGGCGCTCCCGTTCAGTTACCGCTTCGCCTAAGCTACCACCGCCGCACTTGCTACACGCCCGACCGCGGCGTCACCGCCGCGCGCTACTTGGAGACTCGAGGCTACTGCGGCCACTATCACATAACAACTCTTATCGCCCCTGCAGGCGATAAGGCTCGGCAAGGCAAGAAGGCCGTTAAGAAGTATTGTACATATTTGTGACGTTGTTCTGTGTATTTATTATTTGGTGAAAGTAAATGGTTATGAAACATTGACTGTTTATATTACCTTGCAATCCTGCAAATACAACAATTAGACATGTGTGAAACTTGATTCAGATGGCGAGTGGCCGCCACATGGCTGACTGAACTGTGAGTGTATACATGGAAGAGAAAACGGGTGTATTGTGTGACGTACGAGTAGCATCATCAGAAACCGGTATTGACTGAGGACAAATCGGAACAATTTATGGAGTGCAGGGGCATACGATGTGATCGCCAGAGCATCCAGACACTAAATTGCATTGCATGATGGAAGTTGGTTTATAGCCGAGGCAGTCAATCATTGAACATTGTGCGGGATTATGGTGATATTAGGACAAGGACATGGTACCACCAAGAAATTCGGACGAAGTAGCGAAGGTTGGAGCGAGAGGCTGTGTCGCCTGCGGGTGCCGTGGGAAACGCTCGCTCCCTCCGGTTGTCGCGGCAGGCGGCTGCATCATTGCATGACCAATAAATTCAACTAATTACTTTTTTTCATTAAAATTCTTCAAAGTGCATATCCTTTTAATGTGGTCGTCGTGATGGAAGAACAACACAACGGTTGCACAGGTTTATTTAATATTTCTGTATATTACAATATGTACATCATCCTTCGGAAACTACCACTGCACTCTACAGCACTACCATTCCTGAGGCAAGCCGCCTCAGCCTGACCCAGCGTGCCCCAGCGTGCTAACCTGTAGCACCGCTCCCGGCATCTCCTGCAGCCAGCCTCGCAAACCTGCGACCACCCCTCACGGATCAACAAAGTGCCTCCGCACCGCGATTCGGTCCAAACTCGAATGCCAATCGCCGACCTCCACCGGCGTCTCTAGCGAGAAGTCACGTGACAGACTTCCCACGCTAAAGACCCGCGGACCGCGTCACCTCATTACAGAGTTTTGGGCCGGGCGCACAAAGGGACCCGCCGACCAGCTGCAGACGATCTGTCCTCACTCATCATTCTGCGCTAGCTGACCGCCGGATGTGCCCAGTCACGCCCCCGCCGGCTTGCACCCTCGAAGCGACCGCTTCGGTTGCACCGCCAGCCCGACGCCTGGCCCACCCCCTCCCACGCCCCGGCCCGCGCCTTGTGCGGTCCGACGACTGGTGAATTGCTATGACGTTGTAACCAATAATTTTATTCCTTTCTGCATAATAATTTAATTCAAATAGTTGAATCCGAATTTTCATGTGTATTTAATGAGCTACCAGAGAAGCAAATCAACAATTCAAACCCAACATTGGTCCTCCAGACAACGGATTTAATTCAGATGCAACCCCCCCCCCATAGCTGTGTCTCTTCCTCTTCGGATGTTGTGAGGAGCGCGACGTGTGTGAAGGGGAGGTAGAGACGCTGGCGACGCGTCCGCACTGCGTCCCCGGGTGCGCACGGGGCGGCGGGAGCCGCTGCCCGCACCCACGCGGCCTTGGGGGGGGGAGGGGGGTTCCGGATCGGGGACGGCCCTCGCGCAGTCATCCAGCGGCTGCGTCTTCCACACCGTACTCCCAGCGCTGCCGCTGTCGTGGGCGGGGCCCTCCCGATAGAAATGCTTTCCGGGGGGCGGAGGCGTGGAAGGAAGGCGTGGCGTGGAAACTGGCCATCGGTACGAAAGTTTCAGTGTAATCCACACACTTGCGTTGAATGTAACCTCTAACAACAATGCGCGCTTTATAGCGAGCGATATTTCTATGAACTTCTCGTTTGATGCGATACACCCAACCGTTGGAGATGGTCTTTCGACCCAATTTGTCGAAAGACCAGGTCTAATTCTTCTCCAAAGATTGCATCTCCTTCCATGGCAATCTTCCAATATTGCTATTCCGGCGACGTCATTGCCTCCTGGAAACCTTTCGGCTCGCTTACCTCAGAGATCATACATTCGATTAGGCCATACGGTGGTTTCAGCGATGCCCGATTCTGAAGGTACCTCTTGGTTGGAGGTTCAATTCCGTGTACGGTCGTTTGACGAGGTGCGACGTCACCTTTGCCTGGTGGATAGACTCCTTCATCGTAGAAATCGTCGAAAGTCTTCCGCCTCCGGATCAACCCAGGCAACTTGGGAACTCCCAATCGATATGTTGTCGACATCGGATGGCAAAAGTGCCTGAGTTTTCCCAATATTTTTCCCGCGATGACATTCTGGCTCCGAATGACCCGGTTTCCTGACTGCAACAAAATTCGAAACACGTCGATGTCCGCCTGGTAGCTGACGAAAGTGCTCTTCTGACCCTTGGGGTCCCATTTCTTTGTTTGCTGTTTCGGGACGTAGACAAAACACTCGGTACCAAAGACGTACAACTGCTCCAAGCGTCAAGTACGACCTGTAAACAATTCGTAAGGCGTTTTATTGTCAACGGTACTAGGGCCAGATCGACTCAGCACAAACACGGCTGTATTAACCGCCTACGTCCACAGTTTCTTTGGCATATCCTTTGCGAGGAGAATGGTGCGAGTGTTGGTTAGCTCTGCACAGCCGTTTTGCTCCGGAGTATAAAGGTTCGTGATAACAAGTCTGGTGTCGTTCGAACTCAGGAGTTTCTTCACCGTTGTGTTGTCGAATTCCAGCCCACCATCACACCGAAGTGAGTTGACAGATAATACGGGTTTGTTTCTGTGTACATGATACGAGCCAGTAGCTGATTCGCTTCCACTGAGGGCACCTAGGGCTTGAGCCTCTTTCTTCTCAGCTTCCGCTTCCAAAATCGTACATTTATACATCTCAATTGATGCATAAGGCGTCATACTTATATATCTCACATAATGAAAATTTAAAATGAAGACTAGAGCCATACTTACTAGTTTTTGCCGTCTGGATATCTTTTGAAATAAAGAACATACCAGTCGTCAAGGCCCAGCCATGGGGCCAAGCGCACATCCGACCACCCGGAGATTGCGCCTCAGATGTAGGCTCCCAATAGAATCGAAAACCGATAACCACCCACTTAGCCGGCGGACCCGTCTTGCGCCGTTGTCCGCCCCTAGGCTCCAAGAACCGCAAGAACCTGCCAAAGTCCAATCCGGTAGCCTGCTCAGAGAGCCCTGACACTACTTGAGGTAGCAAGTGTTTGACCGGAGCCCCCGTTACGTCGATCGCCTTTTACCCATTGTCCTTAGAGGTGAGCACGCTGATTGGCAATTTGGTAGCAGATCGGATTCGCATAATTGCTTGCGCGAGAATCTCAAGCACGCTCTTTACCAGGGGACCTCTATTGCGGCATGAAGCCGCTTATCGGTTAAGGCCCACCCAAGACTGGTTTCCAGACGGCGAGGGAACCCCACTGAGGACAGTCCGCGAGAAGGTGAATCGCCATTTCCGGCTCTACACACACACACACATCATAAGCCATACTGTCTTGGCTAGTTCCACCTCTACTGTGTGTCTGAACTTGGGCCACTTCTGATTTCACAGATAGTCCGAAACTCGTTTTTATTATCTGCAACATGTCCCAGATCTTCTCTGCTGTCTCGAATTTCTCCTTCAACTAGTAGATGAACCACATTCTGGAGTAATTGCACGTGAAGCAGACGAAGTACTTGGCCCCTCCGAGTGAAGTCGCTCCCATCGGGCCGCACAGATTACCATGAAAAACCCCAAAGGAAAGTCGCCCTATGCTGCTTGCCTTCGACACATGCTCCACAAAACTCGTCGCTCTTGCTGACCTCGATCTCATTAAGCTGCAGAACCTTCAGAACATTACGTTTATTCTGCTGCCCCAGCACAATTTCCCATACTTAATGCCTCGTACCTTGACATCGTTTTTGGAAAACTCTCAGTACTTTGATGAGTTGAACGACAAGCCTTTGTCTAGAGCGGATGTAACAGAGAACAAATTCCTCCGAGAACAAGGTTTTCCATATGACATGGGAACCAGTCACCATTGACCTCAGCTTCAAAACGTAATGTTCCACATCCTTCAGAAGTCATGACTGATTTGTTCCCGATGTGGACCTTCACCGGCAACGTGAACTTTTCGTACGAAGAATACCATTCACGACGAAATGTCAGAAGATCCGTGGCACCAGTCGACGATCCTCATTCATTGTTCAGCTCCGTGTGCAGGAGCTCGTTGATGAATTATGTTGTATGATGATCCCTGCTGCTGTCCCTGGACACTTTCGAACCTCTCGCGTCCTTGTTCTGCCTTGGCTTGCGACAGTTTAGACTCATGAGACCGACGATTAAGCAATTGAAACATCGAAATCACGTTTTTTTTCTGTGCCCTTGTTAGCTGACTTCCTGGATGCTTTATGTTTACCTTTCTCGGCGATCTTGTCCCTACTCGTCACATGCGCCACCAATTCCTCGCGCTGGGCAACCCGCTGCTAGCGCCGTCTGTCGTCCGACTTCAAAATGCTCACAAGATTGGCCCAAGTCTTCTGGTCGTCCGGTCTGACCAACCAGGCCTGCGGCAGGCTTTCGTAATCTTCCAGTCGCGTGTCCAACAGCTTCACCATGAGCGATGGTGAAGCTGTTGGCTTGACTCTCAGCTGCTGTAACCGTAACACGAGTCCCTCCATATTTGCAATTTATGAAATAAGGTCGTCTGTTGAATTCGTGCTGAAGTTGAAGAATTCAGTTTGAACAATGTGAGCAGCCTGTTCCTTTTGCTGGTCGTAAACACCAAGCAGTATGACCCACATCTCTCTCGCAGTTTTGCATGTCACGAGCAACGACATAACTTTACTTTCGATGGACTTGACATTGATTTGACTGGCCAATCTATCAGCTTTGTCCCATATTTTCAAGCTGGCATTGTGTGCTACCACCGCCTCTGCGTTAGCTCCTGCCGCCAGTGCCTCCGGTTCCGTGATTTCTCCAATACATATCTCGCACGCATTTCCAGAGCCTCGCGAAAGGTTTCTGATCGCAAGCTTCCATAGATCCCAGTTGCCTGCGCCTCGCAGCTTCGCAATCCCCTGGAATTTCATGCTGGAAACTTGTGAAAACTGGCGTTGTGTGTATGTGATTTTAAAAATGTCTCTTCTTAAAATCGTGATCAGAAACATTAATTGGATTGACACATCTTGCACGGAGACTGCCACTCATGTTGCAGTTTGCACATGATTAACAGTACAAACTTTTCACTTTGCAAGATGCGTATTGCGACTGATGTTCAGAAAATGATACTCAAGCCCTTTCACAAGTGGTTTAATGTATTTCACGAGCAGGAGTCTCTCTCTCACTCACACACACACAGTCTGTCTGTCTGTCTCTCCCTCTCTCTCTGGCCATCAACATCAACGTTGCTATCCTAATAAAAACAAGTAATTGTATACGAAACGTTGCAGTGGGCAGGGAGAGCGCGCCCTCGTTTTACTTTCTATACGTTTCTAAACATCCTATACGTACATATAGAGAATACGGAATATGTACACAGTACCTATATATACATAGTATAGAGAAAGTTATGTCATGCTGCGGAAAATTGATTTCGAGATTTCAACGAAAATAATCGTTTTGAGGCTCTCTGATACCGAAAAAGTGTCTTTTCAAAACGTCTGTCCGTCCGTGAACACCACTAGCGCCTATACCATGTGCAGCATTTTTTCCAAAATGGATATTCCCCGGTCTTTCTGGCTCAGAATCAAGCATTATTGATTCTAGCTCTTTAAATTTTGTGTGCTTTGTAAGCCTCTACAAAATTTTCTAAATTTTATCAAAATGGCTCCAATTGGTGACTATTTAAGTTAACTCTGAATTTTCAATTTAAGTTTAGTTTTCAAGTCTTCCTAAAGAGATTTTTGTCAATGAAATTTGTTGTACATAGTGGATATATAGTTGAGGGTATACATGATATACCTCTCACAGAGTATAGGCGATGCCTTGTGCGGCCAAATCTGAACCCACGGCTTGGACTGACTATCGCTGGACGCCGTTCCAATCTGGCGTGAGGCGTATCCATACCATCATTTGGCTTTTGCTCTCAATTTCAGATACGTATAATCGCCTCCTCGGAAGATTTTCCTCCTGGTTATCCGAGACCGCTGGTCAGTGGCGCTGTCGCTAACGTGAGCAGGGGTTACAGGAGGGGTGAGAGAAGTAAGAGGAGGTAACAGGAGGGCACAGGCGACAGTTGGTGCGCGGGCGCGGGGATCACCGCCAATTGCTGCTGGACGTTGAAACAGACCCATGGACGCTGACAGATCGAGGGCGGGTCACGAGAAGCGGCTGTAGCATTTTTTATCGGTTCTATAAAATTACTCTAATTTATGGTATCTAATATTGTAAATTTGGCAGATTAAATTAATAGTATTGAAAGTTTTCTTTCTTTGATATTCAGTACTAATGGTTCAAGCAAGACACTAATTATTACATAATCATTTTCAGAAACATCTCATCATTATAATATGACATTTATATCAATGAGTGAAATTCCTGTTGCGTATTTAAAAACTTGTATTTTTATTATTACGCCTTTATTAAGTACAAACATTTACACATTTATAACTTGCGTATGAAAGAAATGTAATCGCCCATTTTTCTATATAGGCAGGTGCATGCAAACGGTAGTTTCGTTAATCCGTTTAAATCATATGCCGGATGTCTGAAGGTATCATTGCAAGTATATTATTATGTGTTTAGACTATTTGTAAATTGTTCAATTTTATAGTGATAATCGGTGAAAAGGAACTAGGAACCTCTCATTAGAAATATTAATAGTATCTTATTCTTCATATATTTTCTAAAGTTATATTTTCACTTACCTAGTGAGAAGATGATATCTAATACTTCACAAGTGATATTAATAGCAAAATTGCTAATAATTCAGTATCAATTAATAAACAGCTAATATTACTAAACGTAAACTTTTAATTCGTTTACTTTGTAAATCTATGAAGTTCAATCATGCTGTAATCTTTTGAATAACCACGTAAATAAAAAAAAAGAATAAATTTAGAAAACCTTAAAATGTACGAATCAATGTAAGTTTCTTAAAACGGGCTGTTAGAAAGAAACAGAAAAAACACTGAATAAACTTTAAAGTTAATTATTTAGTAAGAATGATTTGGACGTTTTTGATTCCGGTGCAGTGTCTCGAATCGTATTATCTTTCAATTTATGTTAGGGTTTGTATGTTTACGAAACAATGTTTCTAGTCTTTTAGTTCGATTAAAGCTCTCTCGAATTAAACATCCAAACCTTGACACGGTTATCGTGTTAAATGAAACGGTTTTTTTATTCTAGGAAACACACCGTGTATTTCCTAATGATTAATTGTAAATAATTTTGTATTGTAAGATCATACGCGTGAAATAATTGTGCTCATAGATCCCAATATGAATGCATATCGAACCTGAAAATACGTTGGTTTTAGATCAACACGGAAAACACAAGGATTTCAATGCTTGATCACCAAGTTTCTAAATCTGAAGAAACTAAACTACTGTCTTTATTATTTTCAGGAAATGAAACTTCATACCTTCTTTAATATAAAGGCCATTGCATTGTGCTGAAATATCTTACAATTGAATTGCAATATTGTTATAAAATTACCTGAAAATTAGTATAAAAAGTCAGATAAATATTTTTGTTAATTTGAATTAAAGTAAACAGTAAATGTTAATTTTAAAATGAAATAAATGGCAAAGACAGATGTTACATCAACAACACTAAAAATTAGTTATAAAAGGCATGTTAAAAAATCATCCCTTCCGCATATTAGATTTATAAATCCATTAGAAAAGTTCAAAAGTTTAGGACAACACTAGCTAAACATAACTTGATGATCGTTAGATGAGCCACAATGAGTAAAGGCATTAAAATATATACAAAAGCAACAACTTCCAGTTGTCAAAAGAAAATTTCATATTTGAATTTGGACTTTTTTTTTCAATGTGGTTTCTAATAAAACCTAAGGACTTTATTTCCTGGGCAAAATTGTATTATAAAGACAATTTGTTGTCCAAAATTGATTTTCTATATTGTCAGCTAATTCGATTATTATTTATAACAATATTTCCAAACTCTCTCAGAGATTTCCTACAATATTGCATTGATATTATTTATATTATGCTATTTTATTCACACTTTCTCTATTTTGTTGGTGAAATGAACATATTTATTTTAAACTGAGTACCGCTGAATTTATGAATGTTCTTTGTACAATATTTCCATAGTTTTAAGCTGAGGAACAGTGATGGGAAAACTCTCATTGGCCTTATATTGGAACTTCATTATTGATATTTCTGTATTTGCATTTCTCAGATGGCAATACTACAGAAACAATGATATCAAGTAAAGAAATTATGACACAGAGTTTGAAAATTGGCTTTGAAATCCTGAAGTCCAAAAATATTTTCCAAAAGAATATATGAAAATGTATTTGTTTTTAGGCTGGATTTGTAAGAAAGGACCTGTACATATGGTACCGAAAAATTAAAACATTGCGACTTCTAAATCTATGTTTTCTTTTCCAAAATTGATATTATACTATGAAGTTTATTGAGCTTCGAATTCAATGAGGTATAATATTTCTGGAGGAGTATGTTACATTATACTCATATTGCAATACTAGGAAACTTTCTGAAAACAGAACTCTCTCTTTTTCACTTCCTCTTATTATGATACTACTATAACGTTATTAAATATTTTGTAGTAAATGTCATTTTATTAATATCTATATGATTTTAACATTTAATTTAATCTGTTTCGATTTCTCATGAACTCTTGGCTCTTCTTTCGGTACAAATAATTCGACAAATAAAATTATAAAAATTGTATAAATGTTTTCCAGAATTGTAAAATTGCTTTTTTTAGTGAAAGCATAAAAACATCCGTGAACCCATAATCTAAATTTTCTCATATATTGATCAATTTTTCTCCTAAGGAGTAGAAAGTTACGTAATGCGCATAGAAAAAACATAGATTTTCTGCAGAAAAACGCATATTACAAAGGCCTGTGGCATGTCAAAATGGATAAATCCACTTGCTAAATTTAGAAAAGAAAATCCTCCAAATCGTGGTGTGTAGAATCCATGTTTTATTGGGTGGTTGATGGCGAAAAAATCGACTGACGGCGGAAATGTCTGTCCGTCCGCCCGTCTGAACAGCGCTAGCGTAAACCGTTCTGGCGATTTTCACCAAAATTGATACTCCCAATCGATCTGGCGATGTCATGGCCTTGAATTTCAAACTCATATTCCAATTATAGAGGAGGGTACTTTACGCCGACCCCTGGAACATTTTTGATGTTCAAACAAATGGCTCCATAATTTTTATTACTTTTTGTTGTTGGATAGTGAGTGCGGTGAAGAATAGTGCAGGTCTCATGTTCGGTGCGAAAAACTGGTTTTCAGAAATATTCCTACAAGTAAAATATTGAAATTTGAGATTTTCCTTGATGAAAACTTTTCTTTAAAGATAAAATATTCAATAAGATCATGTACGAATTTTGAAATTTTAGTATTTTCCACTTGGTTTGTTAAATACAGATGAGAAAGTACGCTGTTTAGCATCACTAGTATTCTTTAAAACTGTCCTACTTCTGGGTATTGAAATCTTTTCAGATAATTGCAAATTACCTTTTCAGTTTTATTATGACAATGTGGTACTGGAAGTACGCATGAGGAAAAGTAAAAATATTTACTTTCTTTCTATAGAGAAAAGTTCACATTCTATTAAAATATAATTTATATTTATATTCTTTATATTATGCAAACTTTATATTATATATTACAAATATATTTAAACTTAAAAGATCAAACCTGAAAACGAAAAAAGATGTTAAAACAGTTATGTTCCAGTTATCATAGGTTTTATTATATTTAACTACTTTTCTAAGTGGAAACTGAAATAGAAACCAGCTTTAGCCAGAATGAAGATTTAACGATCTTATTAAGGGTACCCTGTGACTTGCTAACGTTGTGAGTTCAGAATCAAGAGTACATACAATGCAGTGTTGCATTTATATTAAATACAGTAATAATAAACGACCCAGGAAATGTAGACATGGGCTAATACTCGTTGTCAGTGTTATTTTTGCATAAGCGTTTTATAGTTTCAAATATGGTTGCTGTAGAAATTGCATGATTTTATTTATGTAATTGATATCTTAAATTTATGTAAAACTGTTAGTTGATTTAATATTTATATTCAAATATTTACTATAATATAACTCACGATGCATATTTGTAATATTCCAAGATGAATAATTCCGCCTCCCTGAAATGAAGCTAAAGCGGATTAGTCAACTCAATCCTGAGTCTCGGCGGTCGAAACTCTGGTAAGTTCGGCTCAGGACATCGCCCATTTTTGTGCAAGCGACATTTGAGTCTCATTTAAACCCAGTTGCTTAAGGCCCACATCAGACTCACAAGGGATGACTCCGGTGCTTGAAACAATTATCAGGATAATGTTGATTGTTTTCATATTCCTACTGTTTCTCAACGAGTTCAACAAGATTTGCATATTTACTGATTTTTCAGTCTTTAGCTGAATGTTGCAGTATTTGGGACAGAAACATCAATCAGAATGGTATGTTTCTCACTTGTTAATCCTACAAAGCAAATCCGGTCTATTTAGCGAATCACTGTCTGGTCCTGTTAAGATAGTTCTATCCCAATACAAAGGCGCCACTCTTCGTTCTCCAGAACACTCGCAGGTTGGTACTTAAAAGTACGGTACTGTATTTTCAGTCAGAGACGACTTGTTTCTGAGCCAACGCTTGATGTAATTTTGGCCCATCAGATCATGTCGCTGTTTTATGCCCGAATGCCTACCAAATGCACAACCCGAGTAATGATGAATTGGATTCCTGTTGAACTAACCATAACGGCCTGCTCATTTACATTGCTATATAACATTCGCTTTAAATAGTTACGCGTTGAATAACTTGATCCTGAATAGCCAACATAAACCCCTTCAGTTCTGGAAGATCTGTCCTGATATGAGCCAGTGGTTCGTGCTTTCAGTCGGCATGTTCTTGGCTCATCTCGTATGGATAATAATGTAGGGCTTTAGTATCGTCTGAATCTCTCTGCATTAATCATTGTAGAGTCCATAACATCTGCTAGCAAGCTCTGTCAATTATGAATATCTTACTTTACCAATTGCATTGCTGGTTTTGATGATATTTATCGCGGTGATCATTCTCATGCCTTGCAACAAGTTGGTTTTGAAAATATCGCAGGTCAGTGTGTTTTATCTACTTTCGAAGGTATTTGCTGCATTGAAACTATAATTTTGGTTGTGTAGGTGGCACCGTGTTCGAACTCTCATTTTTCCGTTGCAAGTTCTCAATATCAGTTTTACTCCACTTAATAATGCCAAATAGGTAGTTTCAGACTGGGACAACATAGGTGTTAATAAACATATGATATTTCTTTCATTAACTTTGTTTTCCAGAACAGGTTCTTGGAAGAAATTACTCAGGTTCATCTTTTCATTTTTACCTTAGGTTCCATCAGATCCAGAAGGTGATTTTTCTTCTGTTGTGATTACATTGATTGGTAATGTGTCAATATTTTTGTAATTAATATTAAGTTTTTGAAAAAGACTTGATTTAAAAAGGGCCAGTTTGTCGTCCACCAGTACGACGACCAAAATATCCGTTCATGCACTACTTGACCAGCGCTGGTGGTTATATTTACTCGACGAACTCTATATTTTTGAAAAATTGAAAGAAGTTAACTTTTCAAAACTACAAGGTGAAAATAAAGATCTTACTGGTTAAAGCTCTCTTTTCCCCAATTCGTACTTAATAATAGTATAATGTTGCGTATCAGTGACAAATTAGAAGAAAGTAAATTACTGTGAGTACAACTTCTTCGTTGTTTACATTATAAGCATTATAATTTCTTTAAAAACAATCAATCAACTTTATTTTGCAGGTAATTAAAATATTGTTGGCGATATATCATTAATTTTGAGTTTACAGTTTCATGAATAACAGGTACAAATTTGACCGTAATTCTCTTAGTTGTATTAATTGGTTTAAAAAATATAACGCCAGATTTACTTGCTTTATACTACGCGGTTCTGTATTTCGGACTGGTGTTTCGACAGAGTTACAATTCAGTCTTATCATGTGCAAGTCTCCTTGAAGAATATAGGAGGGCTAGATAAACGCTTCTTCAGACAAGCCCTTTATAAATACTACAATAGCATTCGAATCAGAAGTATTTCTAACACAGATCAACTATAGATACATTCGCTGAAGATTCTGCATTTCTTAACCTCAAGAATGTGAGTTTGCTGTAAGCTGCAGTAAATGTAGTATATCATAAGAACAATAAATTTCAAGATAAATTAATTTTAATACCCCTCATCAGTGCTGTAAAGTACCTCTGTGATAGCTCCATGGATTCAGCATGTAGTAGATAGAAATTGACGCCAGATCAAATCCTGCCGGGCTATATCGATTTTTCTGCAAGTCTGGAACACATTAATCACTGTCATGCGAGAGAGACATTTCCGAAATTCTTGCAAAGAGGAACAAACTTATTTTTGTAAATGCTAGTAGTGATTTATATTAAGTTGTGTGCACATTGATCATCTTTGTATTCCAAGCAATGTGACGAAACGAAATTTGGAAGGGTAGCTAAAATATTAAAGTGACTCAATTACTAATGTGCATTATAATATTTTTTATGTAATCTTTAGAAATAATAGCATAGAAAAAGTCCATACCAAGTTGTATATTCATTAGTAATTTACCTATTTAACAATTCTAGAGATAATCAAAATCAGCAACAAATCCATCTGGGTCTATTGTAAAATTTTTGTAATAAAGGTAATTTCTCTTCGTTCTTTTAACAGTTGAGGAAAAGAGAGAATATCTGTTATTTACGTTTAACAAAGTTCCTTGAGGCTATTACTGAACTTATTAAAATTACCATTTTGTGTTTGTGCGCTGTGATAAATGCCAACATCCTAATTGTTTCTAACAATTGATAATTGCATTTCTTTTATGAATACTTCTTAAAATATTAATGTAAGTCTTCGATATATATATATATAGGTAGACAACATATCAAATGTATTAACTCCAAAACATAATAAGAGTACGATTTGGCATCAGTTAAGTGAAAGAAATCAATATTTTTATTATCATCTCCATTTTTTGAAACTAGCTGCAATGTTTTTCATACAGCATATCTTTGGAGAATTCTTGGGGTGGAGCTGAGACTAAGTGGTGAGCATTCATTCCAGTCCCAATTTTCACAAAGAAAATAAAGCGATTTAATTCAGTTATCTCAATGATTATGCTTACATGTTTGTATATGGGTGATCCAATGCAAATCACCTGCCATTTAGTCTCAATATTGGAAAAAACAAAATTTTCGAATTTGGGAACTCAAAATTTCGAATAAAGTCGGTCTTTTGATAAATTTTGAACTTATGATAAAATTCATAAATAAGATAACTGAGATTAGATAAATAAATATATTATCATGTATTATTAAAACATCAGATACCTAATAATTGCATTTTCCAGAAATTGTACTGCTTGAGAACGAATATGTTTAGAAAATATTATTTCTATTACGTCTTAAATGTTACTCTCAGAGAAAATGTAGAAATTACAGAAAAAAAAATTTCGTATTCATAGATAAATTAAGGCTTGCAGATTACTGAAAGTTCAAATAACTCCTCTCATGGCTGAAATCGTTTAACATCAGGTTTTAGATCCGAATTTTTTGGAGGATCGAGTCCTGCGCGTGCGCTTTTTCCTTCTGTTCCGCGTTCTGTTTAACTACGTCTGAGAAATTGAGATAAAAATTTTTATGGAAAATACTTGTATTTATTTATTTGCTTATAAGATCTGTGCTGAACATTTATACACTATATAATGTAGTCGTTTATCCATTTTATTACAAATATTTATACAAATGTGTATTTATTATATCTTGGTAATAAATTTAACCTAACTGCACAATTAAGATAGTGAACGTTTTGTGTATTTTGCATTCTTTAAACATTTGTCACCACTATCACTGTTTATGGGAAATGAAATGAGAAATGTGTTTATTCCGTTCGTTAGTGATATCCATGTTGCTTTGACCTGATAAACCACGTATTAGTGAGTTCTTTTTTTGGAAATGTTGCGTTTCATTGCGAAAACTAAGAGGCAATATTTAATTTTAAAGATAGTTTGAAATGCAAAACTGCAATGAAACCGTTTTTCTTTTCTTACTATTAAAACGTTTCGAAACCGATTTTACGGGGAGTGTCGTCACTCATGTAACTACAGTCAAGGTGCTACGGTGCTTGCTTGAAGAACTGGATGAGTCCAGTTCAGGTCCTGGCTTGTTCATGCAATTTTTTTATTTTTGACAATGTGTGAGATTTTTAATTAATACTTTTCTTTTTCGTAGTTAAGGTATGCATTTGCGGTGGCGTTTGAGAGTTTACAAAAACTAATGAAGTGGTAATGAGTGTAACATTTATATATTCCTTATTACCAATAACTTTTGAGAAACTAGGCTTATTTTTATTTTAAAATGTGACAAGATGAACAAAAAATAATAACTGCGTAATGATAGGTGATTTTTCTTGAAGTCAATAAATGTTTCTTAGATTCTAGTAATTACTTGCAGCAAATGAATTCTGAATGTCGGATCGTGTCAAAATTTGTCTTTTAGTCCAACGTTATCACGTCTAATAATCTCACAGCAGGTAGAGGCGATAAGGAGTTGGAAGGCGTCAGGCTAGAACCGAAGCGCCTGCTAGCAAAAATTACATAGTACTGAACTGAAACATTCTTAAGTCGAATTAACTATTTTATAATGCGTAGATTTCTTTGCTTTCTTATGTCTCGTAGAGGTAATTTATTTAATATTTTAAATTGCAGAAATGCGGAAAAGCAAGGAGTTTGAAGACAAAATTCGTATGATTCTTAATTCAGTAAGGTCACGGAAATATTGTATATGGCAGCGCAATCTGGCTTTACGTGGCGGCTTTACAATGAACATCATTCAATCCGATGCTGATATCAGCGGTTTTTGCATGACGAGCAATGAAAATCAATTCCTAATAAAGGTGTCAGTCTTCTAAACGTTCTTTTCTTTCTAAGAAGATACCATTACAAAACTGCGGAAATAATTGTGCTGTCGATTACTGGTGACTGGATCATTACTTTCTCCATGTTTTTCCTCTTCATAGGCCGTTTTTTTGAGTTTTTGCATTAGTCCGTTCGTATCCTTTAGTCTATCACAATGTGTCCTTTTGTAATTAATAACATTTATTTTGTATCTCTTTTATCTTTTGTCAGTTCTCAGCAGAAATGCATTTACTTTCTGTAAAATTAAGAAATACTTGCAACCACTACTACCAAAATATTAAAGCCAGTGCTGCAAGTGGGACATGATTTTTGTAGCAAATGTTTATAATTTCCTTTGTGGACTGTTTTGGGTTTTGCTCCGTTCTCTTGCCAGCTGATATCTATCATACACACAAAACACATTTTTGACATTTTCTATAACTTTTTCGGTTCCAAATAGCTCTTTCAGGAATCTATTGGTTTCGAAACAATTCATAAGTCATTTATAAACAGTTCTACTCACAAGTGAAATAATAAACAATACCATGTAATATTCATATGCGTATATTAACAGCGTAGGAGATATTTCAAAAGAATTTCATTTTGTGTAATTTTTTGAAAAAACAAAAAGAATATAACAGTCACATTTATATCATATTAAACAGTGCAATTGGCACTATCCATTGGAAAAGTTTAAAGAACATTTGAAGACATTTTGAGAAAATAGCGTTTAAGCGTTTCTAAATGGAATTTTGAGTCATTTTACAGCTAATGGTTTGAGAAAATTTTTGGACATTTTAAAGCACATTTACTCAAATACAATTAAGTGGAAAAATTCTGCCTCTAATGTAAATGTACAACTTAATGAGGAAAAGACAAAATTTGTAATTTTGAAAAAACAAAATGAGCAATATCGTTTATGTCATGGATAGACTGCATTTTTGGCATTACCCCAACCAAAATTTAAAGAAAAATTTGAGCCGTTTTGAGAAATCTTGTTTATGTAAATTTTTAAAATTTTAAATATTGCATAATGTGCGAAATCAACTGGCGTTTTACAAAATGTCGCGGCCTTATTTAAATATCAGTATGACAACAATTACATTTGAAGCAAAATCTCTATCTTTAATTTTGTAGTTGTAGTTAGACGCCGCAAAAGATTTCAATTTTCGCAATTTTTGAAAGATTCGGAGTTAACCGTGAAAAGTGGACATATTCTACCTTTGTATTTATTATTGTATAAATTAACCAATTTCTCTATTCTTACAAGAAATTTAAGAAAAATTTTGTGAGCCGTTTTGAAAAAAAAAAAAAAAATTGAAAAATATCCGAAGGCTTTAAATAAATACCCCACAATTAAGCGAATGTTTTCAAAATCGTATAAGCCTTCAACTCGAGCAAAAAACGGCTTAAGGAGTTTCTTTAATTTGAAAAAATCAGCCTTAAATCGTTTAGATGCAAAGTTATACTCAGTTATTACAGACTGGACGTTTTCTTCCAATTGTTTTGGCATCAAGGATACACAAAACTGAAATTCTGGATACCAGGTTAGGTTTTCTCTTCATTTATGGTCATGGTTTGATTTAGTTTTTTCGTCACCAGACGCGGCAATGATTTTCCGCCGAAAATGCGCCGTTGTTTCGCGCAGCGACCACATAGCATTCTCTATACTACGTATGTACTCTATAACCGTAAGTATACCAGAAAGTAATATGTAAAGTGTTTATTATACGTTACGCAGATAAATTTTAAGGAATGAGTTAGTGATGAAGTTGAAGAAAAGGTGCTTGGTTTTAAAACCGTAGCCATTTATATAATTAATATTCGATGTGGATTATTAAATAAATATATTTATCATGGCCATATGCTAACATTCTGAAGGCTACATTATTGTGAATGGTATTGATTACGTAACAAGCCATTATTAAATATTCTTACTCAACCATTCATTTCAAGTATGCTGCAGATACTTTACAATACTATACAGCAATGGATCAAAAGAAAAGACTCAGGGTCACGTGCCTTCTCTTCACATCCTAGAAAATATTTGACTCTCTCTGTGAACTCGTGGTAAACTAGTAATGAATATGAAGATGAAAATCTTTTTGTTTATTTTATATTGTTTCATCAGAAACAGTTCTTTAACCTTCTAACCGGCGTTGAAATATTTATTTTACCTTATTTTTAGGAGTCACTAATAAGTCGCTAAGTCTCAGTAAACAAAATGTTGAAAGGTTTGTTTTTAGTGCATAATCCAAATAAGCTAAAATGTTGGTGGATATCGTTTAGCACTCCAGAACAGCTGCAAAACCTTTTGAATTCATACTTAACGTTTCCCTTTAGGTGTATCCTTGAATAATGAGCAGAAAAATAATTTTTGTATCTGTAACATTTAATCAGTATATAATAAAAACATATAAAAAAATAGAACTGAAAAATAAATAATGAAAAAATTCAAGACCATGGTTGTGGGAAATCTCGATATGATCTAAGACAAATATGTATATTTCGAGTAGTAAAAGTTCAAATATCTCAGGTGACTATTAGAGCAGGATCTATAATATGCTTTATTAAAATAATAAGCGAGAAGGCCAATTATTAGTAGATTTCATATATTTTATAAAACAAGAATTTTCGAAAGAAAGCAGACCATATAAGACAATGGTAGGACCTGTGTTGCATATGGATCAGAAATTTGGATTAAAAATGATGCAATAAACTCTCGGTTAAATGCTATGAAAACGAATTTTGGGGACGATGTTGTCAGTTACTGACTGATGAATAAAACGAGAGATTAGACCCAGATAATGGGACTGAGAGACAAGTGATCGAAAATGTAGAATCCAAACAACTCCAATGGTATGCTGCAGAATGCATGCTGACAGAATATCAAAATTATCTTTGAGTGAATCCCTTTCGAAAGAAACGAGGAAATTGAAAATCTTGTAAGCACGTCATGGATTCGACAATAAAGGCAGAAGAATGGGAAGATGCTGACGGAATAAAGAAGCATTGGCGTATAGTTATGAATAACGTTTATTACAACTGTAAGATGCTTAAGTTGATGCATGTAGTACCTTAAACCGAAGTGGAAGATGGCGGATGAAAGCCTTGTTGTGTATGTCTGGCACAAGTAAGCCCAGAGGCTAACAGATCTTGCCGGAATAAGCCAAAGCCAAATTACGTTCTTATTTGAAAGATTAAATGAAAACAAAGAAAATATGATTATTTTTAGAGGAAGTCCTGTAGATAACAAATATCAGATGTTACTCTAATTGGTATTTATAATATTTATGAAGCTTTGTCCGTTTATCGGCATGATCCTTTCAATGGGAGATAACTATTCTTCAGATTTACAGTCAAGTAAATATATTGTTAGGTAAAAAAGATGGTTGTTATGTTTTCGCTATTACAGGACTGAAGTAAAGAAAACAATCACAAATAGTAAATTCACATTTCTTGTATATTTGCACTGTAGACATTATCAGTTCATGACTAAATCTATTTACTCGACCCACAATAACAGATGTAGGTCTCTTTAACCTGGAAATCTTTTCCTTTGTAACGTCTTATAATTCACCGGAGAAGAAGTGTACGGTATTTTACCTGACGAATGACAGAAAATATAATTGCAATAATAACTAAGTAGGTCTTCTAATGCGAAAAGTATTCCAAGGCAGTTTTCAAAACTCCAGACATTTGTTCATCATTTCTCTCGTGGTATACAACATGTATTCTCAAGTTAATGAGTGAAATCTTTAGTATCACTGGAATCCTAAGACTTAAGTAAAGGAACGCAATGGTGACCCTGATTTGGTTACAGGCCGATACTGATAAGCGCCGTTTCTCCTTCTTTCCGACCTTGCATTAAAAGTGATAAAACAGATCATAAGTGGTCGAAGTGCGACCAAATGTGAATGAATTAGATTTGAGGTCATTGTATTTATTATTTAGATTTTCTTTTGGCAAATCGTCTCTGCGTCAGGATATATATATACAGGCAAACTATCATTAATCGACGGTACATTTTTAAAGCGTTACATTTATAATGAAGTAGCAGTGCGCTTTCAACAATAATAAATATTTTAGATATAATTTTAAAATTCAACCATAAATTATATTATCATTACTTTACAATTAAATTACTCTATATATATATATAACTTGAATGAAAACATTTAAAATCAAAAAATTACATTACCTATTTGTTTAAATATTTATTAACAATTCATTAAAGTGTAATGCAGTGCAATGTTACTGAAGATGCGTTAGTGACCATATCGTAATTGGCAATTTTTTATAAAATGTAAAATGTATGAAACTAGACAAAATTATTTTGTATGTATTTTACAGAAGAAGATATTTTGTTAATTTCAGACGATTATGACGTACATTCCAGGTGTAAAATTTTGAAACATTATAAGCATTTACAATTTTGAAATGGTATGACGCGAGAATCTCTGAAGTAGTTCTTGTGATTCTGCTTTGAAAACAGTGTTTGCATGGAAGTCTGCTTTATCTAGAAGCGGTAGGTGTAAAGCATTCCCGCGACGTGTAAAAAACTTTTGTATTGCACACCATCATCTCTCGAAAATAAAAGCAACGTAACGTAAAAATGCTTTTTATAATAATATAAATATCTTATTCCATTGTATTGAGTTTTGAAATCATACACCAAATTACATGCCAAGTAATATATTGATGTGGCAATGTGTGTGTGTGTGTTCCTTAGTTCGCAATAAGAACTAAGCTGGATGTTTCTACCTTTTGCAAACATTAAGATATAAAATGTTGTATCAAATTCTTGTTTTTCGATTCTTAAATAAAAATCCTCAATGACTACAATTATCACATGCGATTTTTAATAGTTGCAGTAAAGAACTCCATGTAAATGCAATCACCCCTAACGTTATATTGAAGAAACATTAAATTGTGTAGCAAAGATAAAAAATCGTTCATTTGCGTACAGATGCACTTATCAATCATAATCTCTGTAGTGAAAACTTGCATGTGACTAAATGGTTTATACTTTGGTTTGTTAGTATTTTACATATCAAAACTATTTTATTTTAATGTAATGTCCGACCATAGTATTTTTAATTAGATTCAGTATCTGAGAAATTAGAAAATGAAGTATTTCTAACTTTAAGCTGCTATCTCGGGACGATGTTTTGCAACGGCTCTAAAACGTATTTCTTTAAGTTATTAATTTTTCTAATAAAATAACTAGGTTAGACAATGCATACAATGCAAATTATTTGCTTTTATAATGCGATATTACAATAATAAATGACGAAATGTAGACATGGAGCTTATGCTCGTTGTCAGTGTTGTTTTTTTATAAAACGATTTTATAACAGATTTAAATACATGGTTTTACTGTGAAATTACTGCGGCTTTATATAATAACAGTCAAATATATACAAAATATTGCATCAGCTATTTGGTTGATTTAATATTTTATATTCAAATATTACTATAATATAACTCGCGATCACCGCCATTTTTGTAATGTTCAAGATGAATGGTGCGCCTCTGAATGAAGCTAAAGCGGATTGGTCAGCTTGATCGCGAGAACTGGAGCAGGGGTCGAAACTCTCGGTAGTTAGCTCAGAACATCGTCCATTTTTTGCGCCAGCAACGGTACATACATTACACGACAAGGCATAAATTGGGCCACTCATGTCGGGAGACTAGCGTTAGATAAGCTAGCTTGTATTCGGACGCGATTGACGTTAGTTATTGACAAGCAACTCATGATCCGTAGTTTTCTGGCAATTTCTGATCAGCACCAGAGAAAGTACAGGCTACCTAACCTGACCAAATATGCTGCAGCTATCACCTGCATAGGTCTTGGCATTACCCTGCATGCCGGTGCATGCCTTTCTCCACACAAGGTGTGCAGACCAGTCGCTGAGCAGAGTTTGACTTGGCTGGGATTGCATCGCGGGTGGAGTTCCTGAAAGGAAAACCACGCAAAACAAAGGATTAGGTCGGCGGGTGATCTCGCCGTCAGTTGAGAAGATCACCGCTACCTCCGTGAAAAGAAAACCCTGCACTTCACTAACACGACTAGTGACCATGACGGTTGACGGGTCTCGAAATACAGAAATGGCAAACGCGAATTAATCGAAAAATCAGAGGACACCGTTAAAATCAGGTCTATGCCATCTCATTTTTCCTAAAATAAGAGCAAAAGCAATTAAAAATGGCACTAGTTAATAATTTTGTATAAACTCCAGATATTTCAAAAGTATAAAAAATACAGTTCTATAAAGTATGTACTGATGTAGCATCATTTATTTAAATTGATTTTTATTTCAAAATGATCTTTTTCTTATATTGTTATATAAATCTATTACACAGTTTTCCTAAAGATTGATTTCACACTTTTGGAAACTGTTACAATAATATTATAATTAATATTCAAAAAGTAATATATTTTCTTCTAGTAAGATCTTTTTAAAAATTGATTTAATCTTGAATAGAAAACCATTATTCTACTGCTTTACTAGCAACCTTGGTTCCTTTGTAATACATAACTGCAATTTGTTATAATTTTCAAGTATCATTTTGCCATTATCTGTGTTGGAGCCTTCCATAATGATATTCTTGAAGTGGTGTCTCCTAACCTCACTTTTCTGGTTTACTTCTTCTTTTGCATTTTACTATCTCTTCATGCAGATCCCCTCATAAAACTTGCATAAATTTCCGCAAATTGTTAATATGTTTCTTTTTAATTATAATTCTCTGCATGTATTTTAAAATTTCTCTACATGTTGTCTTCAGGCATAATCTAAAAAATGCATATTCGCCTTCACGGCTCATGTCCGAGGCTTATGGCTATCAACCCCGCGATTATGCTGATTCCCCAGTGCTTGATCCACCCCAGTATGATCCTCGGTCTGCATTACCTCGCTCACTGGAACCCAGAGGCCAATAAATCTTCGTCACACACTTATTGGACATACCTCTTTTGTCAACGTCACCCCCCAATTGGACGATGGCACAGTCATCCTCCTCCATCGGACGATACCCTGCCATCCATATCAACCCCAATCGGACGACGCAACTGTGGTCTTTATCAACCCGCAGCCAGACGATGCTTCCGCGCCTTTATCAGCCCCTCATTGGACGATAACCCTGTCGTCTTCATCAATCACTCATATGACGATGCCTCTATCTCATCATCAACTATTGGCCTGTACTTTTCTGGTCATCATACATATTGAACGGCTCCTGTCGTCTTCATCAACCCCCCCATTGGACGAAACTTCTTTCGTCTTCATTAACCCTTCATTCGACGATGCTTCTTTCGTCTTCATATGCTTCCCCCTCGAATTGGATGATCGCTGTTTCGTCTTCATCATCTCTGATGGAGATGCTTCTTTCGTCTTCATTAACATCCCATTGGATGAGGCTTCTTTGCGTCATCATCATTATCATTGGACGATGCTTCAACATAATCTTCGTGCTTCCCCGCATGGACGATGTGCGCCGTCTTCATTAGCACCCTATTGGATTGATGTTAACCGTCTTCATCAACCCCATTGGACGGTATTTGCTTTTTCAAATCTTCATTGCACATTGCTGATGCTTCTTTGTCCTTCATCAACTTCATTTGGACGTGCGCTATCGTCTTCATCAACTATAATTGGACCGGCTTCTTTCGTCTTCATCAAACCTCCTCAATTGGACGATGTTTCTTTCATCATCATCAACTTCCCCTCCATTGGACGATATTTCTTTCGTCTTTATTAGTACCTCATTGGACCAGTGGCTAACAAGTGCAACATTCAGCCCCCCATTTGGAGGATGCTTCTTTCGTCATCATCAACGATTGACGAGACTGAACCGACGATTCGTTTCAGTCTTCATCAGCCCCTCAGTGGACGATGCCTCTGCCGTTTGCAGCATCCTGTTCATTTGTCGGCGCTCTGTCGGTTCACCAGTTCTCGTCAGGAGAAGCGTCTACGCATTCGTCATGTTCGTCGTCGTCGTTGTCGTCGTCGTCGTTTATAGTCGTCATCATTAGTCTTACTCCTTCTCAATATACACTCCCCAGTCAAGCGTACGTCGCCGTCATCGTCCTCATCTGCAAATAGCAAGAAGCCACAATGTTGAAATTTCGAAAACAAAGGTGGAACATTTTGCGAAAACATCTAATGATTAAAATAATTTTAAAATAAAATGTTTTTGAACCTGATTCGATTTAGCTATTTAGATTGTCAAGTTTACCTAGATACCAGTAGAGACATGGACATTAATTTGGCATAGTTCCAAAGAATTTGGAACCTTAAAAAATAAGACAAGGCAAAAGAGAAGAATAAAAAGTTCGAGTTAGATGCTGGCTTTGCCAACTCTTCTGTACAGCAGCCAAAGTTGGTAATAACAAAATAACCGTAAGTAGAATACAGGCCACTGAAATGAATTTTCTAGGAAAGGCATGAGCTTCATGAAAATCACCTTAATAACAAGGAGAGATAATGGAAAAACTATTTGCCAAAGGAATTGAAACAAGTATTGATACTGAAACAACTAGGTATGAACATGGGGCAAAGGATGGAAAATGCGACTAATGATGATCAATAGTTTACCAACCGCAGAAAAATGGGGCATGTGGGCAGACCCAAAAACTATGGAAGGAAATCTTGGCAGAGGCGGAACACGCTCAGGCCTAATCCGCGGAAATTGCAGAAGAAAAGCTCTTCTGTTTTAGAAATAAATATTAATAAATCAAAATTCAGATTTACGAAAAAATGTTATTATTTGGTAATGTTATTGTTCTAATTAGTTATTTAAAATAATTAACTAAAAAATACTAATAAAAATGTGTTTCTCAATTCATTCTGATAGGTATGTGATTAAAAAACACGTTATCAAATGCATCAAGACCAATATATCAATTCATGACCAATTACAGCTAAATCATGGAGCAGACCGATCGAGACTTTGAGCGTTAAGCACTGTTTGAAAATGCATATTTTCAAATTTTTGTGGCACTGTGCACTTCCACAAGATTACATTGCTGTGGGCTTCTTTTAATCATTTCTCCGTGGAAGAATCTTCGATTTTCTGTAGTTTTCGCGCACCGTACGAGTGTTTAGTAACAACATATTGCTCAGAAATGCATAGATATTTGATACGACAATGAACTATTATTAATTAGATCCATAGAACAAATTTATTATTAATATTATTATTATTAGAGTACTAAATTGTAATATTTAATAATTATTATTTTATTTAAATAATGTTTAAATTGGCCAGTAGTTTTGAAATGGTGGGTTCAATAGTCAGTGTCTAAGTCACTTGTTGAAATTATTAGTAGAAAAATTCGCTGTTAATGATTTATGCAGCCTTACTGTATCCAATTAATTAACAACATAAAATAGCGTTTCATTGCAATAAAAATAATAAAATTAGTTAGGTAATCGATAAAGTAGAAAGAAAGTGCAATATTATGAATGATGAAAAGAAAATTATGAAATATACATTGGTGTCAAAGCAAACAAACCTCACAAACAATGTTTCAAAATTCCTTCCATTTTATGAAATAAGCGTGTCGTAGAGGGCATATGTAACACGGCGATGTAAGTTTTTCATCAAGTAGACAAATCATTTCTCTAATGTGTTCTGTGTTATAGTTACTTCTTTTAGCTATCAGGGTGGTGACCGATCAGGCGACAAAGTGGCCTGATAAAATTATTCTGTGCAAGCTGCACCATAGGTCATGTTGTCGGTGACGATGATGTTGCCCCATCCTGCTAATGATTCTCTCATCGTTCTCCGAAGGGATAGAAAGATTTATCAGTATATTCTGGTATGTATCCACTATCACCGTTTCTAAAAAAAGGACGGACAGATTATTCTGTGACGAGAAATCACTTTATGCTGCAATTTTTGTTTTTTTGGAGTGCAAGTGGTCTCTCTACTGTTTCTACCGGGAGCTGCTGGCTGAGGTATCAACTGATGTCACTGCAGCCGGCATGTTGGAGTTGAGTCCGGATGGCGGAAGATGCCTCGATACTAGTTTTTGCTGGTCAGTTTGCACTCTGTCTGGAGAGTGAAATTCTACCGGCCGGCTGCTCTGATTGGTTGTTATGCGTGGTTTCTTCGATCAGCACCAGGCGAATGCTGGGGCAGTCTCCTACAAACAGGCCACGAGCCATGTACCAGTGTCATTTGTTTCTCTCATCCTCATAGACCCACACTTACACTAACATGCACTACTGCACCAGGAGACCGGTCAGGAGCTTAGGCTTATCCCGACCGGGAGCGGTGCCCACTGGTGGGAGAGTCCTAGTTGAAACTCAATAATAAGGAGTAGACGGTGCCGTATCTCGCCATGCAGTGGGAAGATCTGCCGCCATCTCCCGAGAAAAAACATTACTACACTAACAGGACTAATAACCATAGCAGTTAGCCCGCCCAGAAGAAAAACAAAAAACATTAATCTATTGTTTCTGTGATCTGTCAATTACACCCAGTTCCCGTTTGCTGGTTAATTATTCATCCAGATGAAACAGTCTCGTAAAATGCTGTAACGCGAATAAAAGTGTCCACAGCGCCACTTCGGGTGGCGGGTTACGTCATCTGCCGGCGACCACGAGCCGCCGGTGAGCACAGTTGCATCACCTGCCGGATCTCCAGAAGAGTCGCGGTGTCCGGATGGACGTTCTGGATTGTCACGGCGGTATAAATACGCGACGGCCGGCGGCTGCAGGTCAGTCTTGAGTCGCGTGGAAGCTAAACTGCAAAGTGTGTGCATCGCGAGGTGAATAGCTGTGCAGTAAGAGTGTGTTCAGTGAAGTGAACCGTTGTCAGATGCATCGTACTGTAGTCGGTGACGTGAACGCTGTTGATGCATCGATTGTAGTCAGTGTGTTGAGCATGGCTGATGCTTAGGACTGTGCAGAGTGTGCAGAGAGTGTAGTGTAAATAACTGAAGAAGTATTCTTAAATAAAACCCAAAGTGTAGTGCTTAAAATAACTGAAGAGAAGTGTAGTGTAAATAAATAATCAAGTGTTTTCAGTGATTGTGTTAAGTAACAAATAAGCATTTTTAGTGAAGACATGCAGAGACTTTTAATTCACCACCTAGAAACGTAACAATTGGTGTCAGGTGTAGGAATATGTGCCAGGTGGTGATTGAAACATTAATCAAGATAGGCTATGCTTATGCATAGCGTCTGATTACGCGAATGGACCCCTCCTAGGTCGGGTGAGGGAAACCCGCTTGGAAAAGTCTTTCCGCAATTCTACTTCGGAACCCATGCTCAAGTGTGTTCAAATCTGAAAAATTATATTTAGAGCATCCTGAAGTTCCCGTCCCTTTCAGTGCTTCTCCGTATAAATGTGGCTGGTTTGACTAATAAAATAGTAACCAGTCCCTCTTTTTAAGTAGGAATTACAATTTCTTCTCCACCATAACTTATCCTATTATTTCTGTTATTCTTTTGTACAGGAAGAGAATATATTCTGAGATTTCTGTAGGTTAATGCCAGCGTCTCTAGTCAAATTCCTTAACTAGGCTCCTTGAAGTCAGGGATGTTAAGCGAATTCGAAACAACGCGGGTTCCTGGTTGGATTCCCGTCTAGGAACCCCAGGAATCTAATGGCGTCGAGTCCGTGACCGAAGGGATAAAAGGCAATGACTGACCACCACTGGCGGCTTCTTTGGGTAGGCAAGGTAGGCACTGCCTACTCTGATGAATATGTACTTGTTTAATACATTTCATAATGATAAAATTTCATAATGACTCTTGCAATTTTAATGTGGTGTAAGTATTATTCATCTGGAAATGTATAATGAACATTTTATTATCGAGACACAAGTCATATATCCATTTCAAGCGTTTTCTAGCAGCCCGTGCGCCATGTGACCTGTCTCCTCCCGTTGAATCATGAGCCCGCTTGCTCCTCTCAGGGTAGGCACGCCCGGGCGCTGCCTCGCTTCGAAGCGTCTTCTGACAAAGAAAAAGTCTTGTAGTGAGCTACATGCGCTTCGTGAGTAGGCCAGCGAATTTGCCTGCTGTCTGCTCACACGGAAGACGCCGATTTCCACTCACATGCAAGCGGCGTAGCGCGTGTGCTTACTGTTTTGTTGGCGAATTAACAAGCGGATACAGTGATTATTATTTAGGAAGTATTTATTTTTTCATGTTAAATTAATATGTTGCAGATTATTAGTGTTACTTTATTTTTTTTATTTTTAAATGTAATATTACGTTAATACTATGACAGATACAATGAATGAATTATTACGGACACAGTTTTCTCGTTTTCACGATGTACAAAAGACAAATTTTGGACAATCGTCGATGTTGAGTACGTTGAGTACTGTTGATTATTGTGCTGGCGAGAAAAATGCAAGAAATTTCAAACCTTAGTGGTATGATTCACACGAATAGCTAACAGATAGTGAAATTAAAACTAGCTTTATTGTTGGCTATGTCTTTTATTGTCAATTACGGAGAATACTCGGAATAGAGATGGGTATTTGGACTTGAAACATTTATCAAAAACTATACAAAAACATGAAACGTCAAAAGATCACATATGTAGTTCGGTGAATCTTAAACGCCTGGGGAAAAAAAAATTGAATACGATTCCTGAATTATTGTCAGAAAACATGTCATCACTTTGTGTAGACCAAGTTTGTTTCTGTAGATCATGTAGGTTTTTAATAATCTGAATATCTTGAAATCACGTCTGCGCGTGCTTCATGGAAATAATGCTTTGGAATGTAACTATATCTGTGAGACAATTGTTGTTAATACATTGAATAAAATTACAAACAAATTGGATTGAGGTGGGGCATGGCCCCCATTTCGAGATCTGCCGCTGTTGAGAAATCTATTTTGCCTACCCTGAACATTTGTTCATGAGCCGCCACTACTGACTATGACTGACCAAAAATTAAAGGAGGATTACTCCAAAAAACATTCCACGCCAGTTGGGTGTAAGAAACAGAACGTTGTTACAAAAATCGTAACAGAACTTAATGAAAGAAGACAAGAATGTTCTTTGTGCAGAAAAACTTGAAATAGTATATATTTTGAAAATGTTTCGTTCTTTATCTCTGATCAATTAGAAAGTATTCTTTTTGTCGGTTATACACATAGGCTTCAGTTGATGCAGGAATCTCATTCCATCTGTAATTTTTAACCTAGTGTTGTTAGTTCTCTTTTAAATAATAATTTCTGGTTAATTTTTTCTGTCTTATTACAGTTTGTATTCCTGTTTTCAAAGTAAACTGACTATGAGGTTTATATTAGCAGCATCTTCAGTGAATCCATTTGATGTTTCTTTAGCATAGTTCTCTACAACTTCAAATATCCTCTGATAAACCTTGACTTTCAGTTAGTTGACAATGAAAAATAGTGCCATATTACTCACTTTCTGTGAAGGTAGATGCCATTAAACATTTGTTCACACAGTGCCTTGAGAAGTTTGTCAGCTTTGTAGATTGAATGAATTAATACTATGTAACAATTCAGAGTAAAAATGTATTTCCATATAAAAGATAACAAATAGTATGTTTTTATTGTCTCAACTGCAAGCAGTTAAAAAAAGGCGCATTTCTCTTCTTTCTCATTTTCATGACCTTATCAGGTACCTAGGCCTACATGCATTGAAAAGTGCTCAGACTTGAAATAGTACAATAAATATTTCATCCTTGTGTGACAAAACAGAAACTTATTCTAAGGTAGTTAAGAATAAACAATGAATGTCAGAATGAACCCAAATCAACCTGCAACTGAATTTAATTCAATGTGTTGGTTATCAGGTTTATGTGTCACTTGTTTGAATTGCAACAATTTTAATGACAAGTTATGATTTCATATATTTATTTTGTTCATAAATAAATAACATTCTGCGTAACATTCCATTATGTAGTATGTAACATTCCATTAATAGTTCCCATGAATAATAGTCTTTGTATTTTACAATTCAGTTATTGAGGTATCCTTTCAATTTTTAGATAATCAAATTAAAAATAAGTTTTGTTTGTTTTAATTTAAAAAATTATGAGTCTAAAAAATGGCGGGTTTTTTTCTTCTGTTCCGCGTTCTGTTTAACCGTCAAAAAAAAGAAAAAAATTTCTACGGAAAATACTTGTTTTTATTTTTGTAAGATCTGTCGAACTTTAAAACTATATAATTTTTAATTTTTTTTATCCCGTTTTATTACAAATATTTATACAAATGTTTTTTTTTATATTCAGGTAAAAAAATTTCCTAACCCCCTTTTTAATTAAATAGTGAACTTTTTTGGGCCCATTTGCATTCCTTAAAAACTTTTCCCACTATGTCACTTTTTAGGGGAAATGAAATAGAAATGTTCATTCCGTTCGTTAGTTTTCCATTTGTGACCTGATAACCGTTTTAAATTAGTTTTTTTTTGAAATGTTGGTTTTTTCTTAAAATGCACAATTTTTAAATTTAAAAGAATGGTTTGAAATCCTGCAATGAAATTTTTCTTTTCTTACTATTAAAACTTTCAAAAAATTTTGCAAATCTACTTTTATTTTCTTTCGTTGTAACAACTTTCCCTGTCTTCGAGAAACTCAACGTATTTAAACATTAAATTGTAAAACTTAAGTGACTGGGGTGTCTCCTCTTAAATTAATCAGGTGCTACGGTGCTTGCTTGAAAAACGGTGACCAGTTCAGGTCCCTTTTCTCAATTTTTTTTTTGAAAATGGGGAATTTTAAAAATCTTTTCCCTTTTAAAAATTTTAAAGGTATGCATTTGCGGTGGCGTTTGGGGTTTACAAAAGAAATAAAGGGGAAAAGTGTAACATTTTTTTTATACCAATAACGAAAACTGAGCTTATTTTATTTAAAGGGGAAGATGAACAAAAAAAAAACTGCGTAATATAGGTGATTTTTTTTAAAATAAATAAATTTTTTTAGTTCAAAATTCGCACAAATGAATTCTGAATGTCAACCCTGTCAAACTTTCCCCCAACGTTATCTCAAAATTCCACCTTGGACAGAGGCGATAAGGTTTGGGGTCATAGAAACCAAGCGCCTGCAATAGTACTGAACTGAAACATTCTAATCAATTAACTATTTTTTTAAAGGGAGATTTCTTTGCTTTCTTGTCTTGTAAGGGAATTTTTTAAAAAAATTTTTAAAATTTCAAAATGGGGAAAAAAGAAGGTTTTAAGACAAAATTCGTGTTCAATTTAGTAATCCGGGAAAAATTTATATGTCTGGAACACGTGCGTGTTTACAATAGAGGAACCTTTCAAAACCGATATGATATCAGCGGTTTTTTTTGACGAAATGAAAAACAATTTTCTTTTGAGAATGTTCAAACTTCCTTTTTTTTTCAAATACCCTTAAAAAAATGGGAAAAAATTTTTACATTTTTTACTGGTCGTTCCCGACATTTCTCCATTTTTCCTCTTCATGGCCGTTTTAGTTTTTTCATTGTGTTGTTTCCCTTAAACCCTAATACGAGTATTACGTCCTTTGTAAATTTTTATTTTTTTATCTCTCTGCTCTTTTAAATTCTCTACAAATGTTTTTTTTTCTGTAAAAAAAAAGAAATGCTTACACTTCACTACTACAAAATATTAAGAAATAGAGGTGCTACATAGGGACAGACTTTCTCTAGAATGTTTATAATATCCTTTGTGTGGACTGTTTTAAGGTGTTGCCCCGTTCTCTTGCCAGCTGACATCTATCGCCGCACAAACACTTTTTTGACTTTTTCTCAACTTTTCGGTTCCAAATAGCTCTTTTTCACGGAATCTATTGAGTTTTCAGAAACAATTCCTCAAAAGTCATTTAAACACTTCTACTAACAAGTTAAATAATGTATCAAATATATTCATTGCGTATATTAACGGCGTGAGAGATATTTCAAAAAATTTCATTTGTGTAATTTTAAAAAAACAAAAGATATAACAAAATAGAGTTTTTATGCCATATTAAAGGGTGAAATTTGCACTATCCATTTAAAAGTTTAAAAAACACATTTCAAGACATTTTGAAAAATAGCGTTTAAGCGTTTCTGAAAATGCGGAATTTTGAGTCATTTTAAAAAAGCTTTTGGGATTTCGAAAATTTTGACATTTTTAAAGCACATTTACTCAAATACAATTAAGTGAAGAAATTGCCTCTAATGTAAATATTACCAACGTAAGAGAAAAGACAAAAAAATTTTGTAATTTTTGAAAAAACAAAAGAATAGAGCAATATCTCGTTTATGTCATCGGATAGACTGCGTTTGGCATTACCCCAACCAAAAATTTAAAGAAAAAATTTTGAGCCGTTTTTGAGAAAATCTTGTTTATGTAAATTTTTAAATTGCAAATATTGCACGCCATATTGTGCGAAATCAACTAAAATTTTACAAAATTGCATGACCTTATTTAAATATCTAATTATGAGCAACAAATTTCATTTGAAGCAAAAATCTCTATCTTTAATTTTGTAGTTGTAGTTAGACGCCGCAAAATATTTCAATTTTCGCAGTTTTTAAAAATTCGGAGTTAACCGTGAAAATCGGACATATTCTACCTTTGTATTTGTGTGTATAAGTGTATTTTCTCTATTCTTACAAGAAATTTAAAGAAAAAATTTTGAGACGTTTTTGAAAAAATTGAAAATGTTCGGAAGGCTTCAAATAAATGCCCCCCAAATTAATGAATGTTTTTCAAAATCGCATAGCTTCAGCTCAGGCAAAAACGACAGGGGTTTCTTTAATTTGGAAAAAAATGGTATGCATGGTTTAGATGCTAGAGTTGTACCAGACGTACAGACGGACGTTTTTCTTCCAATTTTTTTTTTGGCATCAAGGATACACAAAACTTGAATTCTGGCTACACCGCGAGTTAGAGGACTTTTTTCTCTTCATTTAGCAATTGGTTTGATTTAGTTTTTCGTCACCAGAGCGCGGCAATGATTTTTTCCCGAAAATGCCATTGTTTCATGCACATTCATAACATTCTCTATATACGTATATTACTCCTATATACGAAAGTATACCAAAATATTGTAGTGTTTGTTAACATGCGTTACGCAGATAAATTTTAAGGAATGAGTTGGTGATGAAATTGAAGAAAAGAATTTTGGGTTTTTTAAAACCCAGTATTTATATTATAAATATTCGATTATTAGTTGAAGTAAATATTTTATCATGGCCATTTGTTAACATTCTGAAGCTACATTGTTGTGAATGATATTGATTAATAAACAAGCCTATTAAATATTCTTCTCAACCATTCATTAAAGGGTATGCTACAACTATTTTACAAAACTATCCCAACCACGGATCAAAAGAAAAGACTCAGGGTCCAGTGCCCTCTCTTCATCCTAGAAAATATTTATTTCTCCCCATAATGAACTAGTGGTAAACTAGTAATGAAGATGAAGATGAAAATCTTTTTTATATTATATTATTTCATCAAAGCAGTTCTTTAACCCTTAACTTGACGTTGAAATATTTGTTACATTTTTAGGAGTCGCATAAGTCATGCAAGTCTCGTAAAACAAAATGTTGAAAGGTTTGTTTAGTGCACAATCAAATAGCAAAAAAATGTTGGTGGATATCGTTTGCACTTCCAGAAGGGCTGAAAAACCCTTTTTGTATTCATACATAAGCGTTTTCCCCGTTTTTGGGAGTCAGCGTATCACTTGAAAATACGTAGAAAAATAATCTTTTTGTATCTGAAACATTTAATCCAGAATATAATAAAACATATAAAAATGGAGACTGAAAATATATAATGAAAAGTCAAGACACATGGTTGTAGGAAATCTCGATATGATCTAGAACAGAAATATGTATGTTTCAGTAGTAAAGGAATTTAAATATCTCGGAGTGACTATTAGAGCAGGGGATCTAATAATAATAACTTTATTAAAATAATAAGCAAGGAAGGCCAATTATTAGTATTTCATAATATTTTATAAAACAAAATTTTCGAAGAAAACTAACAGACATATACAAGGACAATGGTGGAGACCTGTGTTACGTATGGATCGAAATTTGGATTAAAAATGATGCAATAAACTCTCGGTTAAATGCTATGAAACAATTTTTTGGACGATGTTTCAGTATATATTTGATAGAATACCAAACGAAGATTAGACAGATAATAAAGATTGGAGACAAGTGATCGAAAATGTAGAATCAAACAACTCCAATGGTATGCTGCAGAATGCATGCTGACAGAATATCAAAATTTTCTTTAGTGAATCCCTTTCGAAAGAAGAAAACGAGGAAGGCCAAAGAAATCTTGTAAGTACGTCATGGATTCGACAATAAAAAGCAGAAAAATAGAGGAAGATGCCCGACGGAATAAAAACATTGGCGTGTAGATTTTGAAAACGGGCATTACAACTGTAAGATCAGATGAATAATACGTATTACCTTAAACCCGAAGTGCAAGATACCGGATGAAGAAGCCTTGTTATTATGTCTGGCACAAGTAATCCCCGGGGTAACAGATCTTGCCGGGAAAAAAACCAAAACCAAAGTTACGTTCCTATTTGAAAAAATTTAATGAAAACAAAATTTTATTATTTTTAAGAAGTCTTGTAGATAACAAATATCCCGATATTACTATTTTGGTATTTATAATATTTTAACTTTGTCCATTTATCGGCATGATCGCTTTTCAATGGAATAACTATTCTTCGGAATTTACAGGTCGAAAGTAAAATAGTATTTAGGTAAAAATGATTAAATTATGTTTTCAAAAGTTTATGGGGCTAAAGTAAAGAGAAGCTATCACAAATAGTAAATTCACATTACTTATATGTTGCACCAATGATAGTATCAATTCCGCAATTAAAATCTATTTTCGACCCACCAATGACATATGTGGGTCTCTTTAACCTGGAAATCTTTCGGAAAGTGTCGGCATTTTATCGACGAATGACAGAAAATATAATTACAATAGAGTAGGACTTCAATGCGTATTCCAAGGCAGATTTTTTTTAAATTCCAGACATTTGTTCATCATTTCTCTCTATGGTATGCAACATTTTCTCAAGTTAATGGTGAAATATTTAGTATCACTTTCGGAATCTAAGACTTAAGTAAAAAAACCAATGGTGACCCTGAAGATTTGGTTACGAACCCAAAAACGATAGCGCAGATTTCTCCTTCTTCCCGACCTTGATTAAAGTGGTCGCAAAGTGGTCGCAAGTGGTCAAAGTGCGACCAAATGTGAATAATTATGAATTTGAGGTCATTGTTATTATTTAGATTTTCTTTGTAAAAAAACGTCTCTGCGTGAGATATACTATATACGAAACACTATCATTCAATAGGCAGTACATTTTAAAGCGTTACATTATAATATAGTAGTAGTGCGTTTCAACAATAATAAATATTTTAGATATAATTTAAAATTCAACCTTAATTCAAATTATATTTTAATTAAATTACTTTATAAATATGTCTAACTTGAATGAAATTTTCCCAAATCAAAAAAATTAATTGCCTATTTTGTTTAAATATTTATTAACAATTCATTAAAATTATAAATATGCAATCAATATTACTGAAAAATGCGTTAGTGAATACATATCCAATAAATTGGCAATTTTGTATAAAATGTAAAAATGTATGAAACTAGACAAAAATTTTATTTTGCAACAGTATTTTACGAAGAGGATACTATTCATTTTCAACGATTATCGTGATACAGATTTCGAAGTTTGACAAAATTTTGAAACATTATTAACAATTACAATTTTTAAATAATTTATGACATGAGAATCTCTAGTGATTATTAATGGATTAGCGAAAACAGTGTTCATAAAGGGCTGCTTATCTGAAGAAGTGGTGTAACATTCCGATGACGTGTAAACTTTGGTCATTGCTCGTCTCGAAAAAAAATAACGTAACGTAAATATACTTGCTATAATAATATAAATATATTAATTTTCATTGCGTTGGGTTTGAAAATCATACATAAATTACATGTAAGTAATATATTGATATTGTGTGTGTGTGTGTGTGTGTGTGTGTGTGTGTGTGTGTGTGTGTGTGTGTGTGTGTGTGTGTGTGTTCCTCCCAAAATTCACGCAATAGACAAAAGCTGGTGTTTCTACCTTTGCAAACATTAGATATAAAAATGTTATATAAGAGTCATATCTGTTTTTTTTTCTCACATAAAAACCTCAAAGACTAGGTATCACATATGATTTTTTAAAAGTTGCGGTACAGAACTCCATGTAAAAAGCAATCACCTAACGTTATATTGAAGAAGTAATTAATTGTGATCCCCAAAACAAAAGATCAAAATGATTCATTTGTTAGCTGCATTACCAATCATAATGTCTGCAGTAGAAAACTTGCATTGTGACTAAATGAACTTTAAACACTTTTAGTTTATTTAGTATTTTACATATCAGAACTATTTTATTACAATTAATGTCCCGTGACCATGTAGTATTTTTTAATTCGTCATCTGGGAATTGATGAAAGTATTTCACAACTGAAAGCTCATCTCGAAACGTGTTTGTGTGACTCTAAAACGTATTTCTTTAAGTTAATTTTTCTAATAAAAAAACTAGGTTGAACAATGCATACAAAGCAATTATTTGTTTTTTATTAAATATTACAATAATAAACGACGAAATGTGAACATGGAGCTTAATACTCGTTGTCCAGTGTTATTTTTGCATAAAACACGTTTTATAACAGTTTTAAAATATGGTTTTACTGGGGAAAATTGCATGACTTTATTTATGTAATTAAATGTATATACAAAATTATGTAAAACTGTTGGTTGATTTAATTTTATATTCAATATTTACTTTTAATATAACTCCGATCAGCCATTTTGTAATGTTCAAGATGAATAGTCCGCCTCCCTGAAATGAAGCTAAAGGGATTGGTCAGCCTCGATCCGCAGGGCAGCAGGGTCGGAAAAACTCTGTAAAGTTCGGGTCAGGACATCGCCCATTTTTTGTGCAAGCGACGGGACATTTTGCAAATTTTAGTGGTTTCGCACAATTTTGGTGCAATGTTTGCAATTTTAAACTAGTGGTACCTCAAAGCGCAAATGTTCTCCTTTGGTTATAAATGCCCCGCAATATTACACACCACATGAACCAGCAAAGTGATTGTTCATGAAGAACCCAATATAACAGAAAGTTAGCAATCTTGAAAAGTATTGGCTGTTTACCCCTAGTTTATCTTCTTGTTTTGTGATTAGTTTTGCTTCAAATGGTTTTCAATAACGTTTCTGATATTCTCAATTATTTTCTCGGGAACAGAGACTTGTGACAAATAATAATACCAAACAAAGGCTCGAACAAGCGAACTTTCCTTCAAAGAATGAACCCTACAGGGCCCAAATTTAAAAAGCTCGACCATTTTGGGAAACAAAGTCATAAAATTCTGTAATATTAATAAGTGTGGTGGTGTGGCGTCATGGAGAAAACACACAGACATTTACAAGTATGTACAAGTTTATTTACACGTATGTACAATAACTAAATTCTGCTCCGAAACTACCCACTTTTGAATATTTCCCTATTGATACCCCACATAACTAGGGAGGCCCCGCCTCCACTGACGCTCCCCCGCGTCACTACCGTGACCTCGTCATCCGTGCAAGCGGCACGACACGCTCCAGCCTGGGCGTAATCCAGGTTTCCAAAACAAACAAAAAAACGTGTGAGCTCGTCGGCTCGATTTTATACCTAGAGTGTAGCTGTCACGTGACCGTCCATGGTGTAGGAAGGAGGCTCGCGTCTACCACTGACCTTCCAGGTCAAGCTGGCGTCCACTTGGTCTAAATATATCCCAACGCCGTGGCGCCAAGGCTATTCAGCCCGCAGTATGCGATACTTCCGCTCCTCCTCCCACCCACGGCCGCCAACGTAACGCTACAGTGGTTTCAGTTCTAGCATTTGACAGCAAAAAATTAAGAAAATGTGAAAAACTGTCCTTTGGGCGGCAAAAGATGGCAGGTCGGAAAGGAATAAGGCAGAACAAAAGCTAGTCGAGACAAATGAGTTCAGAAAACTAACAAGTGCAGAAAACCTGTGCCATTCAATGTACCTTTTCTAAATTCAGCAACAGGATTTATCCACATTCTCGTTACGAGGCCAGCTATATTAGTTTTTCTGGAAAATTCGCCGTTTCAGAGCACGATTACGTAACTTCTCTTACGAAGATATATTCATAAATTCGTAAGGAAAGAAAGTAAAAGTAATAATAAGAAGAATATTCTTGCAGATATATGGCTCATTTGAAGTAGTTTTAGACCATATAGGATCAATCTTACGAGGATACCAGGAAGAAACCTTGTCCATCTGCTCAATTGAAGCTTCGCGATTTGAAAATCATTCTTAAAAATTTGGGGGTACTTTACATAATGCCCCCCGGACATTTTCAAAATTTTCTCAAAAACGATTCAAAATTTTTTGTTTAGAGTAAAATACGCTTATAAAGGTGGCATGGGTCCGATTTTCACGGTTACCTCTGAATTTTGAAATTGCAAAAGTTCGACTTTTTCGGCGTTCTCCGACAAGTATAAAATTCAATATGAGGCTTTTTTTTCAAATGAACTTTGATGTTCATAAATAGTTCTTCCATTGAAGTCATGTACATTTTTGAAAAAAAAATTAGTAGTATTTGTGGAATAGTGCGTACCATATATGAAATTTTAGAAAATTAAAAAACAAGATTTCCTCAAAAATGTTCCAAATTTTTCTTTAAATTTTGTAGGTAATGCCCAAATGTCCCATACGATGACATAAACACACATTGCGCTATTGTTTTGTTGTTTTCAATTACAAAAATGTATTTTTTTGACTTGACGTCCACGTCTGTAATATTTACATTAGAGGCAATTTCTTCATATTACTATATTTATGAGCACATGTGCTTTAGATAATGTCCATTTCAGTTTCTCGAAAACTCAAGTTTTCTGTGAAAATGAGCTCAAATTCCACGTATTCAGAAACGCTCAAACGCCATTTTTCCCCCATTCGCCATTTTTAAAAATATATCTCACGTCATTAATATGCACATATCCACCGATTTGTATACATTATAATTCTCAATGGAAGTGCTTCAAATTACTTCAAATGAAGGCTTTCGAAAACAATAGATTTCTGTGAAAAGAGCTTCAAATTTCGATTTTACAGTAACGCTTAATATCCATTTGTTAAAAACGGCTTCAATTTTTCTTAATTTTATAACTATCTATTTTGACTTTGTTAGACTCTTCTTTATTATTCTTGAAGTAATATTTTGGTTGTACTATTAGGAAAGGGAAAAGATGAAATATCAAAAAATTTACTTTGGGCGACGATAGATGACAGAGAATGGAACAAGACCTTAAAACCAGACACACTAAGGAATTAGAAAATTCCTTCAAAGAATTCTGTGCCATTCTGTGGAACCTCTAGTTTAAAATTTTAAATACTGCACCACTATTGCAGGAAAAGTACTAACACGTTCAGAAAATATACACGATCTAAAGAACTAAATAATGATATCAAATTTTACTTAGGAAATATTCTATCATCATTTTTCTTTCTTGTATACATACACTAGTATAGAGAAAGTTAAGTATAGCTCGCGAAAAACGGTGGATTATCGGCGAAAATAAATTAATTGCCGAGCTCTGGTAACGAAAAATTGCATACAACTAGTTGCAGAATTACGAGAAAATCCTCTAACACATGGTGTAGCCAAAATCCTGTTTTGCGGGTCTTTGATGCCGAAAACCAATTGGAAGTGAAACGTCAGTCCGTCCGTCTGTGAACACTCTAGCGCCTAAACCATTCGTCGATCTTCTCCAAATTGAAGAATCATACGACGATATGCTTCTTGTTGAAGCTCTGAAATTTTGTAAAACATTCTTCAACATTTGGGGGTACTATGCATGAAGCCCCCCGGACAATTTCAAAATTTTCTCGAAAACGGCTCCAAATTCTTCTTTAAATTTCTTGTCATATAAAAACAAATGCACTTATAACGGTGGCATAGGTCAGAATTTCACGGTTAACGCTGAATTTTCGAAAATTGCAAAGTTTGAATTTTTCCGCATCTTCCACCTACAAAATTGAAGACCTGGATTTTCCTTAAAATGAAATTTGTTGTACATAAATAGTTCTTGCAATTAAGTCATGTACATTTTTGAAATTTTATAGTTTTCGTGTAATAGGCTGCAACATTTGCAATTTTAAAAATTACAAAACAATATTTTCTCAAAACATTTCCAAATTTTTCTGAAATTTTTGTAGGTTAGTGCCAAACTAACCTTATGCAGTGTCATAAATGCCATATTGCTGTATTTGTTTTTTCAAAATGAATTTTTTTGATTTGTCTCTGACGCTTACTTACATTAAATGCGATTTTTACATTATATATTTAGGAGCATATGTGTTTTAAATAATGTCAAATAAAGTTTCTCAAAAACTCAACAAGTTTCTGTAGAAATGAGCACAAAATTCCGCATTTTCAGAAACGCTCAAACGCCATTTTCTCAAAAATGGCTCCAAATTTTTCCCACAGTTGGTGCTAATTGCACGGATTATTATAACATAAAATTCATTTTGGTGTATTCATATGCTGTTGTTTTTTAAAAAAATTACACCAATGTAATTTTCTTGAAACCCCTCTCACGCCGTTAATATGGACATTTCCATCGATTTGTATGCATTATCACATTTGTAACTGGAAGCACTTTAAATGAAGTTCTTCAAAAACTCAATAGATTCCTGTGAAAAAGAGATTAAATTTCGCATTTACAGTAATGCTCAATCATTTTCTTAAAAACGACTAGGAATTTTTCAATGAAAACTTCTATTTAGGACGAGTTTTTGCTCTTCTTTAATATTCTTGAAGTAATGATTCAGTTGTACACTAGGAAAGCAAAAGTTGAGAAACTGTCAAAAAATACTTTGGGCGATGATAGATGACAGCTTGCCAGAGAATGGAGCATGACGACACCAAGGAAGCCAGACCACACCAAGGAAATTAGAAAAGGTTGGTACGAGAAAGTTAGTGCCATTCTGTAGCACCTCTAGTTTAAAAATACTTGAGTTAAATCTAAAGCTGACATTTTTATGAAATTTGGTATCATAGCAATCTTATGTGTGCAATTTTCAGATTTTATCGGGTCCCCAACAGACATTAGTTGAAAATTGGGAAAATATCGAAAATTTCAATTTTAAGAGTGTAATTTTCAAGCAGACGTTGTTACCAATGAAATTTTACAAAAAGCAACTATAGTGTTATGTGTAAAAGCACAGAAAATGTTAAGGCTTAGATTCTGTTCCTTCTTTGAGAAATTACTCTCTGAAAATTGAACTTGGTTCATTTCCATAGATTTAGTTGCAAATATTTCTCAAATAAAAACATAGGTTTGTATGTAATAATTCTATTAGTAGGCCAGAGTATACTGAATTCAATGGCTTTTATTCTAGAATGCTATAACAATCCAGAGCTGAATAATTTTGAAAAGAGTAAACCTCTTCCACCGCAAAAAATGGCACAGGGCGTAAAACAAAAATGGCCGCCATTTGTAAACCAGATACAATAAAAATAAATCAAAGATGTTTTTGAACAGCCGAAATATAATTGTTAAACATAAACATAACATAAATCGTAATTGTTACACATAAACATTTATGTACTGTTATGCATTTGTTTTAGATGATCGAGTGACCAATTTATTAAATTCTGGACCATTTAAAATGGATTGACCCGAACACAGGAAGCAGTTTAATCTAAAAGTCATGCAAGTTTGGAAGAGCTCATCAGTCGCTGAAAAATATTTAGAAGATTCTCTAAAGCATAAAAGCAAAATTCCCTATATGATTCTTCGCAATGAAGTAACACAAGTGTCATTGCAAAATGAAACGCAAGGTGAAGTCAAAACATCTGCTGGTGGCCCAGTCGCAGAAAGGGCAACTAATTGTTTCAGTTGCAGGAGGTTCTTTTAATAATGCTACAAATTCATTTCAATGTCAATGTTCAAAAGTAAATTCTGTAGTTGTTGATTATTAATTGATTTGGAATGGTATTGTTATTCAAAATGATTCAATAAGTACTTGAATTCCTTTAATGTTTCTGTACTACATTGGCATTGCATGCTTTATTTCACAGCCTAGGCTCTAAAAGTGAAGCTTTAAGTACTATGAAATTACCTTTCAGCTGGCATTACAACAATTGGTTACTACACAACCAATCATGCAACTATTTAGAACTTTTAAATTGCCAATAATTGCAAAAATTAATTTTTGGCACTTCAAACTTCCATAATTACAATTAATGGTGAACTAGCCCTTTACGATTTAAACTGGCACACCACATTCAGTTACCACAAAAACACATATGGCACTATTTCGAACGATTTAATTGCTAATTAATTTTTGCATAATTTATTTGCAATTAAATCATTCTACAATATGGCATATTTGTTTTTATGGGAATTGAATGTGAGGCCAGCTGACCATAATTATTTGGAAGTCTGAAGAGCAAACAAAAATTAATATTTCTGTAATTAATTAGCAATTAAATAATTCTAAATGGTGGCATATTTGGTTTAGTGGCAACCAATTGTTGAATTGCTAGCTAAAGATGAGTGTCTCAACTGTATGAACTATTTACCACAATTCATGACATACATAAAATGTTAATAAAACAGATATGATTATAGTAACTAACGATTACCTATTTACAGGAATTTCTTTTGAGATTATTATTTATTCAGTTATTTGTCAAAAGACTAACTTCAGTATCACAATTAATATTCTTGATATTACTTGATTTTGATGTATTAGAATGTAACAATAATTGTCCATTTAATGAAAATCATTTGTTTTCTTTCAACACATGTGTGAAATAATTCTGTGACATATGAAACACTTTCGCTAGAAGGAAAGGAAAATCATTTCTTGGTGTAATATTCTAGTAAAACATTGTTTTAAAATACATTTTATTAATGAGAAATAAAACATGTACACAAGGTTGGGCAGCATTTCAATACTTGTATTTAAATACATTTTCTATTTAAAAACTGTATTTTTGAGGTTTGGGACATGTATTTTGGAGATATATTTCAATACATACAAGGGGTGTACTAAAAAAGAAATACTTAAAATGCCTTAATAAAAATAAATTTCTGGATCTTAGTTTTGCTTTCATCCCATAGATTGTGGAACAATTAACTCAGACATGCCTGAAATTTTTTGCTTTAATTACAATAAAAATAATCATCCGAGTGTAAACATTCGAGTTTTTCTAAAGAGGCATCTGAGGTAGTTTCTCCAAGATGGAATATGGCACAGCCTTCACGACTTTCTGCTCGTGCCGCTACAGTTGCTTGATCTGCAGCACTGCTTGATACGGTCAGTCATGCTACTTCTGTGCAGGACTGAGAAAGACAAAAGTCAGTTCATTTCATCTTGAGATACTGCCCTCAGATGCCTCATTAGAAAAACCCAAGAATGTATTTACACTCGGATGATTTTTTTTATTGTAAAACATTAGAAAACCCCAAGTATAGTATAATTTTTGCAACACCTCTTTTCAGGTTGGGCAGTATTTAAATATACCATTCTCTACAATCATTGAGCACAGTTTGTCTCAATTACAATCTGTGCAAGAACAATTTTACACATAATCCACTTACATGCATATAAATTGTAGTTATTGTTCAGATATTCCTGTCAATAACTAATTCATAGTAATTGACTATTAAATTATGTTTTAAACTTATTTTCAAAGTATTTTGAAAATATTTAAATACTAAATTTAAAGTATTTTACCCAACCCTGCATGTACAGTGGTGAATATGGCTTGTAAATATACTCTAAATTTTTAGGTGAAAACTAGGTTTTGAATTTGCACGGTATGTGCAAAACCATAAAGCAATGATTTACTGAAGTGATTACAGATCTATAAAACAATGGAATGTAATTGGAAAAAAACACAACTGATTTTCTTAAATTACAAGCACAATAAAATTATATTAACTTCAACTTTAGATGCAGAGTTCAGAACTCTTCTTTTATGTTCTTAAAGATTTTATTCAAACAATAAAAGTCTTACTAAAAGAATGTGCTCAGTGAACTGTGACAAAATTTTTTTATGTAGACATCAAACGCTCCATTTTAAGAGGTAGAAGCTTCACCATATCACAACACACTGACAGTTCTGACTGCATCTGAGCTTCACTTTCAGGATGATTGGAACAATAATCAACCAGAAACTAAAAATAAGAAAACTGCTATAATGAGTAGAACACTTGCATTATACATTACTTTGAAAATTTGCAGCCTAACAAATACTATTTTGCATAATTGAAAAGGACAACATTAAAGATACTGCAAATCATTAAAAATTGTGTACTTTAACAATATATTTTTCAGAATATTTATCCAATATTTACCTGATAACACTCAGACTCTTCTTTACATTTTCTAGCTTACTTTTTCATCAGGTGTAGGTAACTGTCCTGCATACAAACGACCAAATAAAAATGGGCAATCAGAGCTGGTCTCATTACATCATCACCAAGAGGATCTGTATTTTCTTAGAACTATAAATACAAAATAATTTTACTACTATGAAAATAGCAGGTGCAACAAACTTTAGAAACAGGAACTATCAGTTTTGGACAATATATTTTCATATTGAACTACTCACTGTGTGCCTTTCAAGGATTCTAGAAAGGTTTTGAAATTTGCTATACTTTTCTAGCCAACTGATGCACCTTGCGTTGAATAGCATTTTGCTGTTGGTCACTTGTCTCTGAATTTTGTTAGCTTAATTTCTAACATGTCGAGTATGTTTCAGCCAGCTCAAACCATAGTTGTCGACAGACAAGAAGATAATACTGAGGATTCAACTCCTTTAACACGTCCTCAAGCAATACAATACGCCGTTTATGCATACGACACTGCCTAAAAATAAAATCATTACATGAAAATATATATTATACTTTGTGATGTGCAATGACTTTCATATTTACAAAATAGGTAACCTTTCTTTATCATCTTCAAAGAAATGAGATTCTTTAAAGCTGACTCATATCCTGTACAATCTGGACATAGTCTGAAGCATGGCTTTCCTTAGATAATATGTTTGAGCATTTGACAGCCAGTTCCAGAATGTCGGAACAATCTCTGGCATCTTCAAATACGAAGCATATCTTGTATCTACTCCTTCCTCAGGTGGAAAGCTCAAGTGAAATAAACCACAACTCTTACTTCTTCTATAACAAAATGTTAATTACTTGAAATTTATCAATACATTGCACTGCTGTTAATATGATACAGAGTGAAATGTTTGTTCAGCTACATTTGTAAATTTTCTTATTCAGAGCACAATTGATAACTACTCATAATGATGATTTGCATACTTTTTAAAATCATAAATTAGAAACAGAATAAATAATTAAAAAGAAGTAACCAAAGAAAAATCAAAGGTAATACAACTTTCTTCAAAGTGTTCATTTCTACAGATATTTCAATTTTTAAATGTCTTAAAAATGGTCTGAAATATTTGATGATATTAAAACTCTTAAGATAAATAGAACTTCATACACAATTACAAAGATAGAAAAATCATCGAACATAAACTCCAATACAAATTGTATACTAGCAAAAGATAAATTTCCATATCAGGAAGTGTATTTATTTACACACAACAGTACTAGACTGTATCCAACATTTATGGGTGTAAAAAAACTATATTTATATATCCAGAAGCAAGAAGTTTGTTTACAAATTTTCAATGGAGCCAGGAAAACTAGATGGAATGCAATCAAGACAAAATCACTGATCCACACGTTTACATGTTACATGAACATTAAGTAAAATTATTTTAAGTTGGATAGGAATAAACATTTCTATGTATTTGCATTAATGTTTCATTTTTAATAAAGTTGGCATTTTCCCCGAGTCAGTAGGGGCACCGGGTCAGTCATGGCACAAAAATGGTTTTGCAGAATTTGTTTTTTAAATGTTGAGACATTGCATTTTAATGACAACTGGGCAAACTTTGTTGAGATGTGAACTCATTTGCATGTGAACTTTGATAGAGTGACATTAATCCTGATATCTGTATAAAATTAGCAAATACAGCAAGTGTTGTTTAAAGCCTCATTAGTTTTATTATTATCTGACCAATAGTTGAAATTAATAACAAATATTTACATCTATTAAACTGAGCTGATATTTTAAATCAGACGATGCTTTAAAAAAAAAAAAAAAAAATCACCAATTTAAATCATATATATTTATTGTTTAATTTAAATAAGTTTGTAATTGATATTTTGTAAAATCTGATACTGAAAATTAAACACGTCTAAATTATGAATAATAATAATAATAATAATAGTAATAGTAAAGAACACATCATTTGGAAGGATATATTCATCATGTTATCTGGGAATAGAATACATTTGTTTTATTCTAATTTGTTTAGATATTATCTTTATCAGTACAATTATGGGCATAAATGAGCTCACATGAATCATCAGGCAGACCTCCAATAATTTCAATCTTGCCCATGGTTGGTACACCATACAGTGCATGAATCTAAACTGTATGTTGACTGACATGGCACAAGACTAATATTTAAATAAAATAAAACATTATTTGCCATATTCAAAATAGTACACTTATTATTTATTTCAAATTAATATTAATTAAACTAACAAAGTTAAAATATTGGTTTAGTGAAAAAGATCAACAATTTCTTTTATTAAATATCATTAGGACTTGAAACCTTGGGAAGCAATTATCTGTATAATATTGTTTCAATTTTCAATAAAATACCTGTATGAACCACATTTTAAAACCAATTCCCATTGAAATAAAGTGAACAATTTCTTCAGCAATTTAAGAACTGCTTATGTGTATGCAAATGCTTCCTGTATTGATCTATTGTGCAATAGTATACATGTCCACAGAGCCCATTATATTACATTATTGACAGAAAATATTATCATTAATGACAAAACATTTGTGTAATATTAGTCTCAATAAAATATTCAATACACTAGGTCTGTTATATGACTTCACATTTTCTTCACCGATTTATTTTACTGGCTTGGTGTTGTGCGGAATTTTGAAGAACAACTTTACCACCATAAAGGAAAAATTTTTATAATGTGTAACAATTAATGTTGTGAGTGTTTTAGACTATATATAGTGTGTTTTCTTACGTTGTGAAGCAAGGCTGTTTTCAGAAACCTGCATTTCAGCAACATTGTTACTCAATCTGTCTTCCTCAGTCCCAGCCATTAAACGCTCCTTCGAGGCAGCAAGAAGAGTCAAACTATATTTTGCCCAACACCGTGAGACATCACAGCGTGATGATATTGTTCCTTTCTACCAAAAACACACACAGAAATCAGCTTTTTAAATAATGTATTTATAATAATGTAACAACAAAAACAGCATTTCAGAAGAACTATTTAATTTATTGAGGCAAGTTTGTTAAAAATTCCATTACTTAGCTTCTTGCTCTTCTTCAGTCCCCACTGAGAGATTTCCTTCATTCTCATATTGGTCAAGAATGTATGAAGCTGCAGCTAAATGATGCCTAGCTTGACTGTATCCATTTTTCTCCAAAAAGTATTGAGACAATGTAGCTGCATTTAATGCCCAATCAATGGGATCAAAGTTTTTGCTTTCCAGTTGTCTTCGTAAAGTTGTATGGCAGTAAACTGCAGCCTTCACATGATCATTTAAACTACTATATATCTGAGCCAAATAATATAAAGTGAGGGTATGAACTTGCTCAAGAGAACTCTCAGATTCAGAAGAACTATTATGAGCATTTTCTGAATCTGTAAGGAGGAACAAATTATTTATTTCCAGTGGCACATTAGATTCCTCACTGATGTACGTTTTATACAAAACTTCTGCTTTTTCTAAATATGCCTGTGATTTCTTTGGATCATCACGCTGCGACCACAAAATTCCTAGCTGATTAAGTGCTGTTAATGTCACAATAACACATTCTTGTTTTGTACTGTACTCGGAAAGCCCATCTACACAATTCGTCAAATGTTCCTCTCCGGTAGATAATTCCTCAGTGTCAACTGCAATTATGCCTAAATTAAGATTTACAGCACCGAGCATTGCTTTATATCGCAAATAATCCTGACATTCCACACTTACATCATCCAATACTTTATCCAATATGCATTTCATATCTTTTAAAATGGAACTTGCTAGATATTTCGAGCGGTATGGTTCAGTTTCTGGGTCTCTTTTTGCATCTTCTTCCAACAATTTTCGAACCTTTTCGTACTTCTCCTCCAAGTCTTTAAACACTTCATTGTCCTTGCCGTTCATTTCTTTACACTTTCTAAAGCTGTGCTGCTCGCTATAAGTTGATTACATAAATAAAGCAGTTACATTTAACCACGAATTATTTGACAGGAACGGAAAGATTACTTTGACACCACCATACAACACGCGTTCGCGGAGATGATCCAATCCAACCACAGAGCACTCACACACTGCGATCACTCCATGTAAAACGGGCGGATGAGGAAACTTCCGCCAGGCGCAGCACAGTCGACTAGAAAGGCGTCTCCCCACTCCTTTATTCCTCCCTCCACTTATTCAATCACGCCTACTGTCTACTCGTAAGCGGGAGCTCAAAATAAAATTATTTTCGCGTGCCTTTCTTACAGTCATGTTGAAAATTAACTGGATTTACTGGATTGGATCTCAATGCGTAATTAACTGATTTATAAGGTCTGCCAACTGATTGTGTTTATTGTAGCCTGATGAAGGAATTAAATATTCCGAAACGTTGGCAAAATAATGTGTTTCATTAATTGACCGATCCCGTGATCCATATCCTACAACTTATTAACGGTCGTGAATTCTACAATGGTCTCGAGGGTTTTTTTATTCATAAATGACAAGAGCTAGAATATGGGAAAATCATAATAATTACATGGAACTATTTTTAGTCAAACACTTTATTTAACTTTCAATTACAAATGAGCAGTGTCTACTGACTGAAAAGGTTTTGCAATAATAAATATGTTAGTTCTACATCAAGTCATTATTAATCCATTGCTGAGTATTAACAAAGCAAAATTTCAGTACTTTGGTGACTTCCAGTTGAAAATTTCCCAAAAGTGAACAATGCAAATAATTACTTCCAATACAATAAAGTATTCATCACACCCAACAAATGATATTGACTGTTGTTAAAGTAACACCATTAATTGAATTTCACTGAACAATCAATTCACAATCAGAATTCTTTTTAGTTTTCTCACATGTTTGATACACATTACTCGTTCAATTGTTACAATATTCTCGTTAGATATTATGAGCTTAGAACATCAATACAGAATCTTAAGATACAGTAGCATAACTAGGCAGTTTACTTTCAGTGACCATAAACAAAACACTAAGCAAGTCTTTAAAGCTACGAATGGTTACTCTTTGAAAACTCTGAAGTGAGAACAAGAATAAACAAAAATTAAAAAAATTTAAAAAAATAAGGATTCAAAATGAAATTTAAATGAAAGGTTGCCGAGCATTTTACCATATCAATAACAGTGCAATTTTCGGAATTAATACACCAAAACAGTGATTTGCATCAAATATCAAAATCAAACTATAGCGCACTATCAGCTCTAAACCATAGCGCTCCCACTCTAGCACGCAAATGCATCCTAAACAAAACTCAAAATTTACATAAGTGATCGAACTGGGACAAGCATAAACCATTCATATACACCGAAAATAGCAATATTAGTAACAATCATATTCCAATTAATTATGAGACTTCATATTTGAGATACAACTACAAAGAAAATGAATATGAAAACAAATCATCAACGGCATGGTATGTAAAGTGGTAATGACCACGTGAGCAACGAGTATATCTAACGATCAGATTGAACAAATTATACATTTTGACAAGTAAAGTTCATTAAAATAGTAATAGAATGATGGTAAAGTTAGTAATGATATTGGCATACTCATAATACAAACAGCTCTGCTCGTGGCAAATAGCGAAGTCGCTTCTCTTTCACCACTGAGGTCTAGGGTCGATTCTCATGTGAAATCTGTTCCAACAAAACGAGTTTGGCTGCTTCACAAGGGCTAGTCAACCCCTTTGATGTGTCCTAAACCCCACCCCTATCCTTATCCTTACTTGTTAAAGACCAACAAAATTTATTTTTGGGGAACTATGTATCAACAAAAAAGCGACAATTTCCTTTATAGTAATTTTTATTTTCTTTGTAATATCTTGGTTTGCTTTGTAATTATCGGGCTTCTGATAACAATTTGGCAAAATTTCCAGGTAATAGTTTAAGAACGACAAATATTTCTTTGGGCAACTAATTTCCAACAAAAAGCTATAATTTCCCTTTTTATTTATCTCTGTAATATCTTGAATTTCAAGTAATTGCCGGGTTAACTAGATATCAAGTTAGCAGAGCGGCATTTTTTGCGCAAAAAAATAACAATAAAAAAGTTACAAATTTTGAGATTAATTTCTACTATTTTTTAAAATTTTGCTACTATAACTTTAGAGACCTGTCATTGTCTCCTCTCTACATACAATTTTTCAACTCCCACCACCACCACCACCACCACCACCAAAGTGGTGGCGCCCTTACCGCCTGCAGCCCTCCTTCGCCTTCAATTAAACACCTTCGCCACCATGTCCATACTGGGGCACTAGAACGGGGCGCTGACGTGGGAACCCACGTCAAACTAAGAACACCAGTAGATAGTCTCTTCTAGAAGCTGACCGCTATCTGCATACCATCAACGCACATACGAACTGTCTGCCGACTCTCGCCACTTGCTTGCAAGGTAAGACAATTCATTTTTTCCAGAATTAATTTCTACCAAATATTGTAATTCAGTTCAAATCGTATTCTCGTTACTGTTTCATTTTGTTTGTTTTTTCTTCCCATTCTTCGCGTTAATTAGTTCGTTGTTCTATCTTTTTCCTCGTGATCCACCACTTTGATTGATTTCATTTTCTCTCTTGTCTCAAAATTTTTACTTACTTTATACCCTTCACTTTCTCGCCTATTGCTTATCCAATGTATAGAAAGTATTTTATTGCTGCGGAAAAAAGTTTGCGAGGATTTTTCGTCAGCAAACTCTTATTGCCGAGCCCTGGTTACGAAAAAGTGGATAAATCTTGTTCCTACAAGTAGTAAATTAATTTCTTTAACACTTTTTGTAGTCTGAATCCACGTTTGGATTGATATCGAAAAATCGATTCACAGCAAAAAGTCTGCGAAACGCTAGGGGTTAAACCGTATGCAGGATTTTTATCAAAACTGATATTACCAGATAGATCTGACTGATAACGCGGCTCCTTGAATCTGAAACGAATATTTTGATTTTAAAGGTACTTTACATGAAGCCTCAACATATTCAAATTTTTCTCAAAAATGGCTGCAAACTTTTTCTTGAAAATTGAAAAAGTTCAACAGTTTACAACTTGTGGTTATAGGAAGAAACTTATCACACACACGCGCATATATATATATATATATATATATATATATATATATATATATATATATATATATATCCAAAAAAATGTTTACAAATTCTACATTTTTTAAATGTAGGAGTCAAAGATTGAATTACATTTTTCTCCTTTTTGCCTTTCTTGTTATTATTTAGGACGTTCTTTTGTTAGAATGTATTGTGTGGACCACTACAGATAGGACAGATGGGAGGAGTATTGCTAGTTAACAGGTGGAGGTGGCTTATTTTGCAATGACCTGTTCCTATTTTTGGTATAACGGCTTACTCTTTCCTGCTTAATTTATTATTAAATTTTAGGTTATGGACTTGGTCATTTTTCTTGTGAAGAATACTGTCTTTTTGATTTTAAAAAAAGCGTTGTAAACAAACCTAACGACTAAACGGTTCCGAAGATTTTCTCCAAAATGGATATTCCCGAATCGATTTGGCTGACGTCGCGGCCTCCTGATTTTGAAGCCAATATTTTAATTTTGGGGGGTTCTTTACATGAAGCCCCTGGGACATTTTCCAAATTTTCAAAAACTTGCTCCGACGGTTTTGATTAAACTTTGTTACTGGATATTGTGAAAGACGTTTAAGAGAATGGCGGAAGTCTCATGTTCGTTGAAAACCCTAATTTTTCGAAAATTGGAGAAATTCGAATCTTCCTACAACTACAATTACGAAGATGTACATTTTTAAAGAAATAAGATAATGAAAAACATATCTAAAAATAATGTCAAGTTCAAATTTTCAAAAAATGAGTATTTTTTGCGAAATTTACGTCAAACAGGCAATTTTCATTTTCTTTAAAGCATTGTTTTCTTAAAAACGGCACATTTTTTATTAGATTTAGACCTTAATAGCGAAAATGACGCTTAAGAGAATAGTCTCATGTGGGTTGAAAACCTTGATTTTTCGAAAATTGAAAAAATCAAACTTTTTTCGGCTTCTTCCTACAACTACAATTGTGAAGATACATGTTTTCTTAAGAAAATTGTTAATAAAAAACAGATCTTCCAATAAGGTCATGTAGAATATTTTGAAAATATAAGTAGTTTTGTATAATTTGGCTACAAACAATGTCATCCGCTCCGAATTTACTGGGCTTCGTGAACATAAGTTGAGATGTGATATTAGATATTTATTTACTCAAAAAACAGTGAAAATTGATCCATGCCAGCTTTATAAGTATATTATTTCTCTATTATTACAAGAAATCTAAAGAAAAAATTTGGAGCCCTTTTTGGGAAAATTTTAACAATGTGGAAGGGGCTTCATATAAAGTACCCCCAAAATTAATGAATGTTTTTCAAAGCCGTAGAGCTTCGACTCAGGCTAGATCGGCAGGGCTTTCTTCAATTTGGGAAAAAATCCTACGCATGGTTTAGGTATTAGTGTTGTTTACATACACCAGACGTAAGAACAGACGGACGGACGTTTTACCGTCAATGAATTTTTCGGTATCAAGAACCCACAGAACAGGGATTCTGACTACACCACGTGTGAGACGATTTTTTTCTAAATTTAGCCACTAGATTTATGCACTTTTTCGTTATGAGAGCCCGGCAATAAGTTTTTTCTATAAAAACTTCGCCGTTTTTCGCGCAGCATTTCATTCATTCTCTCTACTGAGTAAGTGGTAACGAGAAAGTAAAAATTACTTTCTGGTAGTATAAATTATTTTCTTATTTTTATATTTTTTTAAATTAGATAAATTAGTGTGAAATTGATGAAATCTTTTTAAAGAAACACGTTTCTCGCTGTAGATGATGTGGGTGGTGGGAAGGGGCCAAGAACACTTTCAAAAATCTCATTTTAATGTTAAGAAATAAAAATGTAACTACTCATATATCATTTGTTTCGGAGAACTTTTTACTATCTTATTCGTGAGGACATTTGCCCCCCTCCAAAAAAGGATCCGAATTCCCACTTCTTCTAACAAGTCATCCCAATTTTATTGCAAGAAATGGCATCAAATATTCATTAAAACGTGCCAAGCAAAATATATTGAAAATAGAACGTTTGATAAAAAAATTAACATTAAAATCATTGGAGATAACAAGTACTAATTTACTACTAAGTAATTTAAGTGCGTGTCTTAGCACGTCATACGCAGTTTTTAACTGTTTTTTTGACGTAAAATAAATAAATAAATAAATAAATAAATAAATAAATAAATAAATAAATAAATAAATAAATAAATAAATAAATAAATAAATAAATAAATAAATAAATAAATAAATAAATAAATAAATAAAATAAATAAATAAATAAATAAATAAATAAATAAATAAAAATAAATAAATAAAAAATAAATAAATAAATAAATAAAAAAAAAAAAAAAAAAAATCAAAATTTAATTGACCAGGAAACTGCAAAACAATTTTAAAAATTAGATTAAAAGTGCAATATTTATTTATATTTTAAATAACCATATTTTATTACAAGTAATACATGGAAAAATTAATAATTAAATAATACTAGGGTTCTGGTTAATTTAAGTTGAAATTCCTCCATTCGGTGAAAAATTAAGGTTTTTGGGACTGTGTTTATAAAATTTCTGAATTTTGTTTGCAAACGATCATTAAAATTTAATGTAGGCAATATTTCTCTCGTATATAATAGTTAATACAAATTTCTAAAATAAATATTTAAATATCCGACAATTTATAAAACTATACGGAGTCACTTCTATGCTAATGGGCTCGAAATTCGTTGGCACTTTTCATAACCGATGAAAGGACACATGGAATCAAATGTTTCAAATATTTCAATTTATTACAAATTAACATCTTAGCATCATCGCTAAAATCATGATAATATTCACTTTGAACGATTTTCATAATAAAAAGACAGTGATTTGATGTATGTCTGTGTAATATTCCATGATTTCCCCCAAGAATAAGGCACAAGTCAAAGAATAAATAGAAAATGCATAACATTAACATGAACTGTAAAAACAGATGAAGGCGATGTCGCGTAGCATAGTTTTAAAGTAAACGGAAAACGCGACAAATTCACAATTGGGACAAGATAGGGCAGTAGCGTTCATGTAGCGAAGTCGTTTGCAAGTTATTTGAAGGAAATCGCATCACGCGTTCGAAAGATATGAACATTTTTGTATAGTATAAATTCCAGCTTGTAAACAGACATGATAGCCATTGTTGTGCTTTAAGGTTCAGTAAATCAAAAGGTGTTTGTGGCGAAAATTAAGAACGCGTGAAGCAATACAAACAAAACTTTAAGAACCAACAGAATAAATCATTTAGAAAATTATGGTAACAGTCCAACGTTGGGAAACTGAGGGCTACGCCAGAACAGAAAATGTAATTAAATTAAATGATGTAATATTTTGTAGGAGAACAACAGCGATCGTGTGATGTTAAAGAATAAAGAGCTGACGATCCGGACACAACAATGACGAGGAGAGCGCGGTCGAAATAGCTTGAATACGGATGCATGTTGAAACGCTCCGCAAAAATTTTTATTTTAATAGAAAATTGCGTTCAGTTTGTGAATAGAGTGAAATATATCTGTTAGTAACTGTCGAGTTAATGGAAAGATAAAACTGGAAGAGAGATATTTATATATATTCACGAAAACAGTGTTCGGGAACACTGTCGCCATATTGTCGGTCGCAGTTAACAGAAACTAGTATAGTAATTAGTGAGTAGTTTTAATCAGGATATTCTTCATTTAAAGTAAATTTGTCGTTAACAAACGTGTGTGGAAATGGATGGACGCTGTGGGAGATGAATTAATGGATGCTACATGTATACTACGGAGTGACATGGAACAATGGCGTTACGCGGATGGCTGATTTCTACGAAAGGAAAGTGCAATAACTTTGCAATTTAATAGTTCAGATAAATGGGAAGAAAGAACAGATTAGATTTTAATGTCAAGACCAAGTTTTGCGGAAATAATAATAGGCTATATTCAGACAGAATGAGGATGCGCATTCAAGTGTGAATGATTTGTTTGTTTTTTTTTTTTGTCGATTGTGTAAATAGGAAGGGTGAATGGGATTTTATGTATTTCAGGTATTGGGTTTTGTTGTTTATTGTATTGCATTTGTATGTTTTTGTTGTTATGTCTCAGCGGAGTGTGGAGAGAGTGAAACCAGAAAAGAATAAATAATGCCGGACGTATTTGGTTCGACAGTAAGCCATATGATATGATTTCGTGATTTTGATTAAACAGTGACTCGCCCAAGTGTCCAAGTATCTCGTTAGGTTCCTGTACAGGCCAACCACAGCCTCACGCTCAATAGTTTATAACATTGAAAGAGTAGCTAAGTAACGGGCACAGTTTTAGATAAAGGAGGCAAAAGTTAGCAGGGCATAAATTTGTATAGATTTTTATATAGAGTAGAGATTCAAGGTATAGTCGTTTATTTCATATTGTCGCCGCAACGGGGTGCAGTTACATACAGATTTAGGATAAGTAGGCAAGACGTTCCATTACATAATGGCGCCCAACGTGGGTCGTAGTAGGACGAATACTGGACACTACAATAGTACGCAAGTGGGCTAGGTGAAAAGGTCAAAACTAATTGTAGTAAACATAGTACAATTCAAAATGGAGACTGGTAGTGGCAAAATGTTAAGTACACGGGATGCGTCAGTTCAGAAACAATTTCCGTCGCGATGAGGATGAAGAGGCCAACATCTAGAGGATTAGAATTAGAAGGGAGGAATATCGCGACAGATACGCAAGGTGCAAATATGAGCCAGGAAGCTGCAGGTGAAATTGTTCCGAGGTGCAAGGTGCATCGGAACCCACTCTGTCGATGTATAGTTAATGCAGGAAATGAGAGTGATAGTGCAGGTTGGAAAACAACGCAAAACAGATGAGAATAAATTTGAGGAAGTTGAGAGCAGAATAGAAGTATCAATGCCCGCTAAACACATTGCAGAATGAGGCAAGTCGCAGTGTCGAAAATTCAAGACGAAGTGAGCGCATTTAAAGTAGAGACAATTGCCCGGTTCACTAGGTTAGAACAAAACCGAAAACGGTGCAAGAGACGTCAGACTCGTTTCGCAGTTCAAGAGGTGTTCAACCAGCAGCTCAGCAGGTGTAGGCGAAATTCAATCGACCTGGGCACTTTACAACAATCGGTACGGCTGCAAGAAACGCGATTGTCGAAATCGACAGGAATGCAAGACTTCAGGAAGTAGCGCGACAGCAAGACGTCGTATAGGTCGTTCGAGAATCGATCAGTAAATCGACAGGAATATTAAAACGGCTGTTCAGGAGAATTCGATAGTCGGAAATTGGCAGAGGTAGGATCGACAAAGGAAGTCGATAAAAGAAATTATGAACAAAATTGCCGACCTCAGAACAGCAGGTGTATGCAGCGCGACGATTGAATGGCAATGGTTACGCGATAGGGCTAGCAACGTTGCCGAATTATCTACGTTTTCACGGGGAGAGCAGAGGAACAACCATATTCGTTCTTGACGGCACTCGAGAACTACTAGTAAATAACATTCGGAAGGAATGAAATTGAGGTTTGTCGAGGAAGCCTAGCTCAAAGGCGCAGCATTGGTGGCAGGCATTAACACCAACACCGCAATTTATAGGGAATGGCGCGGAAATTTTTAGAAGGTATTGGAACCAACACCACCGATTCGAGTTAAAATACCGGTTGATGTCGGAACGATATCGAAGGAGACGCCGAAACCATGAGCGACTTTGTCACTCGTAAAGTCAGCGCGTTTAAAGTATGTAGCGAAGATTTCAACCCAGCCGAAGTTATTCAATTCTGATTCGACAAATGCCAGTGGAATACGAAACTTACTATGGAATAATATGCCGGAAACCATAGAGCATTGATAGAGAGTAAGTCGGTTCGAGCAGGCGAACGACGACAATGAACAGGACGGCGTGACGGGAAGGCTCCAATCCCGGAACGGAATGGCAACCACCGATACAACGGAGGGCGATATCGGCAGATAATGTGCGCAGTAGAGGTGCGCAAAGAGAACCTCGAGGAGGAAGAGAAGGCGCAAGACGGGCAGGCGCAGCAAAACCAAAGCCGAAGGACGGCGAACGAGCAGGCGCGGAACGAGATGGACAAGAGGTCCGGATCAACAAGCGAAGGCGGAAGGAGCGCAAGGCCGATGGGAATCAGTACCTAGGAAGGAAACTAAACACGTTTGGGGCGAAAGATGGTCGACAAACGAGACGAAAAGAAATATCGTAACGATTGAGGCCATAGCGAGTATTGTCGTTGGAGGTGACGAATTGCTGAGAGAAGAAACAACGAAGGCGCAGGGCCGAGCAAATGCTGATTTTAAAGGCAGGTGCTACGGGAGAGAAGTTCGGCGCTAGTAGATACGGGCAGCAGTATTAGTGCAGTGTCGGAGGAATTTGTAAGAAGGCAAAGGAAGGGCACATGTTGATTGAATTCGACGCGGAAGCTTCGGTGATCATGGCGAATAGGAAGGCAGCCAACACCAGGAAACAAATCTGGTTGGAGATAGATTTGGGAGAAGTAACGATCAGGTAGCAGCAATCGTTGTCCGGGGCTGATCCGTGACGTCATCGTGGATGGACGCACTGGATGCTTGTCAAGCCGTCGTGGACGTAGGAGCAAGGAAGATAATGCTCAAGTCACGAGGTTCTATTGAAGTAGGTCAGTGGTCGCTGAACTTGATGGGCGAGGCGGAAGGAGACGAACTGCAAGCTAGTATGGAAGAAATCCAAAATGTAGAAAGGGCTGCGGAAGAGGTCATCGATCAGGAAGGCTCGTGAGTTCTAATGTTAAGAGAATTTATTAGTGTTTTGGGGAGTCGTCAGAGCGGTGAAGGCTATAAGTTCTGCTGCAGTTGAAAGATACGACGCCGTTCTTACGAAACAATATCCCGTACCACAGTGTACCATGAGCAGGTGCGCCAACTTATTAGAAATGGAGCAGAAGGGCGTTGTCCGAGGCAAACCCGTATATAAGTCCGTTGGTCGTAGTGGTGAAGAAAATGGAAGCATTCGTCTGTGTCTAGAGCTGAGAAGACTCAACATGGTCAGATTCCACGGTATGAAACGACCACTGTAAATGAAATGGTGATGAAGTTAGGGAGCCAAATCTTCAGCGCGGTTAGATTTTTCATCCGCGTACTGGCAGATCGAGTGAAGCAGGAAGCCAACAATACATCAGCTTCAAATTTGAAGGACGGTGTATTCATTTCGAGACTGCCGTTCGGATTGAAAATTCTGAGCAGCGCTAATCCGATATTTGAACGATGTAATCGGTTGAGTTGAAACACTATGGTGATGTACGTTGACGTATTATTTTGTTTTCGAAGGATTTGGAATCACCTGAGAAATTTGAGAAATTATTAGAGATTTTCGAGAAGTTCAACTAAATTGAATTTAGAAATGCGAGTTTTGTCATCAGCAAGTGCAATTCATGGGGCACGAAATATCAAGTGCGGGATGAAGATGCAGGAAAATAAAGGAGATAATTCGAATTACCACCACCAAAAAGTGCGAGGATTGCGGAATATTTGGAATATGTAACTATTACGCATGATTCGTAAAGAATTACTCGCAAAAGGTAGTACCACTGTTGCACTTGTTGAGGAAGGAAGCAAATGGCAGTGGACGCAACAATGCCAGGAAGCATTCGAGGAGTTGCTGAGCGCTTTCGAACGCACGTATATAGTACAATATCCGGATTTTCGACGTAGAATGTACGTACAGACGGACAGCAGTGGATTCGCTCTAGGGGCTGTGCTGTTCCAACTGGGCGAATGTGGCGAACAACAGATAGTGGCTTTGGACGTCGCGCACTAAAAGGAAGCGAAATGAATTACGGCGCGACAGAGTTGGAAGCTCTTGCTATGTGTGGGCGACCCAGAAGTTCAGAACATTGCTAGTAGGGCGCCATTACCATAATTACGGACCATAAGGCACTAATATTTTTGATGAGAAGCCACACGCATAATGACAACTGTTACGGTGGACTTTGTGGCTACAACAGTTTCAATTCGAGATCAATATTCGAAGGCCGAAAGAACCTGTTGCCAGATTACTTGTCAAGAATCAAGGTGAAAGAGAAAGGAGCCCTGGATGTAGTGATGGCAGTCATTGGTGAAGAATTAGCCCGCGATGGACGACAAGACATATCAATATGCAACAGCGAAACGTGTTCGTGCAGGAAATATGCAAGTTGATTGATGGCCAGCGTACGATAGGAGGCAGATCGCAGAGAAAGACAAGGACGCAAGTAGTGGAAGATTTATGAAGGAATCTTGTTAGAAAAATTGGTGGCCCGAAAGAAGTTCCGAATATGGATACCTGAAGAAAGTCGCAAGGAATTGGCCACGTCCACATAGAACATTATGGGCATTTTGGAGGTGGAAAATCCAAATCTTATCAGATTACTGTTACTGGCCGAATATGGGAAGAGAGGTGCGACAAATAGCGAGTTCCTGTGACGTCTGTCAAAAGACGAAACAGCCGAACAGACGCTGCGAAGGTGAGTGGCAGCTATTTTACCGCAGAGGCCACGGAGATTGTATGTGGATTATATGTGCCGTTCCGAAGACCAAGTTTGGAAACCAGCACTAATGGTAATAATAGATGTTTTTCTAAGTTTGTGCAGATATTTCCGATAAAAGCCCAGTGCCGCCAACTGTATACGGCAAGTGAGCGATTTATAGAAATGTTGGGAAGCCGACTAAGATATTGAGCGACAGAGGTACACAGTTCACCAGCGGAAGATGGAAAGAAGAGATGGAAACGTTAGGGATTTCCGTCCATCTCACGGCAGTGCGACATCCACAGAGCAACCAAGCGAACGAGTGATGAGGAATTGTCATTTGTTTCGGGATATGTCGCGGAAAATCATGAGAGTGGTTCAAGCCGTTCCGTGCTGAACGAAGTATTAAATGCAGTACCACACTCAAGTACCAATGTAACACCATGGGAGGCGCACTTGGTGCCAGAAGAAGAGCCATTCGATGACGTGAAATACACGAAATCGGCGGTTTAGAACAGTGACTACCGATCAGAAGATAGTGTATGACCAGTTGCGGAAGTCGGCAAGCAGCGTAGCAAGGCTCAGAAACATTCTGTCGGGACAATTTTGTGTAGGGGACCAGGTTTTAGTCCGCTCGCCTCACTCGTCCTCATCCGATCAGAAATTGTTTAAGAAATTCTTTCCGATATACGACGGTCCGTATACTATCACGAAGGTACTCAATAACAATAATGTTGTAATAGCAGATCGAGGACAAGAAATAGGTGTCAAAACCTATTTAATGTTAAATTATACAAGCCAGAGTCTGTAAGGTTATGTGGTGAGAAAGGAGTTTGTAATGTAGTAATATAGTAGAATAGTATTATAAGCAAGAAAGCAAGATTGTTTAGGGTGATTTGGTTGTAAGTAAATGCGAGGACACTACACAAGACCGTGAAGAAGTAGCAGGTGTAAGGAGTGACAGGTGCCGCGATAGACGACGGTAGAGGCGTACCGACTTAATGCAGTGCCCTGCAAACATTAGCAGTGTGTCCGTCGCAAACAGCAGGAAACGGTAATGTTGTACTTCAGAGACGCATTGTTAGTGCAGATCAGTTCACTCAACACAGGCAACGATGGCCGTTGAACTGTAACAGGTGCCGAGTGGAAGAGGATACGTGGTAAAGAAACGGACCAACAATGTAATATGCTAGATGTAGACTCATCATGACGGTGTCATATCTGAGCGACATCTTAGGCGGGGAGATGTAATATTCCATGATTTCCCCAAGAATAAGAGCTACAATCAAAGAATAAATAGAAAATGCATAACATTAACATGAACTGTAAAACAGATGAAGGCGATGTCGCGTAGCGATAGTTTTGAGAAGTAAACGGAAAACGCGACAAATTCACAATTGGACAAGATAGGGCAGTAGGTTCATGTAGAAGTCGTTTAAGTTATTTGAAGGAAATCGCATCACGCGTTCGAAAGATATGAACATTTTTTATAGTATAAATTCAGCTTGTAAACAGACATGATAGCCATTGTTGTGCTTTAGTTCAGTAAATCAAAAGGTGTTTGTGCGAAAATTAAGAGAACGCGTGAAGCAATACAAACAAAACTTAGAACCAACAGAATAAATCATTTAGAAAATTATGGTAACAGTCGCAACGTTGGGAAACTTGAGGCTACGCCAGAACAGAAAATGTGAATTAAATTAAATGATAATATTTTGTGGAGAAGCAAGAACGATCGTGTGATGTTAAAAGAATAAGGCTGACGATCCGGACACAACAATGACGAGGAGAGCGCGGTCGAAATAGCTTGAATACGGATGCATGTTGAAACGCTCCGCAAAATTTTATTTTAATAGAAAATTGCGTTCAGTTTGTGAATAGAGTGAAATATATCGTGTTTAGTAACTGTCGAGTTAATGGAAAGATAAAACGTGGAAGAGATATTTATATATATTCACGAAAACAGTGTTCATGGAACACTGTCGCCATATTGTCGGTCGCAGTTAACAGAAACTAGTATAGTAATTGGTGAGTAGTTTTAATCAGGATATTCTTCATTTAAAGTAAATTTGTCGTTAAAAACGTGGAAATGATGACGCTGTGGGAGATGAATTAATGGATGCTACATGTATACACGGAGGTGACATGGAACAATGGCGTTACGCGGATGGCTGATTTCACGAAAGGAAAGTGCAATAACTTTGCGTAATTTAATAGTTCAGATAAATGGGAAGAAAGAACAGATTAGATTTAATTACAAGACCAAGTTTTGGAAATAATATAGGCTATATTCAGACAGAATAGGGGATGCGCATTCAAGTGTGAATGATTTGTTTTTTTTTGTCGATTGTGTAAATAGTAAGTGTGAATGTGATTTATGTATTTCAAGTATTGTGTTTTTGTTGTTTATTGATTGCATTTGTGTATGTTTTGTTGTTATGTCTCCAGCGAGTGTGGAGAGTGAAACCAGAAAGAATAAATAATGCCGACGTATTTGGTTCGACAGTAAGCCATATGATATGATTTCGTGATTTTGTATTAAACATGACCTACGCCCAAGTGTCCAAGTATCTCGTTGGTTCTGCAGGCCAACCACAACCTCACGCTCAATAGTTTTATAACATTGAAAGAGTAGCTAATAACGGCACAGTTTTAGATAAGAGCAAAAGTTAGCAGGGCATAAATTTGTATAGATTTTATAGTAGAGAGATTCAAGGTATAGTCGTTTATTTCATATTGTCCTGCAACGGGGTGCGTTACATAGATTTGGGATAAGTAGGCAAGACGTTCCATTCATCTGTTAAGACAGTGCTTCTTTAAATTTCTGAAAGAGATGCGCATCCAAATCTAAACAAACCGAAATAATATAAATATCATTGTAAAAACAAATGTGATACGAAACACAAACCTCGACAACGCATAATACAGAAAAAATCTACTATTCTCCAGGAATCGATTACGCGCACTGTAGAGGTTGCCAACCAACACTTTCCGCCAAACGTTGTGACGTCATTCTGGCATCTCTATTGGAACATTTCAACGATTCAACGAATCGATCTAAAATCAAGCAAAAGCACATGGTGTAGATGTATACCTTACACCGTGAAAATACTCGGATGCCAGTATTTGCAAGCCAGATAAAAGCAGTGCGTGTTGGTGTCAATCATAATAGATTAACAGTGATAATTTCTTGAAATGGGGATTCATTGTGGGAAGATAAGAAGTAAGTTTGATGTATCACTATGTATTTCTTTTTGATAACAAGTGTGACAAAATATCATTAATTTTCATACTAAATATTTTTCAAATGTTTAGTAAACTGAAAATGAGAGCTGGTGAAAAGGTTCTTGATAGAATGGATTCCATAGAAGATACAAGAAATGGGGTGATGTGGACGATTAATTGTAACAAATTTAAGAATAATTTGGCATTATGGCTATTCCAGAATAAATTTATGTAAGATATATCTTTTAAATTAAAATTTTAATTCAGTAAATACCATAAACCATTTATTTTGATGTACCTAGTACAATTAATAATTGTAATTATATTACACTTGGATATAATGCATTATACAACTGCTGTGCGTATGTAAATTCTGTGAGTGGTTTATTATTACGTTTCAGTTTCACTTGTGCACGCTATTTTAATAAATCTGGCTTTAGACCACTTGCACTTTTAGTCAGAACCCTTTTACTTTTTCCTTGTTAGTTACTCAATTTAAATTAAAATGTAAATTACTAAGAGCTAGTGAAAGCACATTGTCACACTTTCTTATTTAATTTGATATTTTGAATATAGTAGTAGAATTTAACCATTTCTTCCGAGACCTTAAAAATTTGTACCACAAATGGGCAATACATTTTGCCAGAAAGTTAATGACCTATTTGTATTTACACTTATCTGTTTGCCAGATAATTCGTATAAATAAGAGGCCAGGATTAAGTGCTCACTGTATGTCATTAGCAAATGGGTTACCCCATCCTCCCAACTTTCTTTGAATACGGTTTTAAGAGAAATAGTTTGTTGTTAATAGACAAGAGGGTTCTAGATGTTTCCTATATGCTGCCCTACCTGCTGAAAACATTCACAGTATGCTCATGCCCTATATTATATTCACAATTCTCTATGTGAACTTGTTATTTAATTTATTAGATGAGTAAATCGGTGATAGAGTTTGGTTCAAATATACTATGTAGAGTAGGAAATGTTTTTATGGATATGAAACTCCCCAAATGCGTTTCTTGTTCTTCTCTTTCATCCTTGAAAATCTTTTATTTCTCAAGCGTTTTGTTCACCTAAAAACTTCAGGAAAGTAAAAATTAAAAAAAAAAAATTGAAAGGTTGTGAACATATCTTAGGGATTCAAACTATTTTTTAATTTATGAGCGATTAAAAATGAAATGAACTATGAAAGAAAGGTGGTCATCAAGCAACTGAAGTAAAAAAATCCCTTTGTCATCAGTCTTAATCATAATAAAATTGAATATTAAAACATCTTTAATCTAACAGGGACTGTCCATAAATTATGTCACACAAATTTGAAGCATTTTAAATGAGTCAATCTTCCCTTATAACGCTCCTGTAATACGTGTTTGCCCCAATAATTGCAATGTTTGAACCCATACCCATTTAGAGTAAATAAAATACTGGGACAATTTTGAGGATCAATAATGGGATCATTTTAATTATAATAAGATATTTTATCAAACAGTTACAACTAACAAACAATTTTAAAATATTAATTAGTTAATATTTAATGTTGTAGTATAAGGCAGAAAAAAGGACTTATTTCAGAAAAACTTGAAAAATAAATATGTATTACACTAACATCCCCTACCCTATAATGCTGCTCAAACCCTCGTACAACAACTTGTTGAAACTAAATTTCTTAAGAGATGAAAAAGGTGTGCCATTTTGATGAACAATACCATTAAAAGAATTTTGCAGCAAAAAAGATGACATTATAAACAAAAATAGCACATTTTGTGAGTAGGATGTATGAAATTTGAATTGCCATTGGACCCAAAGAAGGGGTGGCAACAAATAAAAATTAAAACCTTGTTCAATGTCTATATTTTTAAATTTTGTCTATATGTCTTTATTTTTAAATTTCACATTGTCTTCAAAATCTTTATCAAACTCATTATATTTATTTGAAAGTTCCATCACACTTTCAAAATTGGGAGACTTCAATGTTTTATCCTAAAAATTTATGAACATGTATTCCTGCTTATTTATGAACATGCTTCCTGAACCTACATGTAGAACCAATCAGAGAATGTGGACATCGTACATATGAATGCTCCATATCAGGAGAGACAAATTTTGAGAGGGAAAATTAAAAATGTTTTTGGGCGAATGTGTCATTACAGATTTGTAAAATGTTGCAGATTACACTCGGCTCATGTTGCAATAAGATTTTATTCGTTTTAATGATTATCCAAAAATATTTTTGCTTGAAAGTTTTGTGACAAGTTAAAATTAATGGTTACTAAACATTTTAGGCTGAAGACTTCCCTCCCATGCTCCATGGTCTTAAGAGTGAACCAAGTAGGCCCTTTATTACAATTTCCCATGTAATAAAACCTATTTTCAAGGATAAACAAGCAATGAATTTTGAATTTTGAAAGGGAGAAAAAAAAAACAAAAAACTCCCATGTAATAAAATCCATTTTCAAGGATAAATAAGCAATAAATTTTGAATTTTGAAAGGGAGAAAAAAAAACAAAAAACTCCCATGTAATAAAATCCATTTTCAAGGATAAATAAGCAATAAATTTTGAATTTGAAAGGGAGAAAACAACAAAAACTCCATGTAATAAAATCTATTTTCAAAGAAAATAAGCAAAAAATTTTTGGCTCTTATTACTTCCTGCAGCGACAACATGGAAACGATAATTTGAATAAATGTATTTCCACGAATTCTAGAAGCGTGCACAGAAATGAAGTTACATTTATGTCCAGAAGCAAAACAAAGGCCATCTCAGCATTTGCTCAATGGATCAGGAAACTGGACGAAAACCTGATCGAGATGGGGGTCATTGACCGGAAGCTGTAGTACAATAGTTGTTACAGGTTGTTTATATATTATACAGTCAAATGGTAAATAATGCATTATGTATCATTGTTAAAATTAATGTTCCTTTTCTTGTGATGCTCAGTATAGTCTCTAATTGTATAGAAACAGTTATGCAGCAGAAGCGATTTCACTAGGGGTTTAAACTTTCTATTGAATTTAATCGTTTAATGTCATCTGGCAAAGTGTTGTAAAATAATGTACATGTATTGTATGTGAATTTTTGTAATGAGCTGTTGATACTGTCACCTGATGAATATGATTTCATTAGTGTTATAGTAATAGACTTGGCATTTTCTGAAAATATATTCCCCTGAGCAAGTCATTTTTACAAAAACCACTGATTCGTAAATAAAAGACAGGTAATGGTAAAATTCTAGATTAATGAAGAGAGGCTACATGAATCACGTGGGTGGGATTTGGTTATTTCTACAATTCATTTTTGTAATCTAAAAGTCTGGGAGCTATAAGATGTATTTCCCCCGAATATTATGCCATATCTCAGGTGGGAATGAACATTCGGAAGTATACACAACGAGCAGTATGAAGGCTGACTGAATTTGCAAGAATTCTGAAGCAGTAACATAATGAACTTAATTTTGTGTTCAATTCATTTAAATGGACGTTCCATTTAAGGTTTGACTAATTGAGAGACCTAAAATTTTGTTGCCTTAACATCAGTCAATGGTACACTGTTCATTTCAATGGAGCACAGAATTGTTTATTTGAAATAGAAACTGCATTAAAACCGTTTCTTTCGTTTACTATTAATTTGTTATTTGAACCAATTTGAAACATCTGATATTGTACTATTTACGGTTTCTTCAGGTAGTAATCAAATAGAGAGGAGATAATTAATTAAATATTTGTAAGCTGTTTCCCATTATGGAAAGCATACATTACCTTTAAACATAAATGATTACAAGATCAAGATGATGCATTACCAAATCAATATGATGTATTATACAATTATAGGTAGATACAATTATAAATATATTAAAATATCAAGCTAATTGTAATTGCTAACCAGTAAAATAATATAGCTGTATATTATGTTTTAGTATACAAAACAAATGATATAAATACAGTTCAGTAGAATTATATAATTTCAAAGTCCCACATAAATATTTAAGTAAGGGGAATGAATCAAAGTTCAAGTCCAAACAGTGGGGTAGGAAGAAGTCAGGTGTAGAAGAGAATGTTTGTTTCCACAAGCCACTTGTAAACAATCTCAAATCAAATTTAATCCTTGAGGTTCTATGGATGTTTTAGAGAGCTTGTATATATTAACACCATTATAGAAGCATCTTTCTTGTGCCAGTGATAATCTGCATCTGGAAAGTTGCAATTTATATTACCTAGTGTTGGGTTCATGAATGTTATAGTGTTGAATTATATATTATTTAAATGTTCTCATGAATGAACAGGAGAGAATCATAAATGCAGAGACTATAAACAGTAAGCTGCACAAATGTGTGTAGTTAATTAATATTTTTATTAAATAATAATATTTTGTTAAATAATATGTGGACTCATTTAACATTAAAACCCTGAGTTCATGCGATCATTTTTGTACAAAATAATTTATTTCAGCTTAAAAATAAACATTAACGTACTATATTTTTGAATTTGATACACAAATATGTTACCTACAAGTAACATGTGTTCCAAAGTAATTTATTATTTGATAATTAAATTTCTAGACTGCACAAGATAAGTTGAATGTCAAAACATGTAATTCATTTAATTTTGTAATAGGGATTAAGGCCTAGCTAGGCATAAATTGAATCTGATAAAGTATTTCATAATTTCAAATCAATAATTTATTAAAATAGTAGCTGTGAATATTATACTTTGTTTTCTTCTAAACATTCATTGTGATTTTGAATTGGAAGTTTTTCTGATCTCCCTTTCAAAAAATATTCACTTATATAAGCTTTCATAAGGTGTGCAATTCTAGTCTAGATCCTAAAATAAAATTGTTTCATTTCACAGAAAATGCAAATAATTTTGTATAACATCTACATAATAAGAAATTAGTAATTACATAAGAAGTGAAAATAGAAGAAAAAACTTTAAAAATCAGAACAGCGAACATGAAAATGGATACCATTGAGAATAGTAAAAAATAAAGTAAAATACATAATTCAATTTCTTTAAGAAACAAATTGACTGAATTACAGCAACATTTTTTATATTTAATTAATAGAAAGTTGGCTTTTTTCCCCCAAGTCATATTTCAGAAAATAAATTAAAATTTGTTTTAATTATAATAAATAAAAATTATAACTGAAACACATTTACTTCCTCCTGACAAATTCTTTATTTGTAACTATAAAATTTATTGTTTTGACAATATTAATTCAATTGCCTCAAGAGGATTTGCACTTTTCATTAAACCCTTTATCAGACACTATTCCAATTTAAATCATCATTCTCTTGAAATATTTTTAATTATCAATATTAAATACTCTTTTTCAGTTTCCTCAAACTATTTCCACTTTCCTCGAAAATATACATTTCTCTCATAACATTTAAATATATATTCAACAATATAAACAATCATTCTCCAAAATTGTAAACATCAAATTTTGGGTTGGAAGACTACTAACCATACGAAATGATATTACATAATTTTATTGTTTCTAATAATGTACAAATACATTCCCTTTTGAACCTTACTATTTGCAATAATATTGTTCTTACACAAGAAGTTTCCTCTTCTATATGCAACTGTACTTCCTGAATTAGACTCTGGCAAGACACTTCCAATTCTTATTACATTATTCTTTAAATTTAATATTTCTTCAACCTTATACCTCGTTTTCAAAAATTAACAGACACGCTTTCAATAATAATTGAAATTAATATTCAGCTTCCACATAAAATATAATTTGAAAATGATGTTGACAATTTCCTATCTTATTTTACTTTTACACGTCACACTTTACTTCTTTCCCTTCCTATATGTCATAACTTATTCCTTTTATATCCCTACTGAAGTTCATAATTCAGTAAAACCTAGCAAAGGCAGAAACATGCCTTCTTGAAAAATATCTCAGAACAGACTATTTTCCAATACAAGTACATTGGATAGGCGAAATGTGCACAGGAATATTTCAGATACTTTAAAAACAACAAAAAATTAAGCCACTTTTTAAAAATGGGAACAAAATGAAATTCAAAATTACTGGCCAATTTCTCTTTGTCAGTTTTTTCAAAAATATTAGAGGCTTTTCTATACTGAATGGAAACCTTTCTCAGGAAAAACAAAGCGTTTTCAGACTCACAACACGGTTTCAGAAATCAAAATCTACAGAAACTACCATTTTTCTTTCCTTAAAGATGTTGCTTCATCAATGGACAAAATGAAGAACCCATTGGGATATTTTAGATCTTTCAAGCTTTTGACGTTATCTTGCTCTCAAAATACCTTCTTATGGAATTCGTGGTATTGCCCTAGATTGGATAACGTCGTACCTTAAACATCGATCTCAAAAGTAGAAATACCGTACTGGAACGAAAGGACATTATTTACTTCTCTCCAATTCTTAGCCAATTGAACATGGGGTCCCATAAGTTCGATCTTAGGTCCTATCCTCTTTCTGTTGTACGTAAACGATATCCCATATCTACTAAAAATGTAAGAACACTTCTGTTTGCCAATGACACGAATGTTCTTTGAAAAAAAACAATAAATAGTACAATTTCAAGTTTCAAATTGGTTTGTAATAACAAATTAATAGTAAACGAAGGAAAAACTGTCTCAATGCAATTTTGCGCTTCAAATCGGCAATCGTAAGCTCCATTGAAAATGAACAATATGCAATTAGCTGATGTTAAGGTAACAAAATTTTTAGGTCTCAATTCAGTCAAACCTCAAATGAAATGTACATATACAGAATTAAACACTAAATTAAGCTCATTATGTTATGCATTCAGAATTATTTAATTCTGTCAGCCTTCATGCAGCTCGTTGCGTGTATTTTGCAAATGTACATTCCCATGAGATATGGCATAATATTCTAGGGTAGCTCATCCTTTAGTTCCAGACATTTAGATTTATTTTAGATAGACATTTAGATTAGAATTATCACATAGATAATGCCCCATCATTTGTTATTTGCTTGTACAACATCAGTGCGTGGAACATCAATTTTGCCATTGTTGTTTCGACAATCTTTTACTTGTACCCTGTGGAGTGCTACAAATGGACGAGGACAGTAGTGTTACATTTTGTTGTCTCTCCATTTTACAGACAACGATTTTCATCTTCTCTAACAATTTCATGCCATTCATCTGTTTTAATGTTTGTCTTCTGTTAATTTTGATGCACCTAAACACGTTCTGTTTTCATAATAGGTCTTGTCAGAAACGTTTTGTTTCTAGTAACTTTCTGTGCATTTAACACTAGTGATGAGTCTGTCAGTGTAAATAATGACTTATTTTGAGGAACAGTTGATGACAATAATTTGACTGTGGACTCCAAACCAGCTTTTTTACATCATTTTTGCTACAGTTCCTTTACCAACATAACTGGGTTTTTCGCACGGCCCGCGTTAGTCGCGTTGCCAGTCATTTTGGACATCCATTTCCCTGGATTCTAAGAATTTTGCACGCGGCACGCGGCAAAAATGCGGTATCCCGCATTTTGGGCATCCCTTGCCCTAGCCTTGTGAGCTTTCCAAACACATCATTGTTCTCACATCCTGCCTGGCCTCTGGCGTCTAATCCTTTGACGCAGCGACATTGTGACGCCCCGCTGGTCGCTCTGTGTAGCCCTACAATACGTTACAATATGCTATGATCTCACGTTTTCCTCAAAATCTATCCTCGTGCTACATTAAAGGGAACATAGATTTATATCCTTATTCTTGAGAAGAGATATTTCCAATGTCCTCTTTTGTGTCTTTGGCTTTACTTCAAACTAATATGTCTTGATGGTTTGATGAGAAAAGTCCTATGTTTCTCTCACTGTATTTAATGCATGCAATATGCTCTGGATCTTGTGAGTGATATAACTCACTTCACGCAGGATATAACCAAATTCAAGGCATGTTACCTGAATGGTCTTGGATTTTAGCAATTTTAATGTTACCACAATATCTTTGAAATCCTTCTCTTGCATTACTCTAGGATTCCATTGGTTCACTTGTTTCAGCAATCACACTAGTCCAATATGTGAATAAAATGTTATCTTAGCCACTGCTTTCTCTGTTAACGCTATGGGCATTATCTACTTCCTAGACACTTGAATGCCATGACACATATTTCATTGTTACTCATGTGACATTGCGGTTCTCTCTTAAAAATCCAACATTGTATATGACATTATGGAATTTTGGCCCTTAGGAATACATGAGTCTGACCAAGTTACTAATTCACTAAAATAATTCTCCTTCTGGAGTAGGGGAAGTAGGGGTGATGGGGGTAATGGGGCAATGGGAATCAGTGGTAAATTATTGATAAATATTGTAAACAAACCATCAAACCATATTGAAAGGAAGAAACAAATGCTTCTACCTACCTTTAGTCATGATAACTATAGCCAGTTGATTGCTGAGCCAAAAAAAGCTTACTTTGACGATTATTGCATTTGTACCTGGAAAGTGAGTGGTTGATGTTAGAGAATGCTCTTAGAAAATAAGAATGTGAACTAACTCATGTGAACCTCGAGATTCCTGGAAAAATTAAAATTTGTTGGAAGAGAAGTACTTCAGCAAATCATTTGATACCAAATGTGAGTAATTTCAAACATTCTATAACAGTTTATGAGTAGTTATAATAAAAATGTGCTTGTGTAATAATGGCGGTTAGTGATTCTTATTATCACACGGTGACTGCCATTGCTCCCAAACAAAATAATTTATTGATCTGAATGAGTTTAAATGCCCCCCGGTGCTATTTACACATGTAGCAAGAATGGCTGGACATATGAAGAATTCATCAAATGTCTCAAACACTTTAAAAGTCTTACTTGACCCTTAAAGTCCAGGATCCAGCGCTCATCGTAGAGTCAGTCCTGCGGTTGGAGTCGTTGATTTGAGCTGTCCGGGATTAGCCCGACCATGACGCGGCTAATCCCGGACAGCCAAGAATTCAGAGCTGCTCATCTCTGACAACCTTAAGCGTCACATTACTTTAGACGCCTACAATTATTATAAACAAAACAAATACTGTTTAAATGGGAGCCGAATGCAAATTTTTGGAAATTTGATGTTTGAGAGGCTTTTAGTGAATTTTTGATTATTTTTTGTGGTGAAAACATAAGCTTAATAACTAATCTGTGATATAAAAGCACATACTTGTTCACAGGAGCAGTTCGTACTGATTTATATTGAAAAGACAAAAAGTTACCTTCATTACAACCAATTCCCCTACATGTAGTATTCTTCCCCCACTATGTCATTTCTTGCATGGCCTGCCATCACCTCAGGCCAAATAGTACCACACACTTTCTTAATAACAGTGTAATATGCAGTTCTATTGTATACTTTCAATTTTCTTGAGTAGAAAAAATCTAATATTGGTGTTAGGACAGAATTACATTTTCAAGATCAAAGAGCAGTACAGGATAAATTCACTATTCACATACAGCAGAACATTATTAATAATATAAATGATAAAATTTCACGTTTACTTCCCATAAAATAACTCGAAATCCTGCAGTAGTTTACTGTTAGAACCTGAAATTTATTTGAAAGCTAGACTGCTTTGTTGTAAGGCAGAGAGGCAAAACACAAGTTTGTTAGTTAAAATCTTTGTCAAACCAAGGCTAAGTATTACTCTCTTTTAAACAATGGTTTATATTTTGCCATTTTGAATATGCTTGGGAAGATGCCTATTCTTACGAAGTAACTTAAAATATGAGAGAATGATTGCAATATATATGATGAACTTTCTTTGATAAGAAAATCTGGAATATTGTCCAGACCCGCTGAGAATTTATTCTTCATTTGTCCAATGATTTTTAAAATTTTGAAGGGTGTACTTTCATTTAAAAATAGGGAATTTATGATTTGTGTTACATCAGTTCGATTTTTGATCTCAAAACGGCGTTTGTCTCCTCTTTGATAGATTTCACTCTGATGAATCTGTTTTCCTGGCAAAATCGCGGAAGCAATTTTAAAATTGTTTTCTTGTTGTTGGCTCTTAAAACTACTTTCCGACAAATCATGAAATCGGGTACCGAAAACCTTTATTGTCGGGTCCTGCTAAAGTAAAAGTGGATAAATCCTCTTGCTAAATATTACATTATTTCTTCTAACTCGTGGTCTAGCGAAAAAATACAATACACGTGTCCTTGATACTTAAAAATCGATTGACGCCAAAACATGTCTGTCCGTTTATGGTCAACGCTAACGCCCAAACCGCTTCCACAATTTTCTCTCCAAAATTGATATTCTGAATCTACCTGAAAGAACCTATCCTTGAAGTTTCAACGATATTTTGATTTTGAGGGTACTTACATTAAGCCTCAAAATCATTTTCAAAATCTTCAAACCGTCACCAAATTATTTGATTAAATTTTGTCCTCGTGTTACGCAGGTACAGAACGCAAGAGAAATGTGATTTATGGCGTTTGTTGACATCACTTATTTCTAGAAAAATTGCTTATGTGCAATTTTGGGGCGTCTTCTTCAACTATAATATTGATGATATTTTTTCTTACTGAAATCTGTTCTGACAGATCTGAAAATAAGATCAAATTTAATTTTTTGAAACATTTGAGTAGTTTTCAAAATTTGAGGCGTATATATAATTAAAACACTGTAACTTTTTCTCAAAAAGAGCCCAATTTTTTGTTTAAAGACGATATAAAATACATGGTGGTCTCATTTTGCCCACCCCACTGCACATTTTCTGAAGATTGCAAAGGTCATGTGTGTTTATTGCAAAACCGCGTACTTTTAGAGTAATTTAAGAATAAAATTGATATATATACTAAAAATCTCAAAATCACAAATATTTTTTTCCACGGATAGAAGGAACGCTTAAAAGAATTGCGCCATTTTCGTTGAACTCTGAATTTTCGAAAATTGCAAATTTAGAAAGTGTAAGATGTTTTATCATCGCTTAGCTTTTATTTGAAATTGTATTGTAAGGGATACTTCACAGTGTAATTGTACTAAATTATTTCCTAATGAAACGATGTTACATACTGCAGAAAATCTGATTTTGCATTTTCGTTTATTTAGCGTTATCCATATATATTTATGTCCATGCGTAAATTTCATCTCTACAACTTCCGGACTTACTCGTGCCATATGTATTAGTACTACGCTCAAGCTGGGAACTGAGATTAGTACATTGCGGATCGCACATACTATAGCTGAACCGCTCGCAAAAAAACCATCATGGCGGACGTACCTTTGGTAAAGTCTCGGAGGCTGCCCCCACCCTCCGGCATCTGAGATTTCCCCTCTCGGCGATAAGGAAGCGCGTAGGCGAGAAGGAGAGGCGACTGCGAGACGCAGCGATCGCGCTGACCGCCACTCATCACTACCCTCTTCGTCAAAAGAGGAACTCGCACTCCCAGGAGTGTCCAAAGAAATGACGAATTTATAGATGTGTTGGTCCATCACATTATCTGAATTATTATGTCGCCTCTATTCCCAAACGCTTCTCTGCAAAACATTTCCTTTTCTTTTAAGGATGCACCAATAGTTTTGCTGCCTCGCGCCCCTTTGTAAACTTTCAAACAAGTTCCATTGACTTAGATCTGATGGTGTTGGAAGACGGAGAGGAATGTATGGTCATGTTCAATGATTATTTGATCAACGACCTATCGTTTTTCAGCGGATATACTTTGACTTATTTGTAATAATTGGGATTTTGTGAATAACAGCAGCTATTGTGTAAAGTACACTGTCACCGCTCACTAGCCACGGTAAACCAGGGACTCGAGACCGAAACTCTCCAAGACACGGCTTATTTTCTGTTGATGGTTTGGACAACCCCTACTGTAGAAACACGTAAGCCGCCTTCCGTCTGATCCTTCTCACTCATCAGTTTGTTATCACCAAGCTCGCAGTGTTGAATTACCGCGCGACCCACGAGAGAAAGACAGAGGGAGAACTATGTTGTGACAAAGAGCGCAGGCAGGGGGAAATATTGGGAGCTTTGGAGGAGGCCACGTTCAGGCATGTGCAGTGGAAGGTTTTTTGGAGATGGTAGAGCAACAGTTTATAGAGAGGGTTGAGCAATATTTAAATAGTTGTATTTGAAACATGTATTTTTGTATTTAAAACTCTATTTTTGAGTTTTTTGGGCATGTATTTTGAAGATACATTTAAATACATAAAATAGATGTAAAAAAAACTTCTTTTACTTCAAATACTGTAAATACAAATTAAAGAGAAGATAACAAGGATAGTTTGTTTTTCTTTGATTCTGCTAGTGAACAGGGACCGAAAAGGTATTGAATACCGGTAAAAATACCGGTATTTTTTCATATCTTTCTCAAATACCTTTATTGTTTTATACCAGTAAAATACCTCTATTGGACATCTTTACCGGTATGGACGTCAATAAACGTTATACCGGTATTTTCAATGAAAAACAATAGCTTACCATCCATACATCTTGACAAAATAAGTTACTTTAGTTAATATCTCACAAAATTTTTATTAATCAAATATACTTTCATAATTGTTATTAATTGTTTAATTTATAATTTTGTTTAGTACTACGCTCAAGCTGGGTTATGTATATATTGCGACGGAACACACGTCGTGGCCTTCCCTCCGACGCGCCGCGCATAATACAACTCTGTTGCGAGAAGGAGTCGTTAGCCCTAAGGATGTGCGAGATCGCTTGGGCGTTACCGGCGTCGTTCGACAGTCCACTGCCGTCCCGACGTCAGACCTCTCGAGTTGTTTCGAATCGCTTGCCTGGATGAGGCTTATGCCTGAAAATGCACCTGGGTGGGGAATACGGGCAGGTTTATACTCAAAGCAAAACACTTGTGGCTCTGGCATACAAGGCTGTATATTCTACACTCAAGGAATGACAAAAACAAAAACACAAACAAATTCAACAAAAATAGCCTTACAAACAATCACGTACAGAACGCGACCGTGCTCGAAAATGAATATTCGGAGCACTATTGCTACCTCTCACAATAATTAGGTATTTCGAACGATTCATTTAATGAATTGTACTTTTTATACGACCATTTGGTGCAGGCAAAATTTTGGTCTTAAGTGACACAAAGAATACAAAGTTGAACCTTCCTACTTGGAATTGCTTTCATTCCTGACAAATGGTTATTAATCCATAATACACTTTAACTACTACTTAAACAAAACTCGACACAGACCAAAAATTAATCAACCATTTACAACACTCTTTTTAACACTTAATTATTTGGGTGACTTGTTTAAAGTGAATTAATCATTTCTGTTCTTAACATGGCTTTCATTCAGGAGTTTCACACATCAACGTTCACAAATGTGGCTTGAAATACCTAATACTTGAAAGCTTTTAAGAAACAGTGTGGTTTAGCATCGTTCAATCACATTTCTTTTCGTTTCTGCAACCGTCTGTCGCACGGGTACTCACGCTTCTCCAATGGGGTTTTTACGAACCGGCCTTAGTCGAGTGCTGCGAGCGGCGCCTGGCGACTCGGCGTTTGGGGGACGTGACGATCGCGCCCTACGCGACCTCCGCTCTGTTGCGCTTGCCGCGACGGCTCTGTGCTGGCGACGTGTCGGGGCAGCCTGGCTTCCACGATCCTCCGCCCTCCTTCCGCTGCGTCTCCGGACCAATTTTCTCGGCCGGGAAGCGCGCCTCGGCCTCGCCTCTGCGCCTGCTCCTTCCAACACAAATGCTTCTCTGGCGGTGTTTTCAGGAATGGTTATCGCCTTGCCTTGCTTCGGTGATGTGACATAGCGGCGATGCAGAAACGCTCGGCGTACGCCGGAAAAGAGTCCGATTCAGCCTCACTCGGAATTCACATAATTCGCTCCTCACTGACACATGTTTCTTTCCGTTGTGAGTTATCAACAAAAACGAGCACAATGTTCGTTCTCTTCCCCGTATCTCCGGATGAAAACAATCCGCGTGAAGTTCACTGCCAGCGACTCGCGACCGGTTTCTTCACTAACCGTCCCTTATAATGGCTTTTTACGTGATTTGTGAGACGCGTTCCGCAGCGATCAGTCCTCTCCGAGAGATTTTTCGAGACCCTTCACTTTCAACGGAAAAATTCCTGCCGTTGGCTTCCTCGTTTTTCGGATACCGGCCAATCACAAGATCTCGTTCCCAAGCTTATCTTCGAATTTAGCTTATCTTTCTCTCGTGATGTTGCTTGCCCGACGCGGCCGCGGCCGTCAGACAGTGACGGGTTCTCGCGCCCGTTCAAATTAGCGAACTGCCGAAGACGGCATTTTGGGAATTTTTATATATGGTCCGGTCCGTTACCAGGACATCAGGTGCCAAAATTGAATGGCAATTCTTCTTCTTTCTTCTTCAATATATATATATATATATATATATATATATATATATATATATATATATATATGTATATATATTGTGACGTACTGTAGGCCGGCTTGTTCTCAGTAAATTTATTCTGTATGACAGGTATCTTCTTCTCGTGAATACTCGGGATTATTAATCAAACACCACTGTTCCGTGAACAAAATAAACTGAACTATTTATTAATCTCTATACAAATCACTAATGATACAATATCTATGGTGGTCTCTACCCTCTTTCTTTCATAACCCAGAATCACTGTTAGTCTCTCGATCTTATCGATCGAAGAAATATTTACCGCCATTTTCCTTACGAGCGTCGGCGGCTCGGGGACTCTGCCGCCTCGCGCTCCTTCGCTGCTCGCCGGGGTCGTCACTTGGGACCAGCCGAGGAGGGCGCTGCGCTTTCCGGAGTACGTTCTCCTTCTTCCAATTTCCGATCCACTCAACGTCTTTTGATCTGGTGTTACTCCAAATAGCAGCTATCACTTTGGCCATATGTCCGATCGACTATTTGGATTGTTATCACGCACAAATTGTCCGTCAATTAATCTTTCCGCACTCTGTCTGTTCGCGATACAGTTTGTTTTTCGATCGCGAGCAGCCCCAGATACGTCCTTCCGCCGGCGGCCAGCCAGACACTGACTCGCGGCCTCGTTCCCACGGTCGGCCAACTGACGACACCCGCCGCCCGTAACCGTTTCGTGGCAGCGAGCGCCCTCTTGCAACCGTTTGCCGCGTTCTGCTTGATGTCTCGCCGTTTCTTTGGGTGAAACGCGGTGCGTTTCATTACCCTCCTTTTTGTGGATTTTTCCGGAAAATTCAATGACTTAATGGTCTATTCTTGTGCATTGCCTTCTTTGTTGGGCAAGGTCTTAAATTGTAAAAATTATAATGTCCCACCACTTCTCTGTTATCGCTGACTAGTTTAGCCACGTTCGGGTTTGTTATCTGTTCAATGATGTACGCCCTCATATAATGGAAAAATTTGCGTATAACCTTAGTTTAGGCCAGACACTTTGGGATCACGCAACAATATTGTCTGCCTCGCATTATCTCATATGTTTTCTTCTTGACTTTGCCTTCCTGTGCTGGGGCCCAGTACTTCGTCTGGTCAACCTGTTGTTTCAGTTCCTTTCTTCTATCCTCCTCCGATAACACGCCCGTACATATTTCTAATTCCTCTCCCATTCCCATATCCATCTCGATTCTGCTTCCTAGTTCTACCACTTCCGTGGTCAAGACTGGACATCGCGCGTCGTTCGGATAAAAAAATCTGTCCCTATAATCATCGGATACAACAACTTCTTTTACTACTGGAGCTACCACTTCGTACTCTGATCGCCAATTTCAGCATTAAACATTATTTGTTTCCGTGATAGGGCTTTCTGACTTCTTCCTCTATGGCCCACGTACGCCCTATTCATGGGCAAGCACATTACTTGCTTCCTTCGCAATCGGGTAACTCTCATTATAAAATTCCTCTGATATAACTGTTGCAGTACATCCAGTATCAACCAGTGCTTCCGTTACCACCCCTTCGCATTCTACTTCGATCGTGGACATTTTCTCATGCGAACTTCCGAACTTTTTTCTGCCACGGTTGTGATTCATAGGACACCGACTTAGAATCGTACTGATAGGGACCACATTCAGCCTTTTTCTTCCCTTTGTGTCCGTCATGTGGGGCTCGCCTGTCATCACGGACTCTATCTGTTTAAAGATGTCTCTGTCCTCCACTTGACCAGGCCGTGTTGATTGATTGGCGCACCTCGGTTCGTTCCTCTCTCTTCTCGACGGTTTGGATCTTGTCCACCCCACTCCGGTCTTCGGTTACTCGGTTCCGATTGCCACCGGCTTCCTGTCTCGTGTCGCGTCCACTGGTTGCCTGCCCCACCACCATTCCCTTGTCTATTGACTGGTTCCGTTCTTAACGCGTTTACGTTTCCTTCCCTCTTATTCTTCGGGGCATTGGCAAATGTTAAGTCATATCCTCCTAAGGCGTTCATAAAGCTCTCTAAATTGGTATGGTTCGAACTTCTCAAATTATTTTGGATCGACACGGGAAACTGACGTGTCAATAAACACAATTTCTTGATCATTCATTGAGGACGTAGTGTCCTGCCAATCTCCAACACGTTGCGTCGTATATTCCCGCAGAGTTCCCATCGACTGAGTATAATAACCATTCATTAGATTTAATCACATTCATTTGAATCTTCATCGTTCCAATACCGCTCATAGAACCGGTCTTGAAATTCTTCAGCGTCTCCGAAATACATCAAATGCGTCGGCCCACGTCCGGGGGCGTTCCTCCAACATCAAATACAAAACTGGACCTTGCATCTTTCCGATGTGTTGATCACGGTGTGTCGTTCCGCTGCCCGCATGAATGCGCATGGGTTTTCTCGACCATCCCCGAAAACTTCAATGATTTTGGAGGCGTAAAGTGGGTATTCCGCCCGCAATGATCGGCGTCGTCCGGCATTCTTTGATTAGCTCTATCGTCAGACGTGGTGATGATAATTTTTCGCACATGCGCATATCCCTTGATTTCTTCTTTAATTAATTGCTGCATCATTTTGGTGTCTTCTTCCCTTTGCGCACCTCGTTCGTGATTTGATCCTGATGTTCGCCCTCTTGCTCTCCGCCATCTGGATTTCATTCCGAATCTGGTTTGTACCTCCTTGCTTTAGAAAATTTTCCGTTGTTGAAGTAGGTCGGTTTCAATCCCCGCCCAATTTGGTCAATCTGGATTCTATCTTCTGATCCTGCTCTACAAATTTACTGGCGATGGATTGGTTTTTGAATCTCGACCCTTTCCGCTATCTTCTTCATTTTCTGCTGGGCTTCGATTTGCTTGTTAAGAGGTCCTATTTGTTTTTAATTTCCTCCATTAACTTTCCGTTCTGTTCTTGCCGATTTCAATTCGTTTAATCGCCTCCTTCTGTTCTTCTCGCCGATTTCAATTCGTTCTTCAATCGCCATAAACTGCTTTTGGATCTTTTCTCCTTGTTCCTCGATTGCCTTTGTTCTTCCATCATCTTCCTACTCTGTTCTTCGTCGATTTTCACTCGTTCTTCAATCGCCATGTTTGTTTTTCCGATCTTTTCTTGTTCCTCTGCCATTTTTATCAAGTTTGTCGTTGATCATTTTCATTATTGGGTCATCAAATCTGATGTCTTGCTTGGTACTCCTGACTTGGGTTCCTGCTACCTGGTTCATCGGCGTTGATGTGGCTTTACTTCTTCATCGAAACAATCGCCTGACGTCATCTAATTTATCAACCCAGCGTCCCTACTATCCACAGGAAACGTACTTCCGCCGATTCCTTCATCCGAGTCTTCTAAGCACGCTCTATCTTCTCTTATTCCGTTCCAACATCGTCTTTTGAGCTTCCATTTTGCTGCCGCAATCTAATCTCTCGTCTTCGTTAACTGCTTCGCATCGTTCACTCATTTTTTCTCAATCGCTTTACAGTGCTTCCGTGCTTTGCAATACGTCTCAGCCTGTCTGCGCTCGCAATACTGAATACCGCAATTAAGTCCCTGATCTAATTAGTCGACCCCAAGTAATTGCATTGGAAACAATGACTCATCAGCGATTCTAGGCATTAGCCAATACAATTTTATTTGTTTTTAGTATTTCAATGAAAAACCTCAATTGTATAAAGGCCCATTATGACCAACCCAATTTTCATACTATACAGTTACCAAGATATGACATACAAATATCCACTCTCTGCAAACAAATGTTAACATCACCTATGCAATATGAATCACTAATAAAATAATTCTTTCATGAAACATATCACATATCAAATAATATAAATAACACTTGGAAAATTCTAAAAAACATTGGTACACAACTTCAATTCAAATTCACAAACATAATCCACAGTCCCATTTCACACACCTACATTTCTCAATAATACATAACAAACATATACTGTATGCAAAGCCAAACATTACCTCAACATCTCAACAAACCAATATTAATTCCCTTCACTACACTCATTTCCATTCACTGCTAATGAACAATGCCCCTCCACACCTGGCTACACCCTTTAGATGATTGATAGTTATCTGCAGATCCAGTTCATATGCTCAAAATAACACATATACAATCACACCAAAATGACATTAACTTCTTGTATCTAGCTACTTTCCTACAAATTCTACTAATTTCCTTGCTTTAGTTAACATTGAAAACAATTCACTTAACTATGGTACGTTATCATGTACACAAATAATTATTCTAACAAATTATAACATTATACACACTGTTTTCTCTTTACACATACATATGAGGTACTCTGCATACTGTTTCTGGATTGACTGACCACTTATTTAACTAAATAACATTTACATTCAATTACTTAATGCCTGTCAATATTTCCCTATAAATATTTTATATTTCCTCAAACAGTATTTAATTTCATAAATGACAATAATAAATTTCTACTACTTTTTTCTAGTAAACAATCACATGCAATAACGTTTTATTTCAATATTTCCTGTTCAAACTGTTATGTTTAAAATTATTACATTTTTCTGTTAATTCAAGATATTATTTATTCTCCAATTATATGGAATTCTAAATGTCTTCAATTTATTGCAACATGTCAATACCCCTTGTTAAATTAACCTGAGCCACATTTCTAAATACACGAGTCCATACTGTCATGCCAATCCGTGACGTACCGGGTATAATGGTCAGGGAGTTTGTGTAAATTCATTTGTAAGGGCTGCGTATTCTTTCTCGAATGGGCCTGGATTATTAATCAAACACCACTGTTCCGGTAGAACAAAATAAACTGAATCCATTTATTAATTCCATACAAACTACTAATGATACAATATCAGGTGGTCTCTACCTTTCTTTCATATAACCCAGAATCACTGTTAGTCTCTCGATCTTATCGATCGAAGAAGACACCGTTACTTCTTCCTTTACGAGCGTCGGCGGCTCGGGGACTTTCGTTGCTCCCGCGCTCCTTCGCTGCCTGCCGGGTCGTTTCCACTGGGACCAGCCGAGGAGGCGCTGCGCTTCCGAGCACGTTCTCCTTTCCACCTGATCCACTCAACGTCTTTTGATCTGTGTTACTCCAAATAGCAGCTATCACTTTGGCCATATGTCCGATCGACTATTGATTGTTATCACGCACAAATTGTCCTGCCTAATTAATCTTTCCGCACTCGTTCGTTCGCGATACTAGCTTGCTTTTCGGATCGCGGAGCAGCCCCAGATACGTCCTTCTTCGCCGGCGGCCAGCCAGACACTGACTCCTCGCGGCCTTCGCTGTTCCTAATGGCTTGGCCAACCGACGACACCTCGCCGCCCGTAACCGTTTTTCGTGGCTAGCGAGCGCCCTCTTGCAACCGTTCTGCCGCGTTCTTGCTTGATGTCTCGCCGTTTCTTTGGGTGGAAACGCGGTGCGTTTCAATATATATATATATATATATATATATATATATATATATATATATATATATATATATATATAGAGAGAGAGAGAGAGAGAGAGAGAGAGTAGATATAATCTCCACTTCGTCATTGCACAACGTTCTCGCCCACTGAAAAACTGCTCACCGCCCCTCTTCCTACGCTTCGACATATCGAATTGCCCTAGTAGCACGCAGAGACCGCCGAAGAACGCGGCGAGATGTCTGCAGAGGTCAGAAAGTTGAACCAAAAATTTTAATTATTAGATGCAACCATTTTGGTTGTCGCAGAGACGGCTCATGTTTACCATATCACCATGCGCGTCACCATATCACGTAAAACTACGAAACCATAACTATCTTCGTTTGTACGAGATAGTTCCAACCAATATTCGTTGGTACTAAGTTTTATATAAGATACAGCCATTGCAAGTTGGCGGCGGATGTCTCACGTTAATCATACTCACCAAGTCCGTCACCATACTTCGTAAAAATGTGAAACATTTAACATTCCTTTGTACCTGGTTTGAATGATTGCTCCACCTGAATCTTCGTCTGTACCTTCACGTTTTTATTAATGTTCAGCCATTTTAAGGTAGGCGGACGGATTCGCGTTAACCACACTACAATGCGCTTTCAACACACACAGTTAAAATGTGCAACAATTACCATTCGTTTGTACCTGGTGTGTACCGGATTGTTACCACCAGAATTATTGTTTGTACCAAAGTTTTAATTAAGATACCACCATTTTAAGTCGGCGGCGGCGGCTCATTGCCAACTATACCACAAAGCACACATTACACCCATAAAAACCGTGAAACCCTACCATTAGATTTCCTCGTACCCGCTTTGTTCCGGATTATTCCACCAGAATTTTCTTTTATATCAAAGTTTTCATTACGATACAGCCTTTGTAAGGTGGCAGCGGACGGTTACTTTAACCATACACCAAGCGCGTAAACATACCCCATAAAACTGTGAAAGCTTTACCATTTGTTTGACCTGATTTGTACCGGATTGTTCCACCTGAATTTTCGTTTGTACCAAAGTTTTAATGAAGACACAGCCATTGAAAAGTGAGCGTCACCATACTTCGTAAAAAGTGTTTACCATTTACCACTCGTTTGTACCCGGTTTGTACAGGATTTTTCCACCAGAATTTTCGTTTGTACCTACGTTTTAATTCAGATACAGCCATTTTGAGGTGGCAGCGGACGGCTCACGATAATATATCAAGTGCGTCCACATACCACGTAAAAAAGTAGAACCATTACCATTCCTTTGTATCTGGTTCATTTTACATAATGCTGTAGAAGAAGAAAACAGAATATTGTGTAAATCAATACTAAACAGTTACTCACACTTATTTCTCAGTCATAATCCGAATATTAGCATGGTATTTACATTATCTACTTTAAACAAATCATTTTTGCACGTTTATGTAAACATAAGAAATTATCACATTTTACACACGCATATTTTGTGCGACAATTTTTTCCTTGTATCAGGACTGGCACATTTTTCTTTTTTGCTTTGTGATTTCATAGGAATGGTATTTTGTTTTTCTTGTTTTCTGTATTTAGTTAGCAATTGTTGAATTTCTCCTGGAAGACAAGTAATTGTGGATCTTTTCTCCTATTGTTTTTCATGTTTCACAAACAATGTCAAAATTTTAACAATGATTAAATAAATTATCAGAAGTTGTTACCATTGAAAAACATTCCTTATTTAACAATTTTGATGCTTGCTCACTTGCACATGTCAAGATGACATAGTTATTTTTATCTCATTACTCAGTTTTCCATAATCACAGCCACAAATATCTGCTCTGTAAGTGCCTCCTTCTGCATATTCAAAAGAAGAGAGAGCGCTTCTTCTTCAGGAATGCCTGAACATACTTTATCCCATTGTTAGTAGTTTCACGGGAAAATGAACTAAAAAAGCGACTGAGAATCCCCTCTTCCATAAATTTATGTAAGGTCAGATCTAAATAAAAAATCTCTGTCTGAATACCTGCATCCATAAAACAACCAAATTTCTCCAAAAGAAACATCAGGTAACATCTTTCTCTGAGCACTTCGGTGTTGCAAGAAACCAATGAATTTGAGCAATTCCAGTACCTGGTCCAATTAAAAATTAAAGGCACTGAGAGGTCATCAGGTAAGCAAAATTGTGTGTTTTCCGAAAATGACACAGGTACCTGCACGGTCTGTTTAGGCTTCAATGAGAGCTCCTCCATTTGCTTCTCAAAGGACTCCTTACAAGCTCCCAGCAAGGGAGCAAGAACATCATGCAGCCATCCTGAACATAGACCAGACAACCAGTGAAAACTGGTTGCTCCACCACTGACAGGACAACGCGTACCGATTGTGGAGATATCAATGGGGAGGAAGCAATCGAATATGGTCGAGGCAACAATCGAGGCAAAAGTTCCCAAATGCTTCCCAAAGGTGGTGGTTGACATGAAGGAAAGAGTGCTAAACAATTCAATAGTCACACCAGGTTCAAGAATACGAGTATTATACAGAGTTGATCCCTCTTTGCTACAAAGTTCTTGAAGACATCTTTTGTCAAAACGGTCTGATGCACTCTCTGATAGAATAAGAAGCAATGCCTTTTTAGGTACAGATCTGATATCAACACAATATTTTAACACATAGTTTAGAGAGGCAATTGTTGGAATATGTTGAAAGTTGGTTTTCTTTTTCACACTGGCTTGAATATTAATATTGCATTTTATTTAATACATCTTTCACTTTCAAATAGGTGGCGAATTTTTCCACTTCTGTATCTAAATTGCAGGGTAAATGGCAATTGTGATCTCCAGGCTTGAATGAAACATCCAAATCCTTTACATGTACATAACAAGAAATAACTTTCTTTACATCATCTCCTGATGTCATGTAGTTTGCTTCAGAAATTTCTCCATGAAAAACACTGCTGATACCCAATGGAAATGAACAGCCATTCTGAACATCTGTGGGTGGAGTTATTCTGTCACTTATGTCAATATCCAATAAACGGGGCAATTCTGAAGCGGTAATGTCAACTGAATATCACCTAAATTGATTTTGTTCCCTGTATTTCACTCGGTCGTGTGTCAACTCCATCTGTACAAAAACATTGCAATTTACTGATATTTTAAATATGTTCACGGATTCAAAACAAACCCTTCAGCGAACTAAGTTCAAAAATTGGAACGCGAAAAATATTTGTCTACTTGACAGCTATATACACAGAGTACTTCTTGTTGGAGTATCAAACTTCGAGCTAAGTTCTTTGTTCTTTATTCAGTCATATTGAAAACTGTATAGTGCCGACAGAACATTGCGTTACTCTGACAGGAACACAAGAAACAAGCGCGAAAGATTCGGCGCGAGAGGAATTCAACGCAACGGCGAAGTGCGTGTGACGCCTTTGGGCGCGTGGAGTCTGGCAGCCCACGCGTCGCGCGCGCTCGGGAATGCAATCTACGTTTGATTGATTGTTTTTTTCGTGTTTCCGGGCGCGTCAACTGCTTTGGTAATTAGCCACAAGTGTAGTGCATAAAGCTTCTCGGGAGATGGCGGTGATCTTCCCGCTGGGATGGCGATATCCGGTGAAGGGGCCTACCGTCGGCCAGTGGGGTTTCAACCAGGACTCTCCCACCAGCGGAGCACCGCCCCAGCCGGGACAAGCTCTAAGTTCCCGACCGATCTCCTGGAATATGTGGTAGTGTAGTGCATGTAAGTGTGTGTGTGTATAAGGGGGAGAGGATAGGACAAGGAAGAGGAAGGAGAGATCGCGCGCGGTCCGTGGCCCGTTTGGTAGGGTACTGCTCCGGCATTCGCCTGGTGTTGATCGCAGAAACCACGGAAAACTACCGATCAGAGCAGCCGGTCGCTAGAATTCTCCTCCAGACAGCGACTGAATTTGACCTAGCTAAAAGCTATGTCGAAAATCCTGCCGTCGTCAGACTTTCAACCTAGGACCCCGGTCAGAGGCGTTGCAGTGACATCATTTGATACACTGTTGCCTCCCGGTCACGAACTTCGTGACTTACGCAGGCACTACCACTCGGTTACCACCAAACCACATATGCCACCTTTCTCATTTAGAACTATTTAATTGCTAAATTAATTACGCAAAAATAATTTTTCTTGCCTTCAATTTTTCCGTAATTACCGTGAGCCAGCGAAGATTACTCTGGATCTACCAAGCAATTAGTTACCACAAAACCAAATACGCCATCTTATAGAGCTATTTAATGGCAACTAATTACGTAAACAAATTAATCGTCGTCTCCGAGTAATTAATCAGAACGGCGGCCGGGGCTGCTGGCCGACTGGCTGGGTGCGTGACGTCACAGGTGAGGGGTAGCCAGCGAGCGCGTCAGGCCGCCGCCGCCGCCCGACGGCTAACTGACAAATTTAAATGAAATACCGAACAGGCTGAGATGACTTCATAATTGAAAAATTATACCAACATTTTGTTATGTCTGCGCTGTCCTCCAAGGTCGATCGCTGAATGGAAAGCTTGGTCTCTCTTCCTGACAAAATCAGTTGCGGTTGGCGGTATTATAAAACTGTCGATTTTTATACTGCCGATTCACTCGCGCGGACCTCGAGAACGGATCTTTAAGGGAGCGGAAAGTGTTCTTTGTGTGGATGTATAAGAGTGGATGTTAGGTCAAGAGCAAATTCATTGCGCCTAGCCTAAATTTCATCCGCATTTTTAAAAACAGCTGCCAATGAAGCTTTTACGATCTTTGAAGGGCTTGTTGCATACTTTTGTTGCAAAATTCTGCCTGACAAGTGAGATAAGAGGCTTTACACTGCTATTTCACAATCACAACCATCACACCTAAGCACAGAATCATCCGATAGAATCCCATCCTCTGGGAATTGCTTAGCTATTTCTTTTAGTTTATGGCTTTTTACCCTACTCATTTCTAGAACGTTCAATAACAACAGTATACGAGTCCCAGAATGTACATAGACAAATGTTTTCCGAGTTATCTTTCCGTTAACTTAACAACAGCAATGAACATTGCCAACGGCGCAAACGTCTGTCCGGCTTTTGACGTGAGTTTTGCGCTCCATTGCGAAGGGCCAGATTCCTAGAGTTTTGGTGTGGGAAGGGAGAGCGCATGGGCTAAAGATTTGTTTGAAAGATATCCTTGAGTTTCCGAGAAGTTGATCAGCAGCAGCACCTGGAAGTGCAAGAGTTTTTGTGACCAATTTGGTCTGAAGGTAAAGTAAACCGCAAGGCTAAGCAGCGACCAATGTTGGTACTGATAGCAAGCCGTTACTTTGCGTTGCAACTTGTGATCAGGGGTAAAACAGAGATTAGTTAGGTGTTCGTCGAGTTGCTAGGATGATTCTGCATAGCATTGCTTCGTAACGTGGCAGCTGAGAGTATAATCTTCAAGATGGAATATAACACGACGTTTTGCGTCTTTCTTGATCCTGCCGCAAAATTATCCGACCGTATAGAATTGTGCTGCAGATTACGCGACTCTAGCGGCACGACCGAGAAAGACGCGAAAAGTCGTGCCATATTCCATCTTGAAGATAATACCCTCAGCTGCCACGTTACGAAACCTGGCATATGCAGAATCATTTTGTTTGCAACTCGACGAACTTTGCAACTGTTCTATGGAGATGCAACAGATGGTTCTATGGAGATGCGCAGAATGTTCAGTGGCGGCTGGTGGGTCGCGAATTAGGAGAGGCGGCATGTACGTCTGAGAGGCGGCAATGTATGTATGTGGTAACATACCTTATTTTACCTCTTCAAATTATTTCTTGCACGAATAAAACTATGGCATTATAGGGTACAACTGATTAGCACGTTTCGATTTTAACTTTGTCTAGCACAACTTTTACGTTGAAAAACGGATTATACAGTTGTATATGCGAAAATTATAGATTTTAAAAATATTTCCAGCAAACAAAAACTGTAAATAATCAAATCCGATGAAAGGGTCGGTAATCTTCGTGTGGCGAGCCGCCATTTCAACATCACACCGTGCCGGGGCGACTCCCAAGGCGAGCGGCATGCAACGACGCAAACATTCCGGCAGCGACCTCTAAAAGCGCTGCCGAATGCAAGCGAGGCGCAGTTATAAATGGGCCCGGCGGAGCCAGAGGGAAGCAGAGGTACACGCGAGGTAGCCGAAGTCAGTGAAGTGCATACGATACGTCAAGAGCCCTCTGATGATGACGCGCTCGCATTCTGCCTCTGTTGCTGCTGCCATCGCAGGAGCGTCGGCTATGATTGCTGGGGTAAGAGCCGCCATCTCGAAGCTCGACTCCGTGTCCCCCTCACCTGGTCTATCGTCTAAAGGGGAAGGAGACGGTGAGAGGTATGACGTTTTGAGTCAGCTGCCCTCTACCTTCCCTTCAACCTTTACAACTTACGAAATCAACCACAGATCTCCGCGACGCACTGCCTCAGGAATACGCCGACGTCATCAGCCTGAGGGTGGCACGTCAAGCATTAGCTAAGTTAATAGCCGCAGACCTCCTGAACAAAACCCTAATAGGAGCACGCTGCCCCACCCAACTACCAGTACCCCCACTCTTCCTCAAGCTTCCATTGCCTCGCATGCACCAGCTACGGACGGACTCCCGATAGTCCACGATGCTACCCATTCCAAAAACATTTATCTTTCGCATAATCGGGCACTTAAAACTAAATTCGTCCTCAAAAATTGCATTGCGGTATGCACAAATTAAACGAGTCGATTTATTGCAAGTTTCAATTTATTCAATAACTTCTGCAACTTTTCCCGAAGTTGGTTTTTCTGGGGAGGGCGCCGCCCTAGAGCCTTTCGGAGCAGCCACCACGAGTCGACATGTGCCTGACTGCAGCAAATACTTCCGAAATAATTTGGATTATATTTATGTGACATGGCATGGTTTACCTGCAGAAGAGGAGACTTGGGCAAAACTACAATGTATGCCTGTAGATGAACTATGAATTTCGAATAGCAGGAAGAGACGAGGTTAAAGAGATAGGTTGCCATCGCGATGATGTCAAACACGAGGTTATGTACATCAAAGAATAATGAAGGAGCAGCAGAAGGTTCAAGGTTGAAAGAGGTGTTATTCTTGTAATTTTGGCCATGATTTTCAGAGGCTGCAAAAACAGTTGAAGCTCATTTTAAAAAGGATATATATATTCTAACACACCCACCTATTCCTTCCAAAATGAACATTTATTCAATGAATGAAATTACAGTGACGCAATTTTATAACAGGATAATGCACTTTAAGTAGATGGTCACTGAAAACAAGGCCAAACAAAAATGGCGTCACCGAATGCCTGGAACACACTTTCACCAATTACAATTTACAATTTGCTCATTCTCTTCTGAATATTCATCTACCAAATTATTTTACTTTAACTTTCTGGTTTTTCTGCACGGCTTTTGAAATGAATTTACACTTGTTTTAAGGAATCCTGGTTCACAGGTGCTAACCTGGCTTCTGCACTCACTATAACACTGAACTTAAAGAGAAAAAGAAAACACTAAAACGTAATATACACGTTACTTAAATCTGATCCTTTTACATATAACAAAAGCAATTACTTTTTAACACACTACAATAAATCGTGACTTTTCCAGATAACACCAACTGTACAAATTATGTGAAAATCATGACCATTTACGTAAAATTGCATGCTGCATGGCCTCTTTGGAATGAATTTAATGACACGCAGTAAATGAACTTGAAACTGCCATCACATCGTTCGGAATACTTCTCCCACCTATTCTTGGACTTTTCGCCCACTTTTTAACATGAATTCGTCGTGTATTTACGGCTATCTTTCCCAACTGATCGCCACATAAAGTTGCCAGTTCTTTTACCTCCTCAACAGCCCGCATCGCTCGCCTGTAGGTAACCTTGGGATTTTCTGCCGCTCGCCCCGCGTTGCTACTCGTCTCCGCTTGCTGTCCCAATGACGATTCCAGTTTCTCTCGAACTCTGACTCCGCTACGCTTACAATTTCGACACCTTTTTCCCGTTCTCCGACTCGTACGATTCTCGCCCTATCCAAATCTTTCTCACTCACGCTTCGCTCTGTGGTCGTCCTTCTACCGCGCCTCGTACAAGTACGTTCAGCCCAGCCTCGAATAATTAATGTTGTTGAAGGTATGCTTTAAATGCTCGGCCTGGGCCTACCACACACTTTGAGCATGTGTGGTTTCAGCGTGCAATATGAGATGCTGGATTTAGTTAATGTCCTTCTGCGCGATTTTTACAAATTTGAAATTATTTCGGCGTCAAACAGTCACTTCAATTAACTCCTCAAATATTGTGAATGCGAAGAATGCTTGTGCATCTAATTTTTAATTACTCTTCCTTTCGCAGATACGCTTCACAAGCTAACTTTTAACTACCAAGTTAAAATAAACTTTATGCTATTGTGGCGTCGCGGCATACGGCATACGCTGCAGCGGGCCGCTTGGGAAACCTGCCCGCCGGAGGTGGGATGGGGTGGGAAGGCATATGGCGCACGCCGGCCGGAAAATACCGGTACGAAAATAACTGGGAGAAAGGACGCGCGCGAATGCGACTTCTGGTGAAGTCGGCTGCGCCCTGGGGGCAGCGAGCCGGAACGACGCCCGCCGCTTGTAGGAGTGGGGCGAGCCGACGGATACTTAAAGTTGCGCCGACATGCGCCTCGGGGATACGCAGAGGTCGAAAGACGAGGGTATCTCCAGTGCTAGCCTTTGCACGTGATCTTCAGGTCGAAGATCGGTTTGGCGACAGGCCATGTAATCCTGTAGTTACGTGGGACTCTATGTCTGACAGCTTCGGCACCGCGTTGCTTTTTCCAGCTTTCTTTAAGAAAAATCTGGCCAGGGCCCTCGACCGTCGCGGGTTTCGCGGCCAAGGAAATTCGAAAGGTTGCTGGCGTTAATTTTGTATAATAAATTTGTACATTAATTGTAAATATCAAACAGAAACAGGTCAGTCTGTGTCATTCCCTTCAGTATCACACTATCAAGTTACAATGCTCAGAACTCAGTCTGTCACCGTCGCTGCTGCAATCGAAGAGAGCTCAGTCTAGCGCCAATCACCCGCAAAAATCCATCATGGCGACGTACCTTTGGTAAAGTCTCGGAGGCTGCCTCACCCTGCGGCATCTGAGATTTCCCTTCGGCGATAAGGAAGCGCGTAGGCGACAAGGAGAGGCGACTGCAAGACGCAGCGATCGCGCTGACCGCCACTCGTCATCACTGGAGTGTCCAAAGAAATGAATACATCGTTAGTTGGTCCATCACATTGTGAATTATTGTCACCTCTATTCCTACACTTGCTCGCAGGATTTCCATTGTTCAGCACTGTATTGTGCAAACGCTTCTCTGCAAAACGTTTCTCTTTCTTTTAAGGATGCGCCAATTGTTTCTGCTGCCTCGCGCCCATTTATAAATCCCCAAACAAGTTCTATTGATTTAGATCTGGATGGTACGGTGGAAGAAGGAGAGGAATGTGGCCGTGTTCAATGATTATTTGATCAACGACTTATCGATTTTCAGTGATATTCTTTGAACATTGTAATAATTGGGTTTTGTGAATAACAGCAGCTACTGTGTAAAAGCAACACTGTCACTATTCACTAGCCATGGTCAAACAGGGACTGAGACTGAAACCTTCAAGACCCGCCTTATTTTCTGTTGATCGTTTGAATAACCCCCACTGTAGAAATACGAAATCTGCCTTCGCGTGATCCTCCTCACTCATCAGTTTGTTATCACCAAACTCGCAGTGTTGAATTACCGCGCGACCCACGAGAAAAAGACAGAGGGAGCTATGTTGTGACAAAGAGCGCAGGCAGGCGGGGAAATATTAGGAGCTTTGGAGGGAGAGGCCACGTTCGGGCATGCGCAGTGGAAGGTTTTTTTGAGAGTGGTCGAGCAATAGTCGTCGTCGCTGCTGCAATCAAAGACGCTCAGTCTAGTCGCCGTCGCTGCTGCAGTCATAGAGAGTTCAGTCGTCACCGTCGCTGCTGCAATCAAAGAGGGTTCCCCCGAGGTGCGCCGCGATACCTATGGTACTCGCCTGGGGAAATTCTTGGAGGGGTGAATATTCTCTCGTGACCTCCCGAAAACATTATTCACAAGTTCGGTGGTAATAGTTCGGAAAAGCCAGGGCAGATGGCACGTTTATCAGCCATCGTTCCACCGCGTACCCTACCTCTCTGTTCGTGGGCTTCTTTCGCAGCTGATGGTGGCGTTGCGGTTGGCATATATGTATCGAAGCAATCGTTATAAGTTCAAGACTCCGCGATGCTGATCGAAGGATGTACCCCACCATGTGAATAAATTTAACTGTGATGAGTGGTGCATAAACAGTGGTGCTACACATCATGTTACTAGCCGTCGTGACTGGTATGTTTCTTATGATGAATTCGGAACACCTAGAGGAATGGACAGTGCTAAAAGTGGGGTACAGATTGAAGCATTCGGTAGTGAGTATAAATGTCCGGGGACATTTGATGGTAAAAATGGATAGACAGACACCTTGAAGATGTGTGGTATTGTCCAAAGGGAGAAAAGTGGATTTCTGCATTGAAGGAGAAATGTTAATGATATTTTAAGTCAATGTAGACCAGACATCCCATATTGGCCGAGATAGACACTTTTTGAAACCCTCTGTCCTGCATTATTTGAAAGGAAAACTTATAATACCAGTAACTGGAATCTTCTGTTTCTGTACGACTTATGGTACAGAATCCAGTTTTTTTTAGTCAAGAATATTGCCACAATGCCCTTTTAATTGTTTTTTAGATCTGGTCACCTTATTATCGACTTACAGGTACTACCATTATCTTGGTAATTCGCAAACCACACGTCTAAAATCTAAACATTTTCCTCTCATTTTTTGATGATTCGCCTGTAAACGTATAAAGATTTACCACAGTTTTGCAATAATTTAAACAATCAATTAAAAATATCATAGATCTTTAGTAAGTTGTCAATTACATGCATTCCCTGAACATGTTGAACAAACATACATCATATAAGAGCCACTAAAATGTTGTGACCTTCATTTCAGTAAAAGCTAAGACTATTTGTGTAAAAAATATTAGGTACAATAAAAAATATATTGTGATAGTTCACCAAATCAACTGATTGGCTTCTGCCACTGTCTATCAAGTCATGACTCAATTACTGGCTGTTAGTTATTCCTGGCGCGTCAACTACAGAGGTCATTATTCCTGTAACTGTAGTGCATGTTTTTCGTGGTAGGTGGCGGTGATCTTCCCGCTGAATAGCGGGATCCGCCGCCGACCTACCGTAGGCTAGTAGGGTTTCCCCATCAACCAGGTATCTCCCACCAGTGAGGATCAATTCTGAAGTCGTGACACGCTCTAAGGTCGACCGGCCCCGCGGCATGTGTGGTAGTGTTTGCATGTTAGTGTAAGGGGTGTATGATAGACAAGCGAAAGATCGCGCGGGTCCGGGTGGCCGCTCTTGAGCTAGGATACTGCTCCGACATTCCGGCTGGTGTTGAAACAATTGAAAACTACCGATCCGGAGCAAGCAGCCAACCTCTAGAATTCTCCCCAAACAGCGATCAAATCTGATCTGACAACCTAGTGTCGAAAATTCTACCACTGGAGAACTCAAACTCAGGACCTCCCGGTCGCTATTCTGTTCATGCATTGAGCCACATCTCCCGGTATGTCCAAATTGTATAGCAAGAAATGTCACACGTTCACAAATCTTGGCTATCAAAAGATATTTACTATACAAAGTTTGATAAAAATGTTAATATTAAATCATTAGGAATAACAATATTTTAAACCGTGTACCTGAATATTGAAATTAAATCATCAGAACTTGGAATCAGAACCAGAAACTGCAAACATTTCTTTACAATATGATAAAAAGTGTAATATCTACTTATATTTTTGAATAACCATATGGTTATTATAATTAATACATTGAAGAATTAATTGTTCAATTATATCATCTGGTTAACTTAGTGTTGAGAATTCCTCCACTTGTGAAAATTATGAAGTTTTAGACTGTGATTATGAACATTCTGGACATTTTCTGAACAGTTATTCAAGTTTAATGTATTTCTCACAGTGATAATAATTAATACAATTTTCTAAAATAAATATTTAAAATACGTTTCATCTACCTGTCCTAAAGGGGCATTAAAAGGTAGATTATAAGACAGTTTTTTGTAGGGTAGATGTGTGATGCGCACTAATTATGTTCCCCTTTCTGTTACAAGGTTTATGTTTAAATTTCAGCTTCGCCTAAAGTGGTCCTTTAAAGAGGTCGACTGAAATCATTAATTCTGTATGTCGGCGCATTTTACGAGCCTTTGTTTATGGAACGGCCTCGACCGTCCTTCATTCTTGCTTGTAAATTGTAATTCTGCTTTTTTTTTCCCGCAGTTTGCTTTGCAACCTGCGCATCAGGAAAAACTAATATATAAAATTGTTTATCTAAAAATGTGTTATATTGAAAGTTATTTGATTGTCATATCTCCTGATTTGAGATCCAAAAAGTTGGATACCTTTCATTAAAAACCGGTGCGTCCATTTGAAAGTTCAAGTGTATGACAATCTTCTGAATTTCGATAGCTTAGAAGTTTTTGTGTTAGCTTTATAATTATCTCCTTAGGAAAATGCATGGTCAGTTCGCTACATATTACGTAGGAAAATTAATGTTATAAATGTCTGTTTTAAACAGCTGGCGACCGTTTTAAAAAATTGTCATTAAATAAGAGGTCAGCCGTTTGATTTTAACAGTTATAGCTGGGGTTTTCTTTCCGGAGGGTCCGCTGTAGCTGCCATAGGTCTTCAGCATTGTTTATTTGCGAGTTTTAACATACTCTTCCCACCTCGCAGACCCATGCTCCCCAAAGCCGGGAGGTTTTCCGCCGTGGGTTTGGGAAAGGCCTTGTCACGGAGCGCTAGATGTTTGCGCCTTTTCTGCGTTCTTGAATAAGGCGGATTAGCTCAACGGGGTTGTGATGAAGAGTTGGCGGTATCAGGAAGTTTTTAGGTTGATTCATTAAAGGCTGATTTAATCTGATAATTTAGATGGTTTAATGCCTGTCGATACATGTGGGTGAATGAGTGGGTTTGCAGAATTTTGTTTTTTTGGTTTTGTTTGAAAGTTTCCAATCTGTTTTGTTGAAGTTTAGTAGATAGAGGCGCAGGAAGATATCGTTGTGAAAGCGAAGATAACAGGAAGGTGGTCTGAGGTTAGATCGTGAAGTGGTTTGGGAGTTGTGAGAAAAGGAGGAGAATGAAGAATATATAAGGATATCTCCTTCGATGGTATTAGTGGGGTGGGGTTTGTTCTTGGTGGTTATGGAGTGAGGAAATGTTGTGGTTGCTCCTGTTTAAATATTGCAGAGGCGAGCGCCTGCCGAGTTTTCCGCTCGCATCCCAATCTGGATGCTTGGCGTTTTGTCGCCCGCCATTACTATCGGCGCCCCGAGCATTAGTAGCTCGTCAATGTCGAAACAACGAGGGTTCTTGAGGCCGCTTAGGCGGCGGACACGATGGCAATGGTCGCGCGGCGTTCCGATTTCCACTGCGTGGCCTCGATGTTGCGAGAGGCGGGTTCCTAAGGGGTGTATGTGAGATGGTTCGTCTAACTGCATAAGGTGCCACCGCCGGGTTTGGGCCAGAGCGATCATTCCTGTAAATGATGAAATTGCGTAGGGAAAAGTTGTCGCTCGTAGAAGGTTACTTTTTGTATTAAGATTAGGTGGGCAATAATCAGAGATGAACTGATATATTTCATCCTTCTTTTATTTAGACGGCGTTTGCATTAATGGACGATTTTTTAAAGGTTGTTTATGGGAAGGCCTGTTCAATTAAGGGGGCAAGCAGAGTAAGTTTTGTAAATAAGTCACCTGAGGTTTTTAAAACGGCGGACGGTTTTGGACGGCGTTTTTTACTAGAAGAATTAGGTTCTTAATTTCAGTGCCTTGTAAAAGTTTTATCAGTTCAAAGAGCTCGCCGGAAACCGGAGGAATTTGAAGACGACGTATTTGCTGTTTGTTGTTCTGTTTGTCGGCCTGCCGATCATCAGCAAATCCGGAGCCGAGAGCAGTGGGGACGACTTCTTCCGATCCGGGCAGGGTAGGAAAGGCCTCCCTTTGTGGGGCACCCTGGGAGAGCGTTTGCGCTGCGGCGGGGATTATGTTTCTACTTGGTGCTGTGAACGCATTTCTGCGGCGAGCGGCGTCTGCATCAGCGCGTTTCTGGCGCGCTCCCTGGAGTTGACGTGCTCGCGCCTCTTTGTACGCATGGAGTGCCGGGCATTCGTTGTAGCTGGCGACATGAGCCTCACCGCAGTTGGCGCATTTTGGCTGGCCATTTCTGGGGCAGTCGTCGAACCTGTGGCCCTCGCCACAGGTGTAGACACACTGGATTCCGCCGGCATCCGTTGTGGAATGTCCCACATTTGACATCTCTTGCAATGTGGCGTACGTTGAGCTCCTCTGTGCTCCTCCCATCTAATTAAGGTGTTAAGTAGGACAGGGATGTTTTTGATCCTAGTTATTTGGGAGACGTTAAACTCAACGAGATAAAGGCCAAGTGAGTCAAAGTACTTGTCCCGCTTTCAGTTAAGCGCCCGCTTCATTTCGGATATGTGGTAAGTTTCCCGTTTGCTTCGATTTCTTGTTTGATGATGTTTCGATCAGCTCCACCGTAAAGGGCCCTCTGATAACTAATCGGTGTCGGCGTTCTTCTGTTGCCCGGCGGAAGAAATATTGGGCGTTCGTTTAATAATTGCTTTTTCAGTTCTTTGATTACGGTGGTGTGATCTTTGATGCATCCTGGTTTCAGTGTGAAGAAGGCTGGGGTGACTGTGCCCGTAGGATCTGCGTTAATTTGGGTTTTAGTAGATTTAAATAGCTTGTGTATCGACTGGCATCTGTATACAGATCTCCTACAACTTCTCTGGGCCGGATCTCGGGGGCGCGAACTTGTTGCTGCGTCTGTGCGGCTGTTTGAGCGCAAGTGGGTAGTGAGGCACCTGAGCGGGCATATTTTGGGCGCGGTAATTGGGCACCGGTGGGCCTTGGGTGATTTGAGGGGGCGAGATTTGGGGCACGCGCGAGGGTTTCGCTCTTGGTGTTCAAATTTGGTAGCGGTTACTTAATGGTAACGTGTTTAAGTGGAGCCAGGCCTGGGTTTGTGGTGCCTGCTTAGGGGCACTAAAAGCTTTGCCTACAATTTCCCATCCTTTGGGGACGTTCCTCCTCCGTCAGAACAATTGCAGGAGGCCGCTCTTCCCCTGACCGTTTGGGTTTGATGTCCATTTCGGTTGAGTTACTTTGGTCGCCCGATATTACTGGGGTGGTTTCGGCGGAGCTCATTTGACAGAAAGGTCACTGATGGCTGAGAGGACGCGTCCGACTGGCTTGTGGGTGAAGTGGGGTTGTTGGGCGGGAAAGAGGACACCAGCAGTTTGCGTCGCAATTCCATTTAAGCTTGGAACAGACTCACCACTTGTTTGTTACAGCTCATAGTGGGTTGAGTTGCACTATGTTGACTGCGGCTGCTACAGCAGCTTCAGCTGCATCCCTGTGGATTCGCTCAATTTCGTCTAAAAGAGCCGGATCGTGTTGGCGTATTACGTTACACGTATGGCCTATGTTTTCGTCAAGGTATTTGGAGGCCCGACAACAATTACGTGATGGGGGTACTCTGGTTTTGAGTTATGACGTGTTGAAGTTGCCTGCGTTCTAGCGCGAGTGCGTATGGGGCTTCCATCAGGCCAGATTGCCCCTCCTTGCATTTATCTGAAGATGTTAACGCACATTAAACTCAGTGTGCTAATTCTAGAACAATTTAGTTAATATACGTAATTACCAAGCACAAAACTAACCCAAAACTAATACAAAATTAACACAAAACTACACAAATCACAGTATGCTAATTCCAAGATGATTGGATAATACACTATAATTACCTAAACATACAGATTTAAAGCTACAGTCATTTTAATCTAATTGCGGTTTGTCAAATCACGCTTTGAACACTTTTCACTTTGCAGTTTTGTTCCGCTAAAATCGTAATGCAGATTGTCCATTGTGTTTTAATATCTAAATTGAATTTAGCGTGATTTGTGGCTTAAATACACTATAACAGTAGCAGATCGCTTACACTTATAGAATATCGGGCGAATAATTGGAAAAAATTCGCGCATGGCCGCCTGCGACTGGTCTGGCTTTTTAAACCAACTGCCCATGTTGTAGTCACGTGGTTTGTGACGCAAAGTGGTGCTGCGCAGAACGAGTAAAAATCTGTCCGCTGGAGTAGCCCACCCATATCTTTTCATCGGGGGGATGTCTCTTGCGCACATGGGGGATCCCTCTTCAGCCAATGAGCTTCAGACTCCAGTTTGCATCACAATATTAGCGGGAATTGTAAATACAGCCAGATACCAAAATTATCACGTCGTTGCAAGACATTGAGACAGATTCATGAAGCACTAGCAAAATAACTGGTGTTGCCCGGATTTCCTTCATATTCAATCCTTATGAAAGAGGTAAAAGATCAATATTATATAAACTACGGTGTTGAAGATTATTATTTTTATGTAATTAGTTCAAGTTTTAATAAAATACTATAGTTTTCTGGCGGAATGTATTAGGAACCATCTATTAGGTATCAGTTCTGGCACAGTATACATATCATACAGTCACAGTCTAATATTATTAGACTGAGATACAGTACAGCAGCTCAGCCCGATTTTTTTTTTTTTTGCTGATATTTTGCGCGCATATTGCTAGCGATCCTGGTGGATAAAGTAAAACACATGAAATCAGTTGAAGTCAACTCTATCTTGAACGCACACTCACATCCGTGAAGTCAACGCCGTTTTGGTTTTCAATGGACGTTGCTGAAGTACACTGTTTGTGAAATTGCAATTTGAAGAACAGGTTAAGCATTTAAAACAATTGTATTGTTTCTGATATTTTCCTGATCTGAGTTCCAAAATTCCTCAAAATGAAATATCAGCCTCACATTTAGTGAAAACAATTCCTTCACCTCTAACAGAAATAAGTGTGGGACATTAAATATGGATTCTGCAGAAATGAATGCTAAGCAGTGTTTTAATTTCTCGTATACGTACTTATATAGAAAGTTATGTAATGGGCGCAAAATCGATTTTGAGATTTCAACGGAAATACACGTTTTGGGGTTCCCTGATGCCAAAAAAGTAATTTTTTTCTTTTTACAAAACGTCCGTCCGTCGGTTAATACTACTAGCGCCTACACCATGCGTACGAGTTTTTCAAAATTGAAGAAACCCCTGTCCATCTGGCTCGTTGAAGCTGTGAAATGTCGAAAAAATTCTTTAAAATTTGGGGTACTTTATAAAGCCCCAAAAACATTTTCAAAATTCTCTCAAAAATGGCTTCAATATTTTCTTTAAATTTCTCGTAAGAATAGAGTAAAATACCACATAAAGGTGACATATGTCCGATTTTCACGGTTAACACTGAACTTTCCAATACTTCGAATGTTTGATTTTTTCCAAACTTTTCATGTCAAAGGAACTGAATCTTTCAAATAGTGAACTTGTTTACGAAAAAGTTCAACAATGTTATGGCTTTGAAAATGTTCAAAATAACTTCAAAATTGTGTGTTTTCTGCCAGTGTTAATGAATATCTGCCACGGTGTGTAGCAGTTTTAATGACAAAATTTGGAAAATTAATTGCGTAGCAAAATATCAGTACTCAGCTAGTACACAATCTCAAAGATATCGATTTTGTGAGTAGTTGTTGTGAAGTGCAGAAAATAGTTCGGCAAACTTTTATAAGAGTAAGAATTTACTATATGTTGAAGTACACCAAAAGAGAATTACTTCAGCAAGGAAAAAGCAAGAAAAAATATTTAAATTCTAGCATTAGGGATGTTAATGTTTTATTAGTAAGAAAAAATAGAAAATATTTTCGATACAGTTTTCAAAATAATTTGTAGTACTGTGAAATAAAATATGTGCAATCAGTATCACCCTGGTTTTTATTTTTCCACCTAGATACGAATTTTCTTCAAAGTAAGTCTTTCTGCATGCATTCAGAATCTAGTTTTTAATTTGTGTAATTTTCTTACTGATGTCAATCAGCAGTTTCTAGATATTTTCATGAAAAAGAAAGAAATAGTTGTTATTCCACATGACATTATTATGTCTAAGGACAACATTCATTAGATTTAAATATTTTTTCTTAAAATATTTAAAGAATTCTACTTACCTGTTGTATATTTAGATATATTCGAGGAATTAAAATAAATAAACATTTCCTTTCGGCCATATTTAGCAGAACGAACAGTATAACGAATGTAGTGTCGAATGTAATCGGCGAAGTGTTCCTGTGCTAGAGTCGCTGATCAACACGTCATAGGGCATTTAACACGAGATGTGATCCGTACACTGTAGTAGTAATATAGTGTTTATTTATTTATTTATTTTACGTCAAAAAACAGTTAAAACTGTGATGACGTGCTATGGGAGAAGTGAATTCTGAGACATTTTCAAAATTCTGTGATCTCTACACGAAGTCACATACGGTACTACTTGATTTTTGAATGAAAAATGTGTATTTTTATTGCAGTAAAATATGTTTACAAGCCATAAACACAAATTGATAAAATAAAATTTAAAAGAACGTGACAATTGTGAAAACGTGAAAACAAAAAATTACATAATGAATCAGGAGAAGAAATGAACAAAAACGTGTTTAGATACAAAATGTAAGTAACAAAGATATAAATGTTTTATTAATCTTTAAAATAAAATTTGCAATAACTGGATAATAGTTTCATTCAAATCCTATACAATGAACAAACGGAAGGAGAATCATACTTATTAAATTTGAATAACATTGCTTTCCTTTCAGTATCAAATAAATTGCATTACAAAAAGAAACACTCGATAGACTCAAGTTCTTCACCACATTCACAAATTTCAGAATTAACAATTTGATGCATATGTAAACTGTTGTTAAGAGACGCTATTCTAATGCGATTAATGCTGGTCTAATGCGTTGGATCAGTCTTCGTCTAATGCGATTAATAGTGACAAAAGCTTTCGTGGAAACTAAACAGGTAAAACCAAGATTTCTTATAATTATTAAATTTGATTTACTGAAATCTTGGATCAATAGATTTATGTATGCCTTTACAATTTGAACATTTTTGCGTTTCAGAAGTACATTTGTTCTCATATTTAAGACCCCACTACAAAAACAAATTTCTTTACCTTTAGAGGATTTGGTTGTATATCTAAAGTGGAAACCTTTGAAACATTGCATTGGGCGCGGCAAGAAATGTTCTACTTTACTTCGAACATGGAATAAATAGATTTTAGTCGGAAGCAAGTGACTAACGAAAGTGATCAGTTCAGTTTGGCTCGGGATCCAATCCTTACTACTGCCCACATTGAGCTGCCGTTTAGCATTTTTATTATTTCGGATTAATCTTTTTGCGTCTAATATACATATATAAGACTCATATATATGAGGATAGAAACAATATATATGAAGATAGAAACTATATATATATATATATATATATATATATATTTTGTAATGGTCCAACGTTTCGAAACCAAAACCCCAGATGCAACGTTGCCAAAAAGTGGCAAAGAATAAACGTATATGTGGAGTGCAGCGATGCCGATAGAAACATGTTTGTGGATCCAAGTTAAAATAAGAAATTGTAGCATGTGAGATTTAGGGAAAATTGAATATAATCATCCGATAGAGCAGAAATTATAGAACAAAATAAAACAAACGGCATTAAATTCGGTTGACGCATTCGGAAGTTATAATCTGAAAGATATTTGGAATTTTTAATAAAATGAACAGAATATAGCCATTGTTGCATTAGAAAAGAAACATTACAAACAGGGTTTTTGAAGAATAATTACCAAACGCACGGACCGATTTGGTTGAAACGTTGGGAAAGAATAGAATAAAATACGGGGAAGACGACAAAATTAATATCAACTTTGTCGCATTTTCGGGAGCGAAGTAATTATAAAATATATCGAAGTTGTGATGGAGTCAATAGTAGAAACAAATGACGCGATGCAGAGAGTTAAGGAAATCTTGCAGAACCAACAGAGCAAGGGTATATCAATTTTTTGTGACAAAATCTGTAGTAACAATGTAGGTTGATAGAAGAATTCAGCAGGAATGCAGATGTAAGGAGAGATGTGTCGTGGACATGGTAATGAACGCTTCGAGTACGTGAAATCGGTGTCGTTAATTTTTTGGGAAAGTGTAAAATAGTTAGCGAGAAGTAATGTCGAAAGATTTATAAATATCTTGGAATATTAGAAAGGGGAGCAAAATTTAAATTTATTGAATTCATGTTATTTTGGTAGTAAAATTTCAAGCAATCACGGATAATCAATTACGTTATATCTAGTGTGAGGAAATTTGGCGCAGTAGATATTTTTATTATGGGACTTAACTGAATTAATGCACATCAGTATAATTTAGACAATTATTTTCCAAGATAAATGGAAGTCAGCAAGAGAACTTTCTAGAAGTGACGTATTTGATGATACGCGAAAATTTGTTTCTGTTGTCGTGTTAAGTATTTTGCCGAGCAGTACGCCGCAAATATATAGAATTGATTAGTCGGTGATAGGTAGCGGCTGACTTTCACATTTATGTGAAATGTAGTGGTTAACGAAGAGTGATTTTCGGAGGCGACCGCGAGGAAGGATGGCCGGCGACCGAACATCGAGGAACATCGAACAGCGGACACCGGACATCTTCAGTACGAGAGATGAGCCGAAAAAAGGGAAGTGAAACGCATATGCATGTGTGTGTGTGTGTGTGTGTGTGTGTGTGTCGGAATTCCTTGAAATGCTTCGTATCAAAACGCATTCCATAAACAAAAACAATTTTTGTTGAAGATCAAGTTTTGTTAGTAGGAATAAAATAGAAATAGTTGAAGGAAAGTAGGGAATGCGCATTCGAGGGATGAATGAGATTTTGATACTGGTTGTATTAGGGTGTATGAATGATTTTTTTTGTTACTGTGTATTATCTTGTTTTTTTGGTTTCTGTGTGTTGGTCATAGGGTATTATATGTTAGCGTGGAAAGAAAGACGGTGAATCATTGCCGTAGAATTGAGAATAGAGTAAAGTTATCAACGCAAATAAATTATCGAACCAGAAATGCGGTTCGTTTTGGACCAATTGAGATGTTCATAGTAATTTAACCCAGAACGCACAATCCAGTTACCTCACTGCGATTCCTGTATAGGACCGCCAGCGTATCCACGGCAGTAGATAGTTAAGAAAAAAAGGGTTTATTATATATATATATATATATATATATATATATATATATATATATATATATATATATATATATATTTGATAGCAGCACGGGCATAGATAACGTAGAGAGGTTAGAAGATAAAATCAATGAATGATAGGAAGAGAGCAGGGAGAGATTGTTACATTACATTAAATGGCGACCCAACGGAGTAATAGCAGATGATAGATAAATTGTAGGAATAGAAGATAGTAAGAAGGGAGGAAGTGGATTCATTACATAAATGGCGGCCCAACGGTGGGGCAATCAATTATGAATAATAGACGAGAGGAGAGAGGAAAGGAAAGGATTCATTACAATATATATATATATATATATATATATATATATTGTTACGTTTTTAGGTGGTGAATTAAAAGTCTCGTATTATTTTCACAAAAACGTTTATTTTGTTTCTTAACACAATCACTGAAAACACTTGATGATTTATTTACACTACACTTCTCTTCCTTTATTTACGCTACACTTCTCTTCAGTTATTTACACTACACTCCTCTCGCACACTCGCACAGTCCTAAGCACTGGCCACAGTTCACTGCACTGATCACAGTTCGATGCACTGGTCACAGTTCACGTCACCGACCACAGTACGATGCACTGACCACGGTTCACTTCACTGAGCACACTCGCTGCACAGCTATTGACCGCGATGCACACACTTCACAGTTCAGCTTCCACTGCGGACTCAAGACTGACTCGCGGTCGCCGGCCGTCGCGTATTTATACCTGTCAAGACAATCCAGAACCTTCCGGACACCGCGACTGTTCTGGAGTAATCCGCCGGCAGGTGATGCAACTCGTGCTCACCGGCGGCTCGTGGTCGCCGGCAGATGACGTAACCAGCGATCACAGGCACCTCGGAGTGGCGCCGGGGGATGACGCAATATTTGTTACACTACCCCCTCCTTAGTTGCGATCCGTCTCGGAGCGCGTTTAGTGAAATCATGCCGATACTTGCAGCTGGAGCCTCTAGTGCAGTTGGAGGTTAAGAAAAAGTGGCAGTCAATTGTCTTCTTTGGATATGACAACATTCCATGGTGGTAGCTGCAGACTAAGATGCTAAACCCAGTGTACCGGAACAGTACTTCCAACATGCTTCTCACTATTCTCCAGTTCAGTCCATCAAACCCACATCCCAGTTTTGACATGGCAATCTTCTGGACGTTGTCTTGCAGTACTTGTTGGCGTAATTCAATCAGAGTTTCCCAAAGATTTTCATAGGATTCCTTGTGATATAACTTACTTTTTGTGACAAGGTAATAAACATAGTGACTGACGTCGTGCAGATGCAGAACCTTCCCAATATCTGGTTGTTGGTTCTTTAATTCTTCTATCCTTCCATATTTTCTCTTGAATACAGTAGCAACACCTCTGGTCATATCTAAATCCTGGGCGACACAATGCGCCAATGCATATTCCTGGGGTAGCGCAAACAGATCCGTGTGCACCTCCATTGTTACCCCATAACGCGCTTGATGCTTTTCATTATACTGAGACCAACTCGTGAAATGTGCACTCCTGCATGTCCAGCTCACAAACTCGTGCGGTCTTTTCTTCATCATTTTCATTACTTCCTGCGTACGGGGCCAGCCGATTCGAATGAACGACTCGTGGTTTTCCATTCGGCAATTTTTTTAATTCGGTAGACAACATAATTTATCCTCTTCACGACCTCGTACGGTCCTTCCCACTGTCGTTGTAATTTTGGACACAAACCGCGGCGACGTTGGGGGTTAAACAGCCAGACATGATCTCCAGGTTGATAACCTCCTCCTTCAGCTTTGATGTCATACCGGCCTTTCATCCTGTCACTTGCGATTTGGATTCTTTCACGCACCTGGTTATGAATTACGTCCATTTTCCGTCTTAGGTCATTTACAAAGTCTTCACCGGCTATTTCTTCATTAGTTTTACAACCAAACTGTAGATCACATGGTAGACGTAGTTCCGGCCGAAGAGGATATTAGCGGGCGTTTGCCCAGTTGTCTCATGAACAGATGAGCGGTAGGCTAGAAGAAAAGATGTATGTATTGGTCCCAGTCGCGTTGGTGATCTGACACGACCTTCGCTAAATATTTCCCATTGTTCTGTTCATGCGTTCCACCATTCCGTCTGACTGCGGATGTAGGGCTGTCGTTCTTGTTTTTCTTATTCCAAGAAGTTCACACCCTTGAAACACTGCGGATTCGAAGTTCCGTCCTTGATCTGAATGCAATTCCAGTGGCACACCAAATCGGCTCACCCATTTCTTAACCAGTACTTCGGAGATAGCAGTGGCCTCTTGGCTAGGTAGGGGATATGCTTCAACCCATTTGCTGAAATAATCCATAGCCACGAGTATGATTTATTTCCATCATTTGACATTGGAAATGGGCCAGCAAGTCAATGGCAATTCGTTCGAAAGGACTCCAACGTTGTATTGCCTCATCTTCGCTCTTCTCTTTTATGTGGCCCATTGCTTGTAGCACAAACTGACACTTTGTGCACCACATCTTTACATCTTGCTTGCAATTAACCCAGTAAAATCGTTCGCGCACTTTCTCTAAGGTTTTCGTTATACTGAGGTGTCCTCCCGAAGTTCCATCATGCAATTCTCTCAATATTTCAGGGACCCTTACTCTCGGTAACAATATCTGCGTGCTCTTCTGCAAGCCGTCTTCACTTTCCAGAACTCGTTTCAGAACACCTTCCTCTTCAGTAATCGAATCCCTGCGCCCAATATGATTTTACTGCTGAAGAACAGGGAGCTATTTCTTGCCAACTTGGTCTCCGTCCTGCTATTTTCCATTTCCAAACATGTTTCAATTCCGTGTCCTCTTCTGATCTTTCTGAAGTTCCTGCGTGCCATTGGTCATTACTGACAGTGACCCTCAAGGTAGGACACATCTTCTCTTCCGCATGACAACAATGCTTGCAGTTTTCAGGGCACGGTCTTCTGGAGAGAGCATCGGCATTCCGGTGACTACTTCGCTTCGATGTTCTATTCTAAATGTGAATTCTGTAATCTTTCAATCCATCTGGCGACTTGACCTTCCGGATTCTTGAAATTCAGCAGCCATTTCAAAGCAGCATGATCCGTTTTCAAAAGAAATTCTTTACCGTAGAGATATTTGTAAAAGTGTTCAACGGATTTCACCACAGCAAGTAATTCTCTTCGGGTTACACAATAGTTGCGTTCTGGCTTTGATAGCACTTTACTATAGTAACCGATTATCTCTCGCCAATCTTGTATCTGCGATAATACCTCCAATACCAACGTTACTTGCGTCAGTATCAAGTATATAATTCCCTTGAGGTAGTGGATAGCTCAATATAGGGGCACTCAGCATGGCGCTTTTAAGCTTTTCGAAAGCGCGTTGGCAGTCTTGATCCCATTGAAACAAACGGTTTTCTTCTGTCAGCTGAGTCAGCGGTTTCGCGATGTTGGCAAATCCAAAACATAGCGGCGATAATAGCTACATAGACCCAGGAAACTTCTCAGTTCATGTTTATCCTTTGGGACCGGCCATTCCTTTACGGCTTTAACCTTCTCCGGATCAGGTTCTACTCCCGTGCCAGATACTACATGTCCAAGGTAATTCACCTGCTTCCGAAATAAATGGCATTTCTTTGGGCTGAGTTTCAAGTCTGCTCCTTCCAACCTCTTGAGCATGTTCTAGGTTATTGATGTGGTCTTCGAAAGATTTTCCAACAACAATTATATCGTCGAGGTAGACAAGACATGTCTCCCACGACAGACCTCTAAGCACGGTTTCCATAAATCTTTCGAATGTAGCTGGAGCATTACAGAGTCCGAAAGGCATTACTGTAAACTGCCACAAACCTGATCCGATGGTAAATGCAGTCTTCTCTCGATCTCCGGGATCTAATTCTACTTCCAGTATCCGCTTTTCAGGTCAAGTGTCGAGAAGATCTTGGCCCCAGAGAGCGTGTCAACATGTCAATACGGGGCAATGGATAGCTATCCTTCTTCGTTACATTGTTGAGTTGTCGGAAATCGACACAGAACTGAGTCGACCCGTCTTTCTTCTTTACCAATACGACGGAGAAGCTCCAGATTGTTGATGGTTCGATTACGCCATCCTTCTTCATCTCTTTAATAATCTCATCTGCTTCTTCTCTTCTTGACAGAGGTAATCTTCAGCAGCTTGGCGAATCGGTGTGGCGTTTCCGGTGTCCATCGGTGACGAACAATATCACTCTTTCCTTTTACACCGTCACTGCATTCAAAGACATGCTGGTAGCGCCGTATTAGGTCTTCAGCCTTATGACCTCTTCCGAGATAAGCCTTTACATGCCTCTGTAACCAGATTCTGCAGTCGTTCAGGAATTCCTTGAGGTGGTGGTTCGGTAGGTTACATTCTGCAAAACCGAGGATACCGTAGAACATTGCAATCACTGTTGCTTTTCTCAACTTAACAGGATAGTGATTAATGTTCATTATTCTCACAGGTATTGTTCTATTTACTCTGACCAGTTCTTTGGCCACTAGAATTCCTCGACCAATGTCTTCGTCGTGACTTCTAGGTTCCAGAATAGCAATCTCTCCAGCTGGAACGTCGCCCTCAGGGTCTTCTATAAACATCTCGCTACGCTCCGTCAAGATTACGTCGTCAACCGTAATTAAATTCACGGCAATGTTGTTACGTGAATGTAGAACCACCTCCACTTCGTTGAGTCTCAGCACACCGTGTCGTAAATCCAGCTGACACCCATAAGTCGTCATAATATCCATTCCTAAAATTGCTCTCTTCTTCATATCAGCGACCAGCAGACGATGACTGAAAGCAACAGTTCCAATAGCAAGGAGGACATCCATCTCTCCTACAACATTCGCCGAGTCACCAGTGGCTGTTCGAAGCTTCCATAAGATGAGATGATTTGGCAAAATCGGTTCGTATAATGCTCTTGGTTGCACCAGTATCCAAAAGTAAGACGCATGGCCTTTCATTTACAAATGCATCTACGTAAACGCTGTCAGAACGGTGTCGAATGGACTTGACGTGTATTTCGTAAGGTGGGGCTCTTGTTTGACAGGTCGATGGATGCCCCTCTCCATCAACCTGCTTTAGTTTCCCTGCTGGCTGCTAGGTTTACCAAGAGACTGCTGCTCTCCTTGTTGCTTCAGTGGACGGTCACATCGACTTTTCACGTGCCCTAATTCTCACAATTCCAACATCGAGGTTGTCGCCTTTGCCACTAGAATTGCGTATCAACCTCTCCACCATTGCCTCAAAATATTTTTCGTCATAAGTATCGACGCCGGTTTGCAATTCTCGTACTCGTCCGTCACGTTTCGATGCTCTTTTTGCAACCTGGAAGTCTAGTGATTGACTTAATGCGTCAGCTAAGGTTTTCGGTCTTGCCAGTCTCAATGCTTGTTGTGTTTCTGCATCATGGAGCGCTTCAATATAGCACCGGACGGCTGTGCGTTGCAGGGAACTTCCATCAGGGTCCGAAAGGCGCGCCAGACGAGAAATATCTGCTTCCAGTTTTTGAAGACTCTCTCCAGGCTTCTGAACACGATTCCTTAGCTGGGTAAAATACATGTCTTCCAGGTGCGCTTACCCGTACCGTGTTTCGAGTCTCTTGACGATTTGCTCGAAGTTGGACTGTTCATCGGTCGGTATTGTCTCGAGAATATCGACGGCGTTACCACGCAAAGCCAAAATCAGGGCCGTAGCACAATCTGTTGCGGACCAGCCATTTACCGTCGCAGCAGCCTTGAATTGCTTCAAATAATTCGACCATGAAGAAGTGCCATCAAAGGTAGGTGGTTTTTCTCGTGCTTTTCCCAGTGGCTCCTGTACGGTGGCTACTGGCGCCATTTCTAGTGGTTCCTGTACAATGTTTATATTCGATTTTTCTGTTGAGGGAGTAAAAACCTTCAGCTTCTCTTCTAACAGATTTAGTAACTTTTCCTCATTCATCTTCTCAATTTTTTCTTCCATTTCTTCTCGAATCAAGTTATTATTCTGCGTTATCTTCTGTTCCAGCTTTTCTTCCAGAATCCTGGAATTTTCGATCAATTTTTCTTCTATAGCTTTGGAGTTTTCAGTCAGTTCTTCTAAAATTCTGGAATTTTCAGTTAACTTTGCCTCTAAATTTCTGGAATTTTCCATCAATTCTCCTTTTAAAATTCTGGACAGGTCCGAAAAGTTCCCCGTTGTCTCGAAGAGAAAAGTCTCTGGATCCTCGCCTGCTGCCTTCCTCACGTTTGCAAGACGTTCTTGTAATATTGCTTTCGTTCCAGAAGTGTCTTGTTCCCTCTCTTCTAACTCTCTCTTCAACCCGGCCACTTTCAGATCCCGTAAAACTTTTGTGAAACTCATCTTGATTAATGTTTTAATTCACCACTCGTTATACCCCACCTGACAATTAATTGTTACGTTTTTAGGTGGTGAATTAAAAGTTTCGTATTATTTTCACAAAAAAGTTTATTTTGTTTCTTAACACAATCACTGAAAACACTTGATTATTTATTTACACTACACTTCTCTTCCTTTATTTACACTACACTTCTCTTCAGTTATTTACACTACACTTCTCTTCAGTTATTTACACTACACTTCTCTTCAGTTATTTACACTACACTCCTCTCGCACAGTTCTAAGCACTGGCCACAGTTCACTGCACTGATCACAGTTCAATGCACTGGTCACAATTCACGTCACCGACCACAGTACGATGCACTGACCACGGTTCACTTCACTGAGCACACTCGCTGCACAGCTATTCACCGCGATGCACACACTTCACAGTTCAGCTTCCACTGCGGACTCAAGACTGACTCGCGGTCGCCGGCCGTCGCGTATTTATACCTGTCAAGACAATCCAGAACCTTCCGGACACCGCGACTGTTCTGGAGTAATCCGCCGGCAGGTGATGCAACTCGTGCTCACCGGCGGCTCGTGGTCGCCGGCAGATGATGTAACCAGCGATCACAGGCACCTCGGAGTGGCGCCGGGGGATGACGCAATATTCGTTACAATATATATATATATATATATATAGTTTCCGTTATCGAAGTTCTTGTTTCTATCTTCAGGAGAAAATTTCCAAGCATTCATAACTTCGTTGTCTGGTTGAGATTTTTCAACTAAACCTCAAAATGTCCATGGTTTTTATGTTTGTATGGAACGTCAGTTTTCGAGAAATCAAACGAAACTGCACTGACTGCAGAATTTGGTGATTCTGAAGATCTTGTTTGGAAGGTCACTAATGTTGTAATTAATAGAGTCCTCTCGTTCTCTCTTCGATTTCGACCTAATGGTCCATAAATATCCATCCATGTCTTCATCCATAATTGTATTTTACCTCCCCGGGGGTGTTTTGTTAATGACCGCAGCACCTGACGTTTTAGATATTGAATTTATTTAAAGAGGTATGTTACGCTGTCAGTTGAAAAAAACTGTATATAAAATATTTATACTGTACACAATATATATATATATATTGTGACGTCATGAGATTAGAAAACCCCATAACGCCACCATCAGCTACGAAAAGAAGCTCACGAACAGAGAGGAGTAGGGTACGCGGCGGAGCGATGGCTTGTAAACGCGCCATCTACCCACAGCTTTTCGAACTCTGACACCCGAACTAGCGAATAATGTTTTTCCGGGAGGTCACGAAAAGAGGAGAATATTCACCCCTCCAAAAATTTCCCCAGGCGCGAGTACCATAAGTATCGCGGCGCGCATCGGAGGAACTATTTTTGATTGCAGCAGCGATGGCGATTAGACTGAGTTCTGAAGGCGATTCTAACTTAATAGCATAGGAGTTTATTTTAACTTGGTAGTTAAAAGTTAGCTTGAGAAGCGTATCAACGAAAGTGATGTAATTGAGAAGTGGAGTGCACGAACATTTTTCGCATTAACATTTACAATATTTGAGAGAGTGAAATTATTGCTTGACTTCGAAATAATTTCAAATTTGTAAAATTCGCGCAGAAGGACGTTAACTAAATCCAGCATCTCATATTGCACGCTGAGACCACACACGCCCAAAATGTGGTAGGTAGGCCGAGCATTTAAAGCATAACTTCAGCAACTTTAATTATTCGAGGCTGGAAGCGCGAACAAAGCGGAGAACGGGAGAAGGGTCTGGAAATTGGAAGCGTGGCGAAGTGCTGAGCTCCAGGGAAGGAAACTGGTAACATCGTGGGACAGCGAGCGAAGATGGGTTGCAACGCGAGGCTACGAGCGGCAGAAAATCCACAAGGTCACCCACAGGCGAGCGATGCGGAGCTGTTGAGGTAAAAGAAGTGGCAACTTTTATGCGGCGATCAGTTGGGGAAAGAATAGCAGTGAACACACGACAATTCGTGTTAAAAGTGGGTGAAAGGGCAGAATAGGTGGGAGAAGTATTCCGAACGATGTGAGTGGCAGTTTCAAGTTTATTTACTGCACGTGTTATTAAATTCATTCAAAGAGGTCATACCGTGTACAATTTTACTTAAATAATTCATGATTTTCATATGTTGTACAGTGGTATCTGGAAATCAATTTATTAGTTAAGTGAAGAAATGTGTTTAGAAAATAATGTATTTTTATTATTAAAAATTCCATACATATAATTCACATCATATCCAATACATAGAAACACTTCTTAAAACAGTTTTGGGCAGCAAAATCCAAGACTCTGCTCTCGATAAAACAGTGCTCCTGTAAACTTACAAAAAATGAGATATAACTATTGCTTCAGACTAGCAATATGAAGTTTAGTGTTACAAAACTACTTGTGTCTAAATATACACGTCATAAAATAAAAGCCCTCCACAATCATAAAATGATTTTTTTTTAAAGAATGGTACTTTGTATTTCAGCAGTAAGTATGTTGAAAATGCAGTTCTATTGCAATAGTGCAAAAAGAAATAAAGTGGATTTTTCTAAGTTTGAATTTTATAATGGTTACGGCATTGAAGATTCTCTCTTGTAAACAGTCATAGATAAATCCATTTTTTAAACTTAAGAACACTTGGTGTCTTACGAAGGAATGATTTCCCACAAACTTTGAAGAGTGTAACCTTCCTTAGGTTTCTCTATAGCGAGTCCAATATCACTGCAATATTCAGGTTGTTGGTCCTGGGTAAAATTTCCGTCAGCAAAATATGCTACAAATGCATTGGACATTACATCACTGGACTCATCAAATTCCTCAATATCATCACTAAAAACTTGAGTTCCCTCTGGGACTGCACGTTGCTAGAAAAACAAATTACATGAAAAGATGTAAGATTTCTTATTTTTAAACCAGTAAGGAAAACATATAATACTAATACTAATACTAATAATAGTAATAATAATAATAATAGTAATAATAATAATAATAATAATAATAATAATAATAATGATGATGATAATAATATTCTATGAAGCCAACTTCCTTCCTTTTTCCTGCTTCTTCATTCCTTTGCTTCATTACACATATTGGATATTTTCTTACTGCAATGGTGAACGTCTTTACCTGATCTAATACATACTGAACTCCAAAAATCGGATTTTGGCTGTAAACTTTTTGTAGTGATGACAATTGTTTGCAAACTTCTTGTAACTTGTCAGCTGGATCAACCCGAAAACCAAGTACATATCCTCCACTACCTTCTGCACTTTCCACGACCAAAGCGGTACCAAATTTGGATTGCCTGATTCTGATCTGCAATTGGATACATACTAAGTAGAAGCGACAACAAATATCTAAATAAAATACTGGTACTTCTCTCATGTACACATTATGAACTGTTTTTGACAATAAAAATACAATCCCCATCTCGATCAGGTTTTTCGTCCAGTTTCCCTGATCCATTGAACAAATGCTGAGATGGCCCCTTGTTTTGCTTCTGGACATAAATGTAACTTCATTTTCTGTGCACGTCTTCTAGAATTCAGTGGAAATTCAATTATTCAAATTATCGTTTCCTTGTTGTCGCGACAGGAAATAATAAGAGCCAAAATTTATTGCTTATTTATCCTTGAAAATAGATTTTATTACATGGGAGTTTTTATTGTTTTTTTCTCCCTTTCAAAATTCAAAATTTATTGCTTATTTATCCTTGTTTTTCCCTTTAAAATTAAAATTTTTGCTTATTTAAAATTTTGGGTTTTTTTTAAAAAAAAAAAAAATTTTACATTTTTGTTCCTTTTATAACTGTTTTTTTGACGTAAATAAATAAATAAAATAAATAAATACAAATTATGTAATTTGAAGAATACCTACGTGTGTTATTTGTAGATAAGGAAGAGAGATATTGAAGTTCTCATTCATATCCGCGAACCACACAAGTCGTACATTAGTTATAATAAATGTACCCAGGTTTCCCTAGAAACATATCACAAGTATTTAAATCAAAATTTGGTGCAAGGAAATTAAGTTTATCATAAATAAATAGTATTTTCAATGTTATAACTTGAATTTTGTAGTGCAAGCTGTTCAATTTTTCGAATAAAATGTTACTATCAGCACTTCTCCAAATCAAATTTTATTTCTTTTAAAGCTTCCTTTAAATTTATTTGACCATGAAATTTATATAAAATATTAATTAAACAAGAGGCGCTACAGAATGTCACAGACTTTCTCGTACCAATTTTTCTAATTTCTTTGGTGTGGCCTGCCTTTAAGGTCTTGCTCCATTCTCTGGCCAGCTGCCATCTATTGCCGCACAAAGTACATTTTTTTCTCAACTTTTTGCTTTCCTAGTAGTACAACTGAATTATTACTTCATGAATATTAAAGAAGAGTAAAAAATCGTCATAAATATAAGTTTTCATTGAGAAATTCGTTGCCGTTTTGAGAAAATGGCGATTAAACTTTACTGTAAATGCGAAATTTATTGCTCTTTTTCTCGGAAATCTATTAAGTTTTCGAAAAAGTTAGTTTGAAGTCGTTTGAAGCACTTCTACTCACAAATGTAATAATGCATACAAATTTATGGAAATTAATATTAACGGCGTGAGAGGTATTTAAAAAATTACAGTTGTGTAATTTTTGAAAAACCAAAAAAAAAAAAAGAAAACGAAATAAACGTAGCACTATCTATTGGACAAATTTGAAGAAAAAATTTGGAGCCGTTTTTGAGAAAATAGAGTTTATATGGTTCTGAAAATGCGTTATTGTGAGCTCATTTTTACAGAAGACAGTTGAGTTTTCGAGAAACTTTGAGTTAATTTTTATAGAAAACTGTTGGATTTTCGAGAAACTTTATTTGATATTATTTAAAGCGAATGTACTCATGAATACGATAACGTGAAGAAATCGCCTCTAATGTAAATATTACCGACGTGAGAGATTGGACAAAAAAATTACAGTTTTGTAATTTTTGAAAAAACAAATGAATAGAGCAATATGGCGTTTATGCCATCGGATAGGGTCTATTTGGTACTTACTCTTCGAAAAATTTTAGGAAAAATTTGGAGTCGTTTTTGGAAAATCTTGTTTTGTGTTTTTGAAATTTGCAAATATTTCACGCTTTTTGCACGAAACTACTAAGATTTTCGAAAAAATATACATGATCTTTACGATACAACTATTTATGGAGAACAAATTTCGTTTCAAAGAAAAATCACTATCTCCCAATTTTATAATTGTAGGAAGGCGCCGAAAAAAGTTCAAACTTTTGCAATTTTCGGAACTTTAGAGTTAACCGCGAAAATCGGACCTATGCCACCTTTATATGAGTATTTTACTCTAATCATACAAGAAATTTAAAGAAAACATTTGGAGCCGTTTTGAGAAAAGTTTGAAAATGTCCGGGGGGCTTCGTGTAAAGTAACCCAAATATAGATAAGAATGTTTTTCAAAATCTCAAAACTTCAACTAGAGCCAGATTGACAGGGCTTTTTCAATTTGGAAAAGATCGTACGCACGGCCTAGACGCTAGCAGTGTTCACAGACGGACGGACAGACGGACGGTTTTGAAAAAAACAAACACTTTTTCGATATCAGGGGGCCCCAAAACGTGTATTTCCGTTAAAATCTCGAAATCGATTTTCCACAGCATTACATAACTTCTCTATACTCGTATGTATACGAAAGTAAATGGAGGTGCAAAGAATACAGCCTTTTTCGTCCCAAAATTTCAAACTTCCTTGGTGTGGTCGGGCCAAGGTCGTGCTCCATTCTCTGGCCAGCTCCCATCTATCCCCCCCGGTACTTTTTTTGGCCAATTTCTCAATTTTTTGCTTTTAGTTGTATTTGAAAAAAATTACATAAAGAATATTAAAAAAAAGGTAAAAATTCACCCAAAATATAAGTTTTCTTTGAAAATTCTGTATTTTTTCTTAATTAAGCAACTGGTTTATACTTTTTCGCCACCCGGGGGCCCGGGAATAATTTTTTTCCGCAGAAAATCCGCCGTTTTTCCGGGAGCATTATATAACTTTTCTCTTACCCTTTTTTTACTTCCTATATACGTAAAATATACAGAAAGTAAAAATTACAATCTATATATCAAAAACCCCATCTCTAAAGCAAATATTAAAATATTAATTTCTGGGCGTCGTTGGGAAATATTTTATATTCTCAGATAAAAACACAATACATTTTTATTTTAATGTTAATTTGCACTTGTTGTATTCTAAAATTTGGGGTTTTCCCATACTTTTTTTATAACTTTAACAATGCTGCTTGAATTAATGTTTTATTTAAATTTTAAAATTTAAATTTATTTAAATTAACTACAGAAAATTTTAATATAATCATTAACAGTTTCAAACTTTAAAACTTCCTTTGCTAAAATATATTTAAAAATACAAACCTGATCATAGATAGATTCCAAAAACCCCTTTATGGTAAAACAACCCTTTTAAAAAAAGGGAATTTTTTTAATTTCTTATTCTACTTGGGACTTCCAATTTTTAAATCTCGATATTTAGGGTTGAATTATAAGCCCTACAAAAAAAAGGGAAAATTTATTAAAAGTTCATAAATACATTTTTAAAAATTTTTATTATATCTCCCTCATAGTTCAAATAAAAAAATCATCAAAATCGATAACGTTTGGATTTCTGAAATTTTCTCATTTTTTTTGAAAAAAAGGTAAACAGATGTGCACAAACCTAAAACGAACGGAAGGGCAACTACATTTCTGGGGCCTTTCCCCCTTAAACTTCATTATTCCTATGACTTCATATTTTACGTAAAAAAACAATGAAATAAATTATAAGTTGGGTTATGTAATTGATTTTGTGCTGAATCATTTTTTAAAGGGTTTCCAGATGGGTTGGAGAGCCACTAGCCCAAATTGTCAGATTAAACTAGGGAAATATGGGGTATTATTGTTTGATCATACTGAAGGTACTTGTCTACACGAGTTTTAAAATCTTTATTTTTGGCATACAATTGAATTTAATCATGATTACAAGTTGGATTAGGTATTAACAAAGTCCAAAATGTTTTTATATAATTCATTTCATTTCATGTGATACACCCGTTTTTCTTTCCCAAACAGTATAATTTAAATATCATAACTCATGTACATTTTTGATGATTCCTTTTTAAGTTTATTGAATTATACTTTCAGACCTGAACCTATATTTGAAGATGTATAAGTACATACAATACTTGTATGTACTTTGCAGAAGATTTCAATTAGAACTTTTAAAATCATTGATAACATTAACAATTAACGGAGTAATTTATTATTGTTAATTTGCAATTTTTCTGTAACAAGTTCCAAACTGTTCTTGATGGTATGGAGGGTTTAAAATATACGTGTTCATAAAGAGGTTGTTGAGTCTGTGGGTGATAGTGTTGGTGTAGGACACAACAGGCCAAATGGTATGTTTTTTTGTGGATCTTAGAGACTCCATAGAGGCGAGGGGGAAGGGATTGGAGGAATAAAATATCAGGATTTATTTATTTAAATAAATAGATAAATCCTGATATTTTAGAGTGATGTAGTGAATAGGGCAGAGAGTCCTGAGTTCAGTTCTCAATTAATAAAGTTTACTCGTAGGGTTCTTAGAAATTTTTGCGATGATTTCATCATTCAGAAATTCGTTTACTTTGTCATTGTAATCTTGAGGTGTCGAGTATGACGGCCGTGTTCCATTGTCAGCTTTGTAATTGTCAAGTTGTTTTCTGTGACTTTCTTAAGAAATTGTTTGCGAAGTCATTTCATGGTGAGTGTTTTTGCAATGAGAGGTTATGATTTTGTCACATACATATCAAACCCCTCCCACCATCAAGAACAGTTTGGAACTGTGGCCAAACTTCAAGACATACACATACCGGCCAATGCTAAACTGATATCCTTTGACTCACTTTAATTTTCACAAATACATTTTCGTTTGCTTTATCACCCACAAATATCTCATACCCCTACTCTCACCTCGATACCACCCCACAGTTGGCGAAATCAGGAGTTTATGAACTCCACTGCCTCATGTAAAGCTAAATACATAGGCCAGACAGGCTATCTTCAATGCCAGAGTTAAATAACATTTACACGCATGAAACACAATAGAACATGTCACTTGGCCACACATCATATAAAGACAGGTCACTTTCCACCCCTCAGATATTAAAATTATTGAAATAGATAAGTGGGGCTTTACAAATAATTCAATTTCAAATCAAACAGAAATCAAAACTTCCTCAACAAAATAATTT